>BSBK01001765.1:475000-868088 GCA_027943335.1 Chamaecyparis obtusa
ACAAATGAATGTCTTCAATTTCAATGTCGGCTTTAATGAGTAATTAATGAAAAAATGAATCATCTTCTGTTGTTAGGATTCATAGTGGGAATAAGAATAGACAACCCTTCAATTCCCAAATACTCTCCTTGGCTCACTATCCTCTTCTTCTTAATTTTACAAGTGATAAAAAGAGCAAGAAAACCTCTTATTTATCCATTCTGCATTAATTGCAAATTTTAGGTTTTCCAAATGAACTATTCACCAATTACATGCCTTTCTATACCAATTTTTGAATACACATCAAAGTCTAAGAGGGAGGTGGTGAATGAACCTAAACTAAACAAACATTTAATCGAGTGATTAACTAGTAAAATTAAGCATACAAAAAAATGAGCAATTGTTGATCAGAAAAATAACACAATAATAACAAGATTTTTATACATTGAAAACCCAACTAGGGAAAACCATAGTGATTATCGCCCCACAAAAATACTTTACTATATAATATTATTAATTACAAAAAGGGAGCTCACTACTCCGAACTTGTTGATATAACCTCATTGCCTATGCAACAAGATACAACAAAATTGATTTTTTCACTTGAAGCACACTGCTTATAGGATAAGATACAAAAATTCAAAATATTATCAATGGTTTGAATTGAAGTTAGTAATACATCTAGATATGAAGATCACATTTCTCTATTTTGGTTTATGCTTTGTATATCCAGAATATTGATCTTATGAAATCTTTCTCTATTGTGTGTTGTTTCTTTTCTATTCACATTACTATCTGATCTACACAACAATATTACTCTCCTTTAAGACTATCTTCTTTGTTATCAATCAAAATTTGAATTCCAAAATTGAGAATGTGTGTGTGTGTGTGTGTGTGTGTATATATATATATATATATATATATAGAGAGAGAGAGAGAGAGAGAGAGAGAGAGTCTCTTTACAAAAATCATGACTAGGTTGGCCAAGAAATCTTAGTAGAATGTGAAATAGCACCAAACTAGAACATATCCCAACATAATTCAACCACAAAAGAGAGTAGCATGCATAACCAAACCATCATTAAATTCCATAATAAGAAAAGGGACCAAAACATATTCTAGATAGACCAATCACGTAATAGACCAAGGATAGATCCGACCAAAAGATAGAACCAAACTAAAATTAGTTAATACCAGATCCCCACCTTCGCTCCTTTGTAACACTACCAAAACAAGAAGTAATCCTCTAGAATAGGAACATTCTAAAAAGACTTTACAATAGATTTTTCATTACCTTTTACCTTAGTATACTTTCAACATGTTTTGAATCAAAACCCAAATCATCTAGAAAATTTTGGATGACTTGGTTTGACATCAATGGCAAGCAAACATATATATCCAACACCACTAGCTCATAATACAAAGAGTCAAACAATTATATATAAATTTCCAAGCCTTCTAGGTGGATTACAATGGAAATGATGCTTTAATATGAAAAAATGACCAAGTGTTGCTCCTCAACTTTTTTGTCCTTGTTTCCAAACACACTAACAATATGGTAGTATTATGATGTTCGTTATGATGTTTAGTTTAGGGTGTTATCATAGTGGTTTGGATTGGAACATCTTGAATCATTGGTAAAATTGGACATCATATTTCATATGACATGTTACTTGCATTTAGCATCTTACTTCATATACAAGTGTGTTATCTTCAAATTAGGAGTGATCAGTTTAATTTTTTAAGTTTATATCATTTTGGATTTAGTCTGGATTAATTAGTGCATTCAGTGCATTTCAAATTTTGGTATTGCATCATGATTAGTGAATCATTATAGAATCTTTAGTATCATTCATCTTTTCAGTATCAATAACATTGTTCAAGTATGAATGATCAGGTTATCTATATCAGTGTTAGTTTGATATACTTGATTATAGTTCAATTTGAAAGTATTGTTAATTGCCACAGGAATACACATGATCAACAATAAGGAAATATTAATTCTTATATTCAAGATTGTACATATCAGTTGCATATGGTAATGATAAATTGGTATCAACTATTCATTTTATTATGTCACTAAATGTGATCATATCTTTCACAAGTTATTGTGCTAGGTAGGCCTTTTGGTTGCCCCCCTAGCAATTCTTCATATGGCAAATTTGTTTCAAAGTGTTGTAAATAACACAACACTTAATACTTTGTACTAAGTGTATGTCGATTAATGGAGCATTAATAAGCATCAAGAATGATTCCATCTTTATCAACATTAAATGTGGTACAAGGTTAATTTTTTAAGTTAATAACATTTTGGTGTTTATAACATAGGGAAAAATTTAGATTTCATTGAGAAACCCTATCTTTCTCGAGATAGGGCTCTGCCCATTAGGGCACAACATTGGGAATTTACAGTGGCTGTTGAAAGATATGTTCTAATAGTTATTAGTATCATACAATGAAGGCAAAGTAAACTATAATTATGGTTGAGAAAGAAGTTTTTTGAACGATCGAGTTTGTAAATCGACATGAAGATTCTATTTCATAGATTAAGCAAGTATGAGCTATGAAATGTATTGTTAGGAACATAAAAAAAAGTTAAACATTCAACAAAACAAATTAAAACAACACTTATGTTAAGACAAAAGAAAGCAAAGGGAAGATGGCGCAAACACTCAAATGTAGCCTTCTTGATCTTTGGATTTGTCCAAATAGATTGGATGTGTGCTCAAGATGCTTCAAGCTTCAATAGTGAGTAAGGATTTCGGCATTATAATAGTAGTTTGATAGTTTTTAGGCTCTCAAACTAGCATGACAACTTTGTTCAAAATGGTGGATGATTTGTGAAGGGAAGAGACTCAATTTATAAGATTTTTAGGAGAATCAACGGTCAGGATTGCATGAAGATCAATGGTTGAAATTTTCTCATTTTGATTATTTAATTCAAAGTGGGTGGGTGGATCTACTTTGAAAATTAAAATAAAACCTACTACAAAAGCTTACCCAAGGTTTAGGAAGTTTCTAGATGGGTTAAGTTTGGATAAATTCGTGGGTTAACTTCAAGTGAGGTTTTGGAAGGGTTAGGAGGCTTCTAGAGGGTAGTTAAGGTCAAATTTAACTTTCCCACTTGGTATACCTAGGGTTAGGGGTTAAATTTTGGTCATTAGGTGGCTCAAGACTCATTAAATGACCTTAAAAAATAGCCCCAAATTCAAAATCCGAGTTGTAGAGTTTAAAAATTTTGGGCAAAGTATCTTATCCTTCCCATGTGGGGTTTGACTTGAAATGATAAGGGAAGACTTTAGAGGTGGGTTAGAAGGATGGGTTAGGTGAGAGTTAAGAGCCATGTGCTCAAATATAATTAAATGTAATATTTAATTCTAAGTGAGTTAAAAGGGAGTTATGAATTAATTTAAATAGATAAGTGTATTTATTTAAATTAATAGAAGAAGAGAATTTAATTAATTAAATGGTTATGTGTTACCATTTAGATTAATTAGACTATAACTAATTAAATTAATTTAGCTAGAAGACTATGATTATGAATTAATTTAATAGATAAATATATTTGTTTAAATTAATAAAAGAAGGGGATTTAATTAATTAAATGGTTATGTGCTACCATTTAGATTAATTGGACTATAGCTTAATTAATTAAATTAATTTAGCTAGAAGGCTATCATTAATCAATTAAATAATGTATAATTATTTAATTGATAATGCAACTAAAATGACTAAATTTAATTAAAAGTGTTAATCAAATTTAGGTGTCTACATTTTGCCCCTCTTCGATATAGTGTTAGAATAACACTTATTTTGAAGAAGTTTAAAATAATAGATGACACAAGGAGATTGTGGCAATGAAATTTTTTTGGATTATGAGAATGAAAGAGTAGGTAGACTAGAGAATGCCCCCTCAAGAAGGAAGAGGGGAGAGAAATAGGAACCTAGGCAACATCTCGAAAAGAAAGTTTGCCTCAGTAGGAAAGAAGGATGAGAAAAAGTGGGAAAATATTATGCATGGGGAGAAAGGAAGATGGATGGTAATATGTGTGGGAGGATGGGGATTGATGGGTGTGGGATTTGGGTGGGATATTATAATTGTTTGAATTAGTTTCTTTTGGATTTTGAGAGTTTTGGCAGTTGGAATTTTGATGATGGGAGAGGTTGCTCTTGAAGCTTGAGAATGGGGTATTCCAAGAAGGAACACCAACATGTAGATTGAGAACTTAGTTTTGATATAGCAATATTAGAGACCTGTCAAGGTTACTATGAACATCAAGGCCTTGTCACCATTATTGCATAGGACTGACTCAAAAAGACACACAAGGATTGCCCCAGCATCACACATGAATCTAGGAGGAGGCATGGTAGAAACAATGCTGGAGAACCCACAAACAAACAACCTTTCCCAAGTGCACCATGTAACCCAAAAGATCACATGTAAAATGTGCAAGGGTCATGTCTAACTGACTCACATGTAGAAGCAAGATGAAAAATAGAATCAAGACTTCACTCTCGGATTGCCCCATTTGTAGCACACCATGATATAAAGGATCGTGGTGACCTTGAGGAGGGATACAATCAAATAGTTTAAAAAATATAATCAAGAACCAAAATTGAAATTCAATATCAAAATAAGTAACCAAGAAAAACAACCTTTTTCCATAGAGATAAGTAGGACAGGATACTAGCTAGATAAGGTCATACATTAGGAAGGATGCATCCTACAAGGACCTGTTGGTGGAATTTGGAACTATGATATTATGGAAAAAGTTGAGGATCAAGGATGACCATGATGACAAAAGATCTCATATAAAGACTTTGTGGAGCACATAGCTAGAATAATGTGGGACCTTGATTTGATGCAAATGACTAACATAAAAGCAAGGATATATTCAATGAGACCAGGACAAAATATTGATTGTAGGGAGTATGTACAAACTAATGGGCCTGATATTTACAAAGGCTTTGTACAATATCTCATGATGAGAAGACAAAGAACCCAATATAATATATCTAAAAAATCTCAGGATTCTGGATAAATATGATACAATGTGTTGAGATCTTTCCAAGCGTGATATTTGGGATGGTAACAACTTCTTCTTTGATACAGGTGTGATGATGGAACATCATAAGAACATGTGGATTGATTTTTTGACAAGATTTGTTTTTAGGAAGAAGTGCCACTGCACTATATACAACAGTTATAAAGGATGAGATGAACTATTAGGGGTAGGGTGCGCAAGCATAAATGATTGGTATTTAGAAAGTGAAATGGCCATGGAGAATTCACAAGAGAAAACACAAGAAGTGTATCAGAGAGGAAGGCAAAAAAATAGAGATCATTGATGGGGATAAGGAGAAACACTAAATAAAATGAGTGGAAGTAGAAGAAGTGAGGATGGTCGTGATGAAAGTGTAGATGGGAGATGGGTGAGGCCAAAGCTTAGCATAATATGTCCACAAAGAGATACAAGTCCATTAATGCCTCATGTTGCTTTTAGAAGAGATGCTCAGGATGAGGGTGATGAAAGCTAGAATGAGGCACCTCAAGATCGACCTGGTGGACAAGGTGATCAAGGTGATGCCTCTAATCAAGATTATGCATTACTGCACTCACAAGATGTGACACATCTCACTAATCAAGACTGTTATGTTGTGGAGCCAATGACGCAGATGGATAGGTTGCAGGAGGGAGGCCCAAATGTACATTTGTGGGGGTTAAACTATCTAGTATTTTCTACCTTCCCTGGAAAAAAGCAAGGTGCCTTAGTTCAATCATTTGTGTCAGATGAGGGAGTGTGGCCAGGATATGTGTTGCATGAGGATCATGATGTGGTGGTCACTGAGAGAACCAACCTACAAAGACTTCTTGCAGTGGAGAAGGATAGAGATGATCAGGCTGAGAAGGAGGTTACTTGGTTGCAGGGTCTGATGGATAGAGTTCGAGAAGATAGCACCCAGACTGAAGTGACACGTATGTGGGGTTTGATAGAGGTAGAGCTAGCTCAGGCAAACAACACTCAGGAAGCCTATGATGTATTACATACTAGGGTTGAGGCATCCCAGAAAAAAATGGCAGAGATTGACACCATTACAATAGAGACACAAGAGAGGCTGAATACTTTTACTCGAGATGTGAACCATCTTAGACAACAACTAGAAGATGTGACAGTGAATAGAGATTGATGGAGGTTTTTGGTAGAAACCTACAAAGGTGAGCGAGATAATGCATGAGTAGTGACGCTCCTAGGGGCATCCCAGCTATTGATTGAGACTTTGTGAGTCATGAGAGAGTTAGCTAGGGTTGGGCGGGAAGCTGCATACTATATGGGATTGTACTATTAGGCAGTCCCAGTAGATCAAAGGAAAGCAACATTCATAGACAAAGGAAGGACACAATGGGTGACTAGGCCAAGTGGTGGTGTTGGTGTCCGACCACCAAGGCACGGAAGTGGAGGGAGAGGAGCTTCGACATGAGAATCCTCACAGGTTGAGCAGTGACACAGTTGTTTTTTTTTTTTTTTTTGTGATTTGTTTGGTAGGGCACATGATGTGTACCAGATGTATTTGACATATTATATATATAGAAAGAGGATTTTTATGTTCCCAAATTTTGTTGTTGTTTTTTTCTTTTTTTTGTTTATTTTTTATATGAATGAATATATATATGGATTATGATGAAATAATGATGTTTGTTTGGATGGACTCATGTCCTATGCATTCGTGGTTAATTTTTTATAGTCTTCCTATTCAATATGCAATTCATTTATCAAATGATCATTTTGGTCATTTTGAAGCACTCAATGCCAGTATATCATCATCTCTATGTACACGAAGTTAAAAAAATTCTTGGAAAGTTATATCTTGATTGTTTTTAATTGTATCAAATGTATCAGATTTAATAGAAATCTAAATCGATTATTTGATAAGTGACAAGCATGTTGAATAGATGACACAAACATATTTCAATGGAGGATCTAAGTGTATGTCAATTGGGTCGATTGCTAAGCTGCAAACTGATAGATGATGAGTGGATGAGGGAAGTAGATGGAAGCTAATATGATAGGAAGGATGGGTGCATAGAGGATAGGGGGATGAAATCTACGATGGAGAAATATGGATGTCGAAAAGGGTCCCAAATACATGGTGGCCTTTATGTTTGTTATCAAGATCCAAAGGTTAATGGAGGGCGTGAAATGGCTATGAGAGGAAAATGGGATGTAGAGATTACACATGACACTTGTTTGCCAGGTTTTCATCATGGTACTTGCCCAAGGTGCATGTTTGTCAAGTTTTCACCATTGGATGATTTTTTTAATACTTTTTTTCATTATTTTTTATTTTTTTTTGTTGGGGGGAATTTTTTTTTTTGGAATTTTTTCAAGATCATAAAGACGGTTCAACCATAGAACTGCTTCAAATGTATGATATTGATAGGATCATTGAGTGGCTCCCCTTCAGGTGTGGATAACTGGTAGGCTCTAGAGCCAAAACAAGCTGTTACAACATAAGGACCCAGCCAGGTAGGCTCAAACTTCCCTTTCTTTTCATGATTGGCTTGTACCTTTTGGTTCTCTTTCAGGACCATATCTTCCACTTGAAATTTCTAGGGGTGGACCTTTTTGTTGAAGCTCCTCTTGAGTCAGTTTTGGTACACGATCAGGTGATCATAGGCCTGTTGCCTCTTTTCATCTAGTAAATCTAGCTGGGTAAGACACGACACATGATAGTCCTCATATGTGATGTAGTTCTTCATGGACATGGGTAATATGGAATGAAGTGCGATAGGACCAGAGGGAAAGATTGATTTGTAGATGCCAGTCACGACCAGAATCATTGACAACTTTTTGTTTGATTTTTAGGATAGTTTTGTTAGTTGCCTCAACTTGACCATTTCCTTGTGGGAAATATGGGATAGAAAAATGTTGATGGATGTGGAATTAGGCACATAAATCTTTGACATGTTGGTTCTCAAATGGCATGCCATGGTCTGTGAAGATGGTGGAGGGAATGCCAAAATGATAGATGATATGGTAGAGAATGAATTTGGATATGTGGACACCTGTAGTTAGGCTGAGTGGAATTGCCTCAACCCACTTTATGAAGTATTTTATGGCTGTTATGATGTATTTGTGTTCGTCAGAAGAATGAGGGGTGATCATGCCAATAAGATTTAAACCCCAACATGAAAAGGGCCACAGGGGCACGATGGGTTGTAGATCTTATGCTGGTGCATGGATCAGATTAGCATGCTATTGAAACTACAGGCACTTCTTTACAAACTCACAAGCATCATGCTCCATTATTGGCCAGTAATACCCAACTCTATGCAGCTTCTTTGTAAGAACCATGCCACTCATGTGAGCACCACAAATAAAAACATGAACCTCTTGTAAAGCCAAAGCGGCCTCATTTGAGTCTAAACATCAGGAGAGGATGTCATGATACCCACGTGGATATAGGGTGTTAGCTATAAGAGTATAGTTGGATTCTATGTGAATGAAGTTTTGGCATTGAGTGTTGATGAGGTGAGGGGATATGATACCATTCTTTAGATAAGCGTGAATATCATGGTACTATGGGGACTAGGGACCAACCAAGATGCACACCATCTCAGAGTCAACATTCTTGTAAGCAGGACTGTGTAGCTACTCAACTAAAAAATCATATTGTGTCACATCACGGGGGATCTCCAATAACGACCTGATAGTTTCCATAGCGTCAGCTGCCTTGTTTTGAAGTCTTGGCACTTGTGTGAACTGTATGTTGACAAAATGTTCTTTGAGTTTATCCACAAGCTCTTTGTAAGGTAATAGATTTTCATCCTTTGTTTGAAACTCGTTGAGGACCTGTTTGATGATTAGTTGAGAGTCCTCAAATACTTGTAGTTCTGTGATATTCCAATGGATAGTTGTTCTAAGACTTGTGATGAGGGCCTCATATTCAGAAATGTTATTGGTACATTGGAATCCCAATTTGAAGGATTTTGGGATGTAGTCACCTTGAGGGGTCACAAATAGTATCCCTGCCCCTAATCCATGTGATGTATATGATCCGTCAAAGTATAGCTTCCATAGGGGTTGTTCTTTGACCATACAGAGATGCTCATCTAGGAACTCCATCACTAGGGGGTACGCATCGACTAAGGGTGCTTTGACAAGATGATCTACAATAAATTATCCCTTGATGGATTTTTGATTGACGTATTGGATGTTGAATTCACTAAGAAGCATTAACCACTTTTCCATCTGTCTAGCGAGCATGGTTCTTGAGAGGAGGTACTTGAGAGGATCAACTTTTGAGACTATTTTTATTGTGTGGAAGAGCATATAGTGACGAAGCTTTTGAGTGGAAAAGACCACCCCCAAGCATGCTTTTTCGATGGGGAAGTAGTTCAGCTCATAGCCTACCAATGTACGACTAATATAGTAAATAGCCCTCTCCTTTCCATTATCATCAAGCTGTGCTAGGACTTCCCCCAGTGCTGTCACAGTTTTTGATATGTACAAAATGAGGGGCCTACCTAGTATTGGTGGTACAAGGATAGGTGAGTTTTCTAGGTACTCTTTGAGGTTTTTAAAACTACACTGACAAATCAGGTCCCATTTGAAAGTGGTGTCCTTGCACAATAGATGAGTTAAGGGTTGACACTTGTCGGTGAACTGAGAGATGAATTTGTGGATTGATTGTAGCTTCCCCTATAGGCTTCACAACTACTTGAGGGTTTTGGGTGGGGGCATGTCTATGATGGATTTCACTTTCTTGGGATCAATCTCTATGTCCCACCTGAACACGATGAACCCTAACAGGTTTCCAGACATAACACTAAAAACACACTTCTTTGGATTGAGCCTTAGACCATAGTGATTGAGGCGATCAAGGACTTGCTCAAGGACATCAAAGTATTTGTACTGTGTCTTGGATTTTTCTAGGATGTTGTCGACATAGTCTTATAGAATTTTATGGATCATATCATGGAATATTGTGGTCATCGCGCTTTGATATGTAGCTCTCGCATTCTTGAGCCCAAATGGAATCATATTGTAAAAGAATGTGCCCCATGGCATGGTGAATGTTGTCTTGTGTTGGTCTACCTCGACTATCTTGATCTGATTGTACCCTAAGAAACCATCCATCAGTGACAACATCTCATGACCGGCCGTGAGATCTATGATCATGTCTATATTGGGAAGTGGGAAATCATCTTTCAAACATGCTTTATTGAGATCTCTAAAGTCAGTGCAGATTCTTATTTCACCTGAAGGTTTGGTGATAGGTACCATGTTGGAGATCTAGTCTGAATAATTGATAGATCTGATTATCTTGGCTTGGAGAAATTTTTTGAGCTCTGCTTTTACTAACAAGGCTACTTTTGGATGCATTTTTCTCAGCTTCTGTTTGACTGGCTTGGCATTTGGATCTATGGCCAGATGATGGACAATGAGATTTGGGTCAAGTCCAGGTATGTAGGCATATGACCATGCAAAATTTATGATTGAATCTCAAAGAAGAGCTATGAGGGCTGATTCTTCACCTTTAGTTAAGGATGTTGCAATATAGATGAATCTTGGGATTTCTTCTGTGCCCAATTTGACTAGTTTGGTTTCCTCGATGACTATGGATGACTGTCCTAGTCGGTAATCTTGGATGGGTGGAAGAGGCAAGTCTCCATCCTCTATCACCTTAGAGAGGTTTTCACTAGGGGATACACCCTTTATTTTTACTTTTTTTGAATCAAGATGTGCCCCAGAGGGGTTTTCACATGAGGATTCTTTATTTTCTTTTTTATTTTCACTTTTGTAGCTAGACACTTCCTCTTCCCTAAAATATCCCTGGGGGTTGAGCTGATAAAATTTTGTTGAGTCTTTCTCCCAATCTGATTCTTGATCTGTGGTACCCTTGAATTTTGGGAGTGCGACCTTGCTTCAGAACTAATCGATGTGTACCACGCTTGGTTGATCCCAGTCTATGAGGTTGGGGTAGAGGAGTGGGAGCTCAATGAGGTTAATGGTGAGTTGGAAGAGGACACAATTTCCCAGGAAGGTTTCATCATCAAATATATCATTGTAGGATCATTTTTCTTCCTCTTTTGGAATGTCTTCAACTTCCATGATTTCATTTTGGATATTCAACAGGGTCACGCTAGGCGAATTAGTGCCCCTAGTCACAACATTGGGCCCTTGTATGTGTAGGTGAGGGGTATTAAAACCATGGCCTTGATGTTGTGGATTCTTGGATGCCTCCATGGGTTCTTTTATTCCAACTTCTGCGGGTCCAAGATCGCCACCTTGATAGTTCCGTTGTTCAATGGCCCATTTGTGGAATATGGGGTGTTTGTCTTTGAAATACCCTAGAAGATCAATGTCAGGAGGTGGGGGATCCTTGTATAGCCATTCATTGACATCGTGTGCTAGCTCTTTACCATTCAAAATTCCATTGGAGATGAAAGTAGATGAACCCAGAGTCTTGATCTTGGGACCCTCCCGAGGGGCCTTAGTTTCATGACATGGGCATCCCTGAGAGTGTGGATCCAATGGGAGAGCCCCCTACTGCAAAGGCATCATTGAGGCTATACTCACCACAACCCCTATTGTTGATCTTGACTATAGAAAGGGTGGAAGCGAGTATTGTCTCTAAATCACAGTGGGATCAGGAGGAACTGGCGATAGATGTACCAATATCAATTCCGAGACAATGAGTGGAGTGGGGGAATGAAGTTTCAATCGCACAATAGTATGTGAAATGTTAGAATAACTAAGAGGGGGGTGAATCAATTATCCACAGTCCCAAATACAAAATGTATATCCAAAAACAATTTAAACAAATTTCTACAGCTCGGTAACATAGAATAGTAAACTATCTGTAATTTTACCGATTACCAATTAATAACTTATAGTAACTACCGATCAAATCAAATATGAAACATGTAAAGTATGATATCCAAAAATCATCACAACCAACACATAACACAAGAGATTTAATGTGGAAACCCTATAAAGGGAAAAACCACTTGGGACTGGTAACCCAAAATTGTTCACTCTTCTGAAGTGAGCTTGGTGAAGAGCCAACCCTGTTAAAGGTTACAAAACACATTGTAAGGTGTGACCTTGTTAGAAGATTTAACACTAACCATTATCGTCCAACCAACATTCACTATGGGGTTGATAGGATAACAAATGTACATTTTATGAATGACATTACAAGACTTTCTATTCTACTCGGTTAAGAGATTTATCTGATTACAATGGTTAAATTATAATAGTAGGTGATCTGAATAAAATACAACTTCTTTTGCAAATGTACAGATCTATATTATGCTCATTCAAATCCTCTGATCAATATATCAATTCTAATCAACAATATTCAATAACTTACAGTCTCTTTGTTATAGCTTTCTGACGCTCAGTAATCTCTGTAGTTCAGTTCTCCTTAACCAGTTTGATCAGGCATGCATGAAGCTTGTTTATGCGATATCTCTGCAGTATTCTTTCCTCCGGCATGAGTTTCATAATGAAACCCTAGTCTCTTAAATAGAAAAGTAAACCATTTTCCTTTCATCCATCAGCTTTTGCCGCTTAATCTCCTTCATTGATTTTGCCACTTAAACCTTCCTCGGCTAATGTGTCAGTAAAATGTTTCAATTCTGTGCTTTATATCTTCCTTGAATTTTTCTAGCCGTTGATCTTATAACAAACTTTATCTTTCCACTCTGTGATCATACACTTTACATCTCATCAACTTCTATCGGCTAAGCTAATCATTTAGTTCTTTTGTTCATTCTTGGTTAACAAAGAAATGCGTCGGTGAACACAAGCTCAGTTTATACTGTGCTCGGTATACACTGCACTGCTCAGTGTATACTAGAATGCTTCTTTAACTGACCACACTACTTTGTAACATTTTTCTCCCAACTTTATAATAGATTAATGCAACACAATCAAGTCAACAATATGAAGTCATAGACTCATCAATAAGTTACCAAGAGTATTCCTTATCCTCATCTGTCATATCCATCTTCCTTAATGTAGATATCTTGGTTCTTCATCTTTCTCTTCTCTTCTACAGATGTGTAGATGTTTGCAACTCTATGATAAGTACTATCAAAACTAGTTGACATCAATGAAAACATACAGACTTATTCAATTATCGATTATCTCTTATCACTTGAAGTTCTTCAATCATGTTCTTAATCAGTTGTAGTTCATCAATTTCTCCCTTTGGCATTGATGGCAACTCAAGAAATATGAAGTATACCATACACATACCAAACATGTATTCTACAACTCTGTAAGAAAATGTTGTAGCTCGGTAAGCTCTCCCTAGCTTAATATGTTTAATCACTACGTTACATAACAATGTTGCAAGTGCAGACTATCTTCTGCAGATATGATCTTTAGCAGCTCTCGAATTCCTTCTGTTTATCTCTCCCTTTATCTTCTCAGATTGTCTCTCCCTTAGATAGATGTTCTAGTATTATCCTCAGTTATCATATTATTTATCTCTCCCTTTGACAACAATGCCAAAGAAAAAACATAAACCATACAGCTCTTGTAGTAGCCATGTAACTCTCTATTGTCTGGTTCATTCACTATATCTCAGTATACTGATTATGCCACTAGTTTCTCAAATCTTTCACAACCTCAGACATAAATCCAAAGTGTGAACTATGTTGCATCAACATGAATGATCTTCTGATAAGATTATGATGATGCAACCTCCAGATCATATTAGTTACCGATAGATAGGGGATGGACCCCAAGTCTAGTGCTCAAGTATTCAAATGTATCTTTCGGTAGAGGCTTTGTGAAAATATCAGCAAGTTGCTCTTTAGATGTAACAAATTATAGCTTCACTTTCTTCTCTTGTAATTTTTCTCTTAAGTAGTGATACTTGAGAGATATGTGCTTTATTTTTGAGTGCATCACTAGATTCTATGAAATGTTTATATCACTGGTGTTATCACAATATACACTGGCTCAATGATTACCTCATTCATTCCTTCCAACACTTGCTTAATATATGCAATATTTGAACAATTTGTAGTAGCAACAACATACTCTGCTTCGGCTATAGACTAGGAAATACAAGACTACTTCTTACTTGTTTGGGTAACAAGTCTTTCATCAAAGGAAAATGCTCCTCCGGTTGTGCTTTTTCTATCATCCACATTTCCAACCCAATCAACGTTGGTGTATACTTTTAGTTCAAATTTTCCATCCTTAGGATACCATAATCTATAATCCTCTATTTTCTTTAGGTATTCTAAGATTCTCTTTGTAGAAACCATGTGTGACTCCCTAGGATTTGCAAAAAATATTGCAACAATCCCCACAACATGTGCTATATCTAGTCTACCATGTACTACATACATCAACTTACCAATCATAGATCGGTACAGTGTGTGGTTCACCTCTGTAGTTTCATCCTCTTTATTCAATTTTTAGCTTGTGACCATTGGTGTTCCAACTGGTTTAGCATCTTCCATGCCAAATGTTCTCAGTACTTCTTTTATATACTTGGATTGTGTGATGAATATCCCATCATTCTATTGAATAACCTGCAGTCCTAGAAAGAACTTAATCTCTCCAAACATAGACATTTCAAAATCTTTTCTCATCTCATCAACAAATGATTTACATATGTGATCTTGTCCTCCAAAGATAATATCATCCACAAATATTTTAGCAATTAGAATAGTATCAGCAGTATCTCCTTTCATATACAAATTTTCTCACTAGTTCTAACAAATCCAATACTTAACAAATAAGTATGCAGCCTTTCATACCAGGGTCTCGGTGCTTGATTCAAACCATACAAAGCTTTATGTAATCTACATACCATACCTTTCTTGTCTAGATCTACAAACCCTTCTGGTTGTTCTATGTAGACTTCTTCTTCAAGTATCTCATTCATAAATGCAGACTTAACGTCCATTTGATAAACTTTAAATTTCTTATGTGCTTCATAGGCCAGTAACATTCGAACTCCTTCTCGTCTAGCAATAGGAGCAAAGGTCTCACCATAATCAATTCCTTCCTCCTGTGCATACCCCTTGCACAGTAGTCTGGCTTTATTCCTTGTAACCTCTCCATTTTCATTCAGCTTGTTTTTGAAGATCCACTTAGTACTAATAACATTCTTATCCATAGGTCTAGGTACTAAGGTCCATGTCTTGTTTCTATCTATCTATTCAATCTCTTCATTCATTACATTTATCCACTCTTTATTCTCCAATGCAACTCTAACATTTTTCGGTTCATATTCACAAACTAAGCATGTGCCATGTCTTGACTTACTTCTCATTTGTATGCCAGCTTGCTTGTCGCCAATGATTTGGTTCTCAGGATGATGTCTTCTAAAAAATCTTACCAGTATCTGATCTTTTCTTTCTTGTTCATCCTATTTAGGTTCATTTTCTTGCTCGGTAGGTCCTTCCTGCTCATCGGTTTCTCTTTCCTATTCCTCAGTGTTGTTTTCCTGCTAACCAGCTGTCACTGTCTGTGGCTTCGGTAGATACTCTGGTTGTTCAATGTATGTGAATCTACCGTAGTCTTCTGGATCCTTTGTGCTTTCTTTTGCATTCTTGTCATCAAACTCATCAACCCCGACATTAGAACTTTCAATCATTTTATTAGAAACTTTATTTAGACACTTGTATGCTTTTCTTTTGGTGGAATATCCAAGAGATATCCCTTCATCACCTTTTGAGTCAAACTTTCCATTTCTTTCATCTTTCAGAATAAAGCATTTACTTCCAAATTTTTTGAAATAACTTATAGTGGGTTTGTGACCAAACCATAACTCATAGGGTGTTTTGTTAGTGTCCTTCTTCAACTATACTTGGTTCAAAAGATAAACAGTTGTGCTAACTGCCTCTCTCCAGTAAGTCTGAGAAACATTTTTCTCTATCATCAGTGTCCTTGCATAATCAACTATTGACCTATTCCTCCTTTTAGAAATTCCATTCTGTTGAGGTGTTCTCGGTGTAGAGACCTGTCTTTTTATACCATGCTCATTACAATAGTTAGTAAATTCATCAGAAATAAATTCACCTCCTCTGTCAGATCTTAAGCATTTCAATTCTTTACCAGTCTCTTTCTCTACTTTTTCTTTAAACCACTTGAACATTTTAAATGCCTCTGATTTTTCTTTCAAGAACATGACATTCATCAATCTAGTGTAATCATCAACAAAAAGAATGAAATATCTATCTCCATAATAACTCTGTGTTCTCATGGGACCACACAGGTTGGTGTGAACCAACTCAAGTATTTTCTTTGTTGAATAATCTTTTCTTTTGAAACTAGATTTTATCATTTTACCTTTCTAAAATTCATGACACATAACATGATCAGGCTTTGATAAGTTAGGTAGACCTCTAACCTTTTTCTTTTTACTGATCTTAATCATGTTATCAAAGTTTACATGACATAACCTTTTATGCCATAACCAAGCATCCTCATTTTTCACCATTAAACAAGAAGACTCTGCATTATCAAGATAAAACAATTTACCTTTCGATTGTGCTCCTATTCCAACAAGTCTTCCTCCATCATCAAATATTTTTACTTTCTTTCTCTCAAAAGCTACTTGGTGACCTAAATTGTTCAGTTGTGCCACACTTAGCAAATTATAATTTAGTCCTTGTACCCAATAAGCATTATCACATTGGATTCTATCATTTATCAGTAAGTATCCCTTTCCTCTAACCATACAAGGTGTATCATTACCCATTTTTACAGATCCTCCATTTTATTGCTCAAGATGATCAAATTTTTCTTCATCACTAATCATGTGATGTGTACAGCCACTATCTATGATCCATGTATCATTTTTATTAACCTTAGAAATTAGTGTTGTTTCTACATACCTTTCTTCTTCCTTAGAATCATCCTTCATAGCAACAAATACTACTTCTAAATCATCATCTGAATCTGAATCAGATTCACTTTTTTCAGCAATGTAACATACATTTTTTCCTTTATCATTGTTGTCTCGGTTGTCTGTGTTGTAGTGTCGGTAACTTTTGTTGCCTCTTCTCCCATAGCTTCCTTCACTAGATCGGTCCTTATTTCTATCATCTTCCTTCCTGTTTGGACATCTAGCAACAATATGACCAACTTCTTTGCAGTTAGAACATGCTAAAGGTAATTTTCCTATATATCTACCTTTTCCTTTAGGTAATCTCCTAGCCATAAGAGCTTCAAACTCATCAAGCTCATCATCAGTATTGCTATCACTATGATCCTTATTATTTCTACTACTAGAATTATCGATCTTTAGAGAAGTCATAAAAGCATATTCAAGAGTCGGTACAACACTATTATCATAGTTATTTAGTTCAAAAGTTGTTAGCTTTCCAATCAGATTATCAAGAGTGAGAGTACTATTAGGTGCTGACCTATTTTCATGTCTTGTAGATATTCTAATTGCATAAATAGGCAATAAAGTCCTTAGAATTTTTCTTACCACAGTATCTTCATCAATAACACCATCAGATCCTCTGATAGCATGAACTACCTCCTTTATTCTGTTTGTGTACTGCATAATGTTTTCTCCTTCTTTCATCTTCATATCATTGAATCTTCCTCTTAAACTTTCAGCTCTGGCTCTCTTGACATTTGTATGACCACTATAAACTTGAGCAAGTCTATCCCACATATCCTTAGCAGTAGTGCAATCTTTAATATCTTCAAACTCAGCATCTGTCAGAGTAGCAACAATCTCCATCATAGTAATGTTATGCTCATGTCTATCTCTTAGTTGATTAAGAGTCAAAGGTCCAGTAGGCGGTGCAATGTAGCCATTCTCTAATAGTGTGAGGGCATAATTCCCAATTCCAGATATATGCAGTTTATTCAGCTTTGCCATATTGTAAAGTTGTCCTTGTTCAGCTTTGGCACATCCCTCTTATACATTTTGTGATCTTTATGCTGAAGTCCTTAAAACTCTATTCCAAGCAACCAATACGCTCTGATACCAATTGTTAGAATAAATGAGAGGGGGGTGAATTAGTTATCCACAGTCCCAAATACAAAATGTATATCCAAAAATAATTTAAACAAATTTCTGCAGCTCGATAACATAGAATAGTAAACTATCTATGCTTTTACCGATTACCAGTTAATAACTTATAGTAACTACTGATCAAATAAAAAATGCAACATGTAAAGTATGATATCCAACAACATCATAATCAACACATAACACAAGAGATTTAACGTGGAAACCTTGTAAAGGGAAAAACCACTTGGGATTGGTAACCCAAAATTGTTCACTCTTCTGAAGTGAGCTTGGTGAAGAGCCAACCCTGTTAAAGGTTACAAAACACATTGTAAGGTGTGACCTTGTTAGAGGATTTAACACTAGCCATTATTGTCCAACCAACATTCACTACGGGGTTGACAAAATAAAAAATGTACATTCTATGAATGACATTACAAGACTTTCTCATATACTCGATTAAGAGATTTATCTGATTACAATGGTTAAAGTGTAACAACAGGTGATTTGAATACAATATAACTTCTTTTGCAGATGTATAGATCTATATTATGCTCATTCAAATCCTCTAATCAATATACCAATTCTGTTTAACAATATTCAGTAACTTACTGTCTCTCTGTTATAGCTTTCTAATGCTCGGTAATCTTTGTAGTTCGGTTCTCCTTAACTAGTTTGATCAGCCATGCATGAAGCTTGTTCACATGATATCTCTATAGCATTCTTTCCTCTGGCATGAGTTTCATAATGAAACCCTAGTCTCTTAAATAGAAAAGTAAACCATTTTCCTTTCATCCATCAAATTTTGCTTCTTAATCTCGTTTGTTGATTTGCCGCTTAAACCTTCCTTTGCTGATGTGTCAGTAACACATTTCAATTCTATCCTTTAGATCTTCCTTGAATTTTGGTAGCTGTTGATCTTATAACAAACTTTATCTTTCCACTCCTTGATCATACACTTTACAACTCATCAACTTCTATCAGCTAAGCTAATCATTTAGTTCTTTTATTCATTCTCAGTTAACAAATAAATGTGTTGGTGAACACAAGCTTAGTTTATACTGTGCTTGGTATACAGTGCAGTACTCAGTGCATACTGGAATGCTTCTTTAACCGACCAAATTGCTTTATAACATTTTATTCCCAACTTTATAACAGATTAATGCAACATAATCAAGTCAACAATATGAAGTCATAGACTCATCAATAAGTTACTAAGAGTATTCCTTATCCTCATCTATCATATCCATCTTCCTCAATGTAGATATCTCAGTTCTTCATCTTTCTCTTCTCTTCTATAGATGTGTAGATGTTTACAACTCCACGATAAGTACTGTCAAAACTAGTTGACATCAATGACAACATACAGACTGATTCAATTATCTTACATAACAGTTCAGTGCTCGGTGATCTCTAATCACTTGAAGTTCTTTAATCATGTTCTCAATCAGTTGTAGTTCACCATGAAAGGCTAGGGATTGGCTTGGATGGTGATTTCAATGCCTTGATATGGGAATTTGATGCATTGATGATAGGTGGAGGGGATGGCCTGGATGGAATGGATGTACAGGCAACCAAGGAGGATGTTGTATGGGAGGTCAAGAACAACAATGTGGCATATGGTATCTTAGACTATGGGGCCAATATTGATAGGAAGCAAAATAGTACCTTCAAAGGTACACTCTAGATTGTCATAAGCCTTGATGGTGATTACATCATGAGAGATGTCTACTTCTGTGAAACCAACCTGCTGGATGAACTTTAATGTACAAAGATTTAGGGCCAAACCATTATCTATCATGACCCTTTTTATGGTGAAGTCATTGATCATGATGGCAATACGGAGTGGGAGATTGTGACTTGGTTCAATGGATGGCATGTTGGATGGCTAGAAGGAGAGGGTGGAAGGAGTGGATAGGTTCCCTACAAGGTTCTTGAATTGAATAGTGTTGATGTTCGTGGGAACATGGGTTTCTTGTAGGGCGTTATTGAGGAATTCCTGGTAAAGGGGTTATGTGCGGAGGAGGTCGAGGATGGAGATTTATGTAGGTGTGTTCCCAAGGTGTCCTAGGAGGTTGTACTATGCTCTGGGGATAGTTGTAGTACTAGCACTGGCAATAGATATCCCACCTCTGTGGGTAGTAACAACACATTGAATGTCAACACCTCTAACATGGATTATGTTCATAGTTGGTTCAACCTAGGAGATGCAACCAATGAATTTATCCTAGTTGATGTAGGTGGTAGTATAGTCTTTTCCATCACCATGGTCACCTTTCTTACCCTTACCTTGGTTCGTGACCAGGGGAGGGTTTGCATTGGTCTGGTTTTTGCCTACATTGTGTTAAGGAAACACATTTTGATAGATCTGCAGGTTGGTGTTTGGAAATGTTTGGGAAGGGGCATCAACTATGATCTCCTTTTTGTCAATAAGGTCCTAGACATAATGTTTTAGTTTCATGCACTTCATGGTGGTGTGTCCATTGACATGGTGATAGTCACAGTACTCATTATCCTTGTACCAAGCTAGCTTAGGTGTTGACTCATCAAATGGCTGGGTCTGTGGGTACATAATTAGATTGGCACTGGCCATACAAAGCAAGATGGCATACAGAGGCTCTCTGAGTGGAGTGAATGTCTGCTTCTGATTATTTTGGACACGTGGCTTGTTATGGCATTGGTTTGATTGGTGAGTGGTAGGTAAGGCAGTTGTTGATAGGCATGTTCTTTTTTCTGATACATAGGTGTAGGCTGTTGGTATGTTGGGAGAGGGGGATTGGGACCAGCTACAACAACTTGGACGTGCTTAGTATCTGTGGCACCATCTGTGACCACATTCTTGTTCTTGTTCCAGTAGTGAGGTCGATCATTATTGGACATATCTTGTGATCTCTCCTTGTAGTGTTTGATGGCACCATCATCCAAAAGACCTCAGTTTGATGTCCATTCCTTTTCCTTTTATGTCTTGATAGGTCTATATGTAATTCATCCATATGAAGTGGGATAACTTTGGATGTAGATTGTTGATGAATATCTTGGTGAGATGTTTTTCTGGTGGGTGGTATGATAGCCTCATGGTGAGGTTTTTCCATCTTTGTAGATAGTCAGCTAGGGTTTCACCTCCCTTTTGTTTGGAATTGCATAAGTCTAGTAAGGAGAGCTCATTTTCAATGTTGTTGGTGTATTGGGCTATGAATTTCTTTAAAAGTTTGACAAAGGTGGTGATAGATCCATATGGTATCTTGTAAAACCACTCAAGGGCGGTCCCTCCTAGACTTTTGGGGAAGAGGCGTATGAGGTAGTTGTCATTGTATGCCACCTCTTGGCATGCCATGTAAAACTCTTTAACATGGATGACTGGATCCCCCTTCCCTCAATATTTGTTAAATTTAGGTGTTTCAAAGTTCTTAGGGAAGGGGACTATCATGATTGATCAATCGAAAGGGTATGGACAGACTTCTTCAAACTTGAATGTTTTTCCCTCATTTCCAGCTTTGAGTTCCTTGAGGGCATTCTTCATTTCTTCCCATTCTGAGTTGACAAGCATTGGAGTGGGTACTCCCATTGGGAAGGGATCAGATGGCATGGGTGAATATGAAGGGATGTGTGGAAGATACTGTGGGATGGGGTAGGGGGATTTCCCTATTGCATAGGTGGTTTGCAATGGGTTTTGGATAGCTTGCTAGGTGATATATTCTTGCTGTATAGTTGAGGCGTGTTGATGCACGGGGTATGGTGTAGCTTGTTGCTGTGGGATGAGAGGATTAGGTTGTTGTGCCGGGAAGTATTGTTGTTGTGGGGAAGATTGGTAGAATGGTTGTTGTTGGGACTGGCATTGGGCTTGCCTGATATATGAAGGATGAATGCCCGCATTACTGAGAGGGGGGATGGTAGCTTGGGTATGTACTATAGGTGGTTGTGCGAGGGAGTTAGTGGGATGGGCTGAGCCAAGGTGTTGTGATTGTGGTGGGATAGCTTGAGGAGCAATGAGTGGCATAGATAGGTAGTTGGTGAACATGGGAGAAGATGCAACTAAAGGAGGTGGTAGTGGTTGTTGTGTTGTTTGCAGAAAGGTTCCTTGTTGATAAGCCGATTGGGAGAGGTGTGAGTGCATGGGTATGCCCAAGGCATTCATTTTCTCTTGGTTGAGGCTCCAAGTGGTGCCAATCCATGATGTTGGTTGTGATGTGGAGGTTGCCACAAACGTGGGAGAAACAATGCCCACGTAATGGTTCAAGGATTTTTTCTACAGAATATTGTAAAGGGAATGCCCACGTGGCCATGCATATTGTAATTCTAAAATTTGTAATTCCACATTTGTGGAGATAATAAGAAGCCCATTTTGTGTTCTTCCAAATTGTTGTTATTTCTCTATTTCTATATGTGTTTGTGGTATTAAGGGGAGCACCCTTCATCAAGTGGTATCAAAGCCAGGTTTCCTGAGTGTGTAAACAGATCACTGATTGTGAGGTAGTTTGCACCAGGACCGTGGGTTAGGGGTTCTATGTAAACAGATCACCGATTGTGAGGCAGTTTGCACCAGGACCATGGGTTAGGGTTTCTGTGTAAACAGATCACCGACTATGAGGCAATTTTTACAAGGACTATGGTTAGGGTTTCAACAAGAAGTACAAAAATGCCTCCACGAAGGGACTATGGTGAAAGAGCTGGTGTTGTAACACCTAAGGTTAGGGAATTGCAGAGACAAGTGAAAGCATTGCAAGAGGAGATTCGCAGGGGAATGAATCTTAATGTCAGAGACAAAAGCAAGGATGAAGATGAGGAAGAAGAGAATTCTAAAGGAGAAGTCAAAGTTATAAATCAGGAAGAAGAAAGACTTTTTCGAGCCATTTCCAAGATCAGGAAAAGACCTAAGATTGAGGTTGCTGCATTTTTAGGAAATCTTAACCCAGAAGAATTGATCGACTAGATCAATGAATGTGAAGAATATTTTGAGTATGAAGATATCGAGGATCCTGATCGGGTCAAGTTTGCAAAGGCCAAACTGAAGGGTCATGCAAAGATCTGGTGGCAAGAGATTCAATTAGAGAGAAATCAAAGAGGAAATAATAAAATCACAAGATGGGATCGAATGGTGGATAAATTGAAGTGACAGTTCATCCCTGTTGATTATGAGCTTGACCTGCTAAGAAAAATGCAAAGTTTGAAGCAAGCAGGAAGATCTGTTCAGGAGTATGCAAAGGAGTTCTATCGAATCCTCATCAGAACAAGACATGCGGAAGCTGATAAGGAGAAAGTTGCCCGTTACCTTAATGGGTGGAGGCTGAACATTCATGAGGAGTTGAATCTGGTTCGAATGAACAGTATTGAAGAGGCATACCAATTTTCCCTAAAAGTAGAGGAAAAGTTGAACAAGAAGTTTGAGAGCAGACAAAGCGGAAGAGGTCATGATGGAAGATCTAGTGGACGGTCATATGAAGATCGAAATGAAGATCCAAAAAAGTAGGATGAGGCTAGTAACATTTAGAATCAAAGAGGAGATAATTTCAATTGTTTCCATGATCAAAATAATAGAGATCAGAGAGGAAGAGGAAAAGGACAAGGATCTGGAAGAGGAGGCTTCTGTGGAACATGTTTTCACTATGGAGGAGAAGGTCATAGGGCATTTGAATGTCCTCAACACCAAGGAAGGACATATAGGAGAAATGAAGGACAGGCTAGAGTTGTGCATGTAGATGAAGATGCCAGATCATCACATTCTAAAGATGCCGAGAGAGGAGAGATGTTGATTAATAGAAGAGTCCTGCTGAGTGGTGAGAATTAACTTGAGCAAAGAAGAAGCTTGTTTCGCACTAGATGCAAGTTTGAGGGTAAATGTTGTGATGTGATTATTGATAGTGGAAGCACTGACAATTTGGTGTCAGAAGAGATGGTGAAAAAGTTGAAGCTCAAGAGGCAGAAACATCCACATCCATATTGGGTTGCCTGGGTGTAGGATGACCACAAGGTCATGGTCAGTGAACAATACCTAGTGAAGTTCAAGATCGACGGGTACCAAAATGAGGTACTATGTGATATCATATCTATGGATGCATGTCATATGTTGTTGGGTAGACCATGGCAGTTTGATAGGTGTGTCGTACATGATGGTCGTGGGAATACCTATTCCCTGGTAAAGGATGGAGTGTGACATAAGCTAAAACCATTAAAGGAAATAGAAGAAAAGGTATGTGGTAATGCAAGAATAAATTTTGTTGATAGAGGAAATTTCTTAGATGGTATGCGGCATGAGCATATGTGTTTTACCTTAATTCCAAAGGCTAGGAAAGAGGAAGTAGAAGATGTACTTGTAGAAGTTGCAAAATTATTGAATGAGTTTCAAGATATTGTATCTGATAATGTGCCTGATGGATTACCACCAGTAAGAAAGATCAGTCATCAGATGGACTTGATTCCAGGAGCTAGTTTGCCAAATAAGGCAGCACATAGAATGACACTAGTAGAAAGTGAAGAGTTGAAGATAGATTTGAAGTTTAGTTCATCACATCATCCATAGATCGTATATGGAAGTAGTCCCAGAAATGCATCTGAGTTGAGAAAGATAGATAAAGGAGAAATAAGTAGTGCTAAAGCTAAGGATTTTGCAGAACACTTGAAGAACATCCATGAGGAGGTGAGAAAGCATATTACCATGATGAATGCGCAGTATAAGGCTAAGGCAGATGAGAAAAGGAGGCATAAGGAATTTAAGGTTGGAGATGAAGTCACGGCTCATTTGCAGAAGGAGAGATTTCCAATTGGTACATATAACAAGTTGAAAATGAAAAAGTTTGGGCCATGTAAGATACTAAAGAAGCATGATTTAGGGAATGCATATGAGGTAGAATTGCCTACTAAGCTGAATATTTCACCAGTGTTTAACATTTCAGATTTGACAGAGTATCATGGAGTGTTGAAGATGAGATCACAGAAGAACATTGGAGTATTCTAGCAACTAGTTCAGATACCAAGGAGATTGAGGATATACTGGATAGTCATGTTGGCAGAAGCACAAGGAACAAGACATATGAAGAATATCTGGTCAAATGGAAAGGATGACCTGTTGAAGATTCATCATGGCTAACAAAGGAGGTTAACCATCTTGGTTTCCCTCTTCACACCTGAGTCGTGACAGGGTCACTTCTGAAATTACCCCAGGTGTCTGATGCAGGAGCATCCTGGGTGTAAGATCAATCTTGCATCACCCAAAAATATTTCTGGTTTCTTTTCCAATAAGGGCTATCTTGTGCAGAGCTGCTATTTATGGAAACTTGTTATTTTTAGTAAGTTGGCCATACGATCTCGGAATGTTCTAATTTCATATGTGGAGGTTCATCTCAGTCATATCAGCCTACCAGTAAAGTTTCATGGCTAGATCAGGTCTAGTTTTGAAGATATTGAAGATTTTCGGTATTGACAGTAGGGTGTAGAAACTTTGAGCTTAGTTTTGAAGGCTTTAGAGGCCCCAGATGAGGTCGAATATTTAGTTAAATGAAGATTTCTTATTTCAAGAATGTAGAGCTCCTCGCGCCCTTTCTGAATTGGGGTTATAATAGCCAATCGGGTCAATGGGTGATGACTTATGGTCTCCAGAAGTTGGGCCACCTGAAATGGCGAAAAAAAAATTTCCTTCAAAATTTCTATTTGGGTTTCAAAAGTTATTTTGAGCTGACTTTGATGTAATGAATCAAAAAATAAAATAATTCTAAGTTTGGTCGGCCCTAAGGGCTAAATTTTTGGAACCTTCTCGGGTGGTGGAAATTGCCTATATAAAGAAGGCCTGTAGTGTTGTCTAGGGTAGTTCTAGGTAGATCTGGGTAATGGTTCTAGGCTTTGTCCTATAGAATATTGTAAAGGGAATGCCCATGTGGCTTTGCATATTGTAATTTTGAAATTTGTAATTCCACATTTGTGGAGATAATAAGAAGCTCATTTTCTATTCTTGCAAATTGTTGTTGTTTCTCTATTTTTGTATGTGTTTATGGTATTAAGGGGAGCACCCTTCATCACTTGGTACATGAATGGTCTGAGATTAAATATTTAGGATGATCTTGGTATGCTGAAGATTGATTCTATTGAAGATGCTTATTAGTATGCTCTGAAGGCATAAGATAAGTTGAAGAGGAAAAAACCTAGTAACTCCCGAGGGAAAGAAAAGATTGATCACTCGGTGAAGGATAAATTGACTGATGCAGAAGATGAACAAAAACCTATGGAACCAAAGAAGAAGATAGGTAGAGTTATCTTTAAGGGTACTTTCTATAACTGTGGAGAGGAAGGACACTGTTCTTTTGAGTGTACGCAGAAGAAGGTTGATCGACAAACTGCTGTGATGAATGAGAACATTCAGAATGAATTTGAATCAGAGAACTTGCTGCTTCAGCGAACATTGATCGGTACAAAGGATGAACCTTGTCAAAGGAGTAACTTGTTTAGGACCCCATGCAAGACTGAAGGTAAACTCTGTAATGTTATTGTTGATAGTGGTAGTATTGATAACCTTGTTGCTGAGGACCTAGTTCAAAAACTTGGTTTGAAGAGAATGAAGCATCCTTGTCATTATAGGCTTGGCTAGTTACAAGATGTTCATGCTTTGGAACTTAGAGAACAATGCTTCATTGATGTTCAGATTGGCCAGTACAAGGATCTTGTGCTTTGTGACATTGTGAAGATGAATAGTTGTGATATATTGCTCGGTAGACCTTGGCAATATGATTGCAAAGCTATTTATGATTGTGTCTGAAATGTGTTTACTGTTGAGAAGGAGGACAAGAAGTTTTCATTGATGCCTTTGATGGATACAACACTTGGTAGGAGAAGCCTGAGTATTGGTAGTCAAGTTGAGATTGTGGATCCAGAGAAAATGAATGATCAGTATGAAGAACTGACCTGTACATTGTCAAGAAAAAACTTGAAGAGATAGAGGAAACTGAAGTGGAAGAATTTGCAAGCAGAAAAGGTGGAGGACTTGTATGTGAAGAACCAGTTTAGGATTTATGTGCTGAATCCTGGAAGATGTTCTTCTCACATATGAACATCTTTTGGAACCTGGGGTGTCTGATGCAGGGGCATCCAAGGTTAATGTAGGGCATTTTGTGTGCTCAGTGAAACTGCATGGAGTGTTAGTATTTTGGCCAGTGTTACTCGGTTGCAGCCTTGACCAATGATCTCAGTCATTGAAGGAAGCTTGGTCACTGAAGGAACTTGGCAGTCTCTAGTGCTTGGTGACATTTTTACTCGATCATACCTGTGGTGCTCGCTCGACACTGGTGCTTGGCGATTCCTAGCTTGCTTGGTTAATTTACTATCGCTCGGTAGTTCTGGTTTACCGACTAGAGTTCTGTGTGATTTGTTGAGCCGACTTGGTGAATTTATTATTGGTAGCCATTGTTATGGGCTGACATGTTGAATTAAATGTTTGTATATATTTGTAAGCTGACTTGTATGGCATTTAATTATTTGTTTTGGGGAGTTAAGGGTTTCATCTTGCTGACTTGTGGATAATGATTAGTATTTAAGGAATGCTTGGGTAGATATTTAGGGATAGAATTTGGGTAGATCAAGAAGGAGCAGAGAAGTTCATGACTTGAAGACTTAGTGGGTCAGATCTGAGGTTCTGAAAGCTGAAGTTGGCGAAGTTGTGGAAAATTTATTGATGATCTTGTAGATCAGATTGTGATTTGATAGTTGTTTGTAGCAGAGCTAGGGGTTTGCATACTTGGGAACAAGGAGATTTCTTGGAGGCTTGCGAGCTCAATTTTAGATCTGCCTTAGGGTTTCCATCAGCTTTTGATTGTCTTCAAAGCTGAACTAGCTAAGATTGTATTGGATCTGGTTGTGGATCTTGTAGAATTGTTTTTTAATTGTAATTGGCACTAACCCAGAAGGCCTTATAGCCGGGCATGTTAATGAAAATCAGTGTTAAACAATTATTTTGTGGTGCATTGTTGAGTAATCCACTGTGTAATTCTGTTGGCTGCAAGGTTTGGACCATCCTTCATTGGATCCACTGACCTTGACTGCATCAGAGGTAGAGGTAGCACATGTGTAGAAATTTGTGCCTGAGTGGCTATTTGCGATGTGGTAGGTGGGGGTGGTGTGCCTATGATAGAAAAGGGATCATATTGTTCCATTATGTGCACTATGGGATTTGTTGAACTAGATTGCAAAAGATGGGGGATAGGTGAGGCTATTTGAGATATTTGTTGGCTAGGGTCATGGATTTGTTGGATGATGGGAGAATAGGTGTCAGCTAGGATATGGATGGGTTTTGAGGAACTAAAGGGTTGGAGGTGTGCAGGAATTGGAGTACCCTCTTGTGCATAGTTAGCTAATATAGTAGAATGATTCTTGGCAATGATTGCACTAATCATCTACGCATGCCTAGGATGGCTCATAAATGCTTCCATGGAATTTATGGTGGGTGTTTCGGTTGGATCTTCCCACACATTCTCAATTTCTACTTGTGATTGTGGATCGTATGTCACCATCTTGTTGTTAGGATCGATGGGATTAGATGAACTAGTGGAAAGACTAGGGTCCATATTCTCTCTTCTAGGCTCGTGTCTTAGCAGACATGAAATGCAAGTCCTAGGATGAATAAATGAGGATGCAATGGAGGATAAATGTAAGATGTTCCTAAAGAGATTTAAGGATGGGGATAGGATGCACCTAAGGATAGATACAAGACTTAGGATGATCTTGGATGGATTGAAGAATGCTTGGATTCTTATTGGATTAGGATGATGGGGATGGTGTAAGAGCTAAGGATTACCTGGTGTCAAATGGGAATGTATTGCTTCTTCTTGGAGTAGGATCAAAAAGATGGGATTGTCAACCTCAGATAGACTAATGATCTTCAAAAGATAGGATCCTTGTCAGTGCAAGCCAATCTTTGGATCAAGATGATGAGACCTACAAATACAAGTACAAGCTACCCTAGACAATGCTTAGTCGAAAGGGTGGAGCTATAAGATGATTTTTTATTTAGGATATAGATTTTAGCAATTTAAAAGAATATGGTGCTAGGCAGATACTTGGATGGTTTGATTTTTTTTGTTTTCAAATTTTTTAGATTAAGGATGATGATTTTGACTTAAATGAGACTACCTAAGAGGATGATTTAAATACTCCAAAAGGATGATCTATAATGAAAGGATGCAAGGATGCTGAGACAGTTTCATGAGATTTAAAAGGATGTTGTGTGCAGTATACCAACTAGTCTTTAGTCTTAAGGGTAACAAAATGACGATTGATTTGGAAGAAAGATGCAAACTATATGACTCTTGCATTGTAAGTTATGTTATCAATTTTTTCTTAATACTTGGTTTTTTTCTTGATTGCAATTAGGACAGGTTGACGATCCTTGAGTTTGCATTCGGTAACTTTCTTCTCTTGGTAAACATGGATAATTGGTAACTTTTCTTTCTTGTGCTTTGTTAGATCGGTCATATCTTGAAAGGGTGGTGATTGCGACAAATGTTTTTGAGAGCTTTGAGGAACCACATTTTGGATTTTTCTATTGGGTTGATCTCTTTAATGACAAAGGACTCACTTTCAAATATTCAAATCAAAAGATAGCAAGCACATATCTGAAAATAGTCCAGCAAGGGTCAAAGAAACCTTGTGGGATACAAGCAATTGTGAATTCTAAAGATAGGTTGCAATATTCCAATAACGTCAAGTGTATGTTCACAAAGATTTCCACGGGTCTAGCACAAATTGAAAACACATCAAGAAAGAACTACCTAAGGAAAGGCTAGTATCAAAACCATTGCTCATAACTTGGTATCCAAAAGGAATACATATGGTGAGTATTCTTGAGGTGATCTGGGAAACTACTTGGATCGGTCCTTGGACAAAGATTATGATACTTTCAGTCAAAAGGGTAGCCTCTAACTTAAGGTTTTTAGTGAACTCCATTCATGACTATCCCTTATAGTTCCACAAGAAGAATTAAGGCCTATAGCCCTACAAGCACCCAAAATGCATAGTCTCACAAGTAAGATTTAGACCTCTTGGCCCTATACAAGATGAATGTACTCCCCTTGTAGTCTTGTAAACAAGATTGAGACCAACATGGTCCTACAAGCACCCAATCAAATGTAGTCTTGCTTAACAAGATTTAGGCAACTAGGCCCTACACATGAAGAAGCATTAGAAGTAAATATAGCCATGTCTTCCCTCTCTTTAGATTGAAGACAACTTTTTATTATTGTGGGGTGGAGTAGCCAGGTTCGCTTGTTCCCCACTTGGGTCGTTCCCAAAAGATTGCTCTCTTGGTAGGCCCTCTAAAGGATGAAATGAAAAGACATGGATTGGCCATAGAAGGAGTCTGAATTTTTTATTTTTCCTCAAGTGGAAAAGAGCATAATCTCCTATATTCCAATGTGGTGTTATCCCAAACAAACCAGACACACTTATTCTTTTTAATTCCAAACCCAAATGTGAAGATTAATTTTAAACCCAAAATTAAAAGTGTTTGGAAAATATTTCAAAAATGATTTATAAGGCTAAATCTAATCACAAAATCAGATTCCTTGCATTTTTCTGATGAATTTAAAAAGAAAGATTGTTGAAAATGATTTTTTTTATGTCTAAGTCATGAGCGTTTTAAGTTTACAAAGAAGGGTCAAATTGGAATTTGTGAACCTGGTTTTTAGGATAAAATATGATAAATTTGTATGCATATTTTTATAGACCTCTAAACCAGCTTTTTGACGCTTCTTGAATCATAAAAAATGGAGCTTGTATGCAAAAGTTATAAAGATTTTCGTAGAAGTGCCTTTTTAAGCCAAAAATCTGCAAGAAGAAGAAGAAGAAGAATCTCCAAATGCTCCCTCAACCTACAAGCTTAAACAAAATTAGAAACAAACTCAACACCACATTAGAATGTTAGTAAAGAACCCGTGAAGTGGGTCCCACCAGGTGTGCAAAAATGTGAGCTATGAAATATATTGTTAGGAACATAAAACAAATTAAACATTTAACAAAACAAATCAAAACAACTTATGTTAAGACAAAAGAAAGCAAAGGGAAGAGAGTGCAAACACTTAAATGTAGCCTTCTTGATCTTTGGATTTGTCCAAATAGATTGGATGTGTGCTCAAAATGCTTCAAGCTTCAATAGTGAGTAAGGATTTTGACATTATAATAGTAGTTTGGTAATTTTTAGGCTCTCAAACTAGCATGATAACTTTGTTCAAAATGGTGGATGATTTGTGAAGAGAAGAGGCTCAATTTATAAGATTTTTAGGAGAATCAACGGTTATGATTGCATGAAGATCAATGGTTGAGATTCTCTCATTTTGATTATTTAATTCAAAGTGGGTGGGTGGATCTACTTTGAATATTAAAATAAAACCTACTACAAAAGCTTACCCAAGGTTTAGGAAGTTTCTAGATGGGTTAAGGTTGGATAAATTCATGGGTTAACTTCAAGTGAGGTTTTGGAGGGGTTAGGAGGCTTCTAAAGAGTAGTTAAGGTCAAATTTAACTTCCCCGCTTGGTATACATAGGGTTAGGGGTTAAATTTTGGTCATTAGGTGACCCAAGACTCATTAAATGACCTTCAAAAGTAGCCCCAAAGTCAAAATCCGAGTTGTAGAGTTTGAAAGTTTTGGGCAAAGTATCTTATCCTTCCCATGTGGGTTTTGACTTGAAATGATAAGGGAAGACTTTAGAGGTGGGTTAGAACGATGGGTTAGGTGAGAGTTAGGAGTCATGTGCTCAAATAAAATTAAATGTAATATTTAATTCTAAGTGGGTTAAAAGAGAGTTATGAATTAATTTAAACTGATAAATATATTTATTTAAATTAATAGAAGGGGATTTAATTAATTAAATGGTTATGTGTTACCATTTAGATTAATTAGACTATAGCTAATTAAATTAATTTAGCTAGAAGGCTATGATTATGAATTAATTTAAATAGATAAATATATTTATTTAAATTAATAGAAGGGGATTTGATTAATTAAATGGTTATGTGCTACCATTTAGATTAATTGGACTATAACTTAATTAATTAAATTAATTTAGCTAGAAGGCTATCATTAATTAATTAAATAATGTATAATTATTTAATTGATAATATGACTAAGATGACTAAATTTCATTAAAAGTGTTAATCAAATTTAGGTGTCTACAACAGGATTCTAAGAAGTTGTTACAGTATACCAATGAAGGAAAGGTGAATCAATGCCAAAATTTGTAGATATAAACTCATAACTAAGCATCTGAGTGAGAACTAGAAGAGGAAATCACAAAGAACAAATAGGAGACCATGTGAATAATACTGAACACAAGTATCTCGATAACTCACTGTCACACCAAAAATATATTTGTCATGTGATAAATTGACCAAATGGTTGAGGAGCACCCAAGGGAGGAAGAGGACAAACATAGAAACTATAATAAGGATACATTTACCAATTTGAAAACATAAATGCTCTAGTATATAGACGACATAGGAAAAAGATCATTCATTTTATATGACAAAAAATATCATTATGTAATCTATTAAGAATATAAGTGCAAAAATAAATGGACTCAGATTCATACATCTAGACTGTGAAGAGAAACTAAAGAAGAGAATAAAACAAAAAACATAATCCAACTCCCAAACCCAATTCGATTCAAAACACAATCTATAATAAATTTCACGCAAGAATTCCACAAAAATAATCAGTCTCTTTGTCCAATTCAAGACAAATGAATCCTCCCCCAAAAAGACCCATTCATAAAACAAAGGAAAGAAACTCTTCAAACCCCACAAAAACTCTCCAAAATCAATCAAAAGCTAACCATAGAAATCCCCCCAAGAATGCCCAAAATGACTATTAAATTTCTACCAAATGATTAAAAGATCAATTTAAATTTTATGCTCATTAAGTTATAAAATCACACATCTTAATCATATTTATAAAATATCTTTTTGAATATTAATTTCCTAAACAATAGCAAAAATGACACATAAAATGTCATGTATTTTATTGTTAATTAAATTTATTAATTAATATAAAAGCGATACATATTATCATAATACCAAATAATCATTATTGTTAAATCAATAATAAATTAATATCATCTTACAACATCATTTAAACAACAATTATATTATATTAGACTAACATTAATAATAATTCATGATAATTAATGTTGCCTTACTAATATGCTTTCAATCACGATTTAAATTATATTACAGAGATAATAGTGTTTTAGAATATTTTAATAATTAATTTAAAAATAAATAATTAAACACTACATTCCTAAAGCATAGCATAAACCATGAATATCAAACTATCAGATGAACAACATAAAAGAAGTGATCAAAAGAAAGCAAGAAAGGAAAAGATTGAAAAGACATCATGATCAATCACACGCTCAAACCAACCACATGCACTAGATTAAGGAGCATATGGAGTTGTCTACATAACAATCCAAAGTCAAGGATGACTCAAGGTAATATAATGGCAAGGATAGGCTAAGTAAGATTGGGCCTTAATGCTATCTCCTTATTTAAACTCCATCAAGTATGTGAAGGAACACTTAGACCTATAAAACCAAGTGGAGTTGATGCCTAGTATTTGCACCAAGACAATAATACATGTGCACATATACATACATACACATATCATGTCAATGAATAACAATTAGTGAAGGTAGAATGGAGACATTATATGGACCTCATGAGTGAGTAATACAACATCCCCCATCTTCATGCAAATACATCATACAACAACAACATGAAACATAAATCATCAACATAACAATAATAGAAAACATCTCTAGATACATGGGTTAGTCCACATCAAAATATCATAAGAAAATACATAATGTTCATATGTCATCATCTATAATCTATCATAGACACATGAACATCTAGTATAAGCCCCAAGACATTTAAGGAGTAAAGGAGAAACATATAAGGAGTAAAGGAGAAAGGCATGGAGGGGTCTTACAACTAACACTAACCCTTAAATTCTTTGATATATCATATTCAATAACCATACCTCTAGTAGGGAAAATATATAATGTAGATCATTGATCCCATTAAAAATTCCTGCTAGTATCTAATGTTGATATGATAGGTAAAATGCAATGAAATACTGGTGAAGAGTGTAATTACCAATGTAAAAAAAGACCATATGGGTGGAGGCCTAACATTATGAAATTTGATTTGTACATTTTAAAGTTGCAAAAAATTTCAATTGACATGCTTGAACCATTCCAATTTGATTATGAATGTATCTTTAAATGCATAGGACTCTTAAAATTTGAAGTGTCAAGGTATATGAAACCTAATAAATTTCTCATTGGATACAACTGACTAACTAATCTCCCATTTCTCATATTTCTTGCAATCTGACAACAATCCTACTTAATGGTTGATTGGCTATTATTTTTAGTGTTGCTACATTCATCAGATATAGTTCAATAAAATCATTATAGAGAACCATGAAATAGTTAATAAATATTGTACCATCCTAAAATTGCATTATTATGTAAATTTCCTTTTAGCCTAGTACATAATCACCTAAAATTTACCTAGTAGAACCTAAAACCCCAATTTCGATTAAATTACCTTAAAATAAATTCTAATTCTCAAAGGCATAATTACTAGACATAATTATGTAAGAAACTTGAATAATTCCCCTTTCATAATTAAATTATTTCCAAGCTTAAATCATTTCTAAACTTAAAAATTAGTTAATTGTCAAAAACTTACCTTTAATATAAAGTCTTAGCACTTTTATTAAAAAGAACACTTTTTGTGCAACTTAATCTTGTTTACTTGGCAATTAAAAGGGGATTTTCTATTTCTTCTTATTCTCTCTTCAAGGTTGGCCAATCAAAAATCTTGACCTTGACCTTTGTCAGGTTTTGGTTCCTGCTTTCAAATTTGGATCATAGCGGGGCCCTCAATTAAAAATGGGCCTCCGAATTGGAATGCAGAAGAGTTTTTATTCAAAATTCATTTAATACATTTCCTCCTTAGTTGGCTATTGTGATTGGACCATAATTCGATGTGAAATTTGAATTAGGGGCCCTTACATTGCCTGAGGAACCTTGCCTTGAAATCTCTATATAAGCACTCTCTTTTTCCTTCATTTCGACAAGCGACATGTAACAAGTAACAAGCAATAAGTAATGAGGAGATGATGATGCACGATTGCAAGAGGAAGATATAGGAGAACAAGATATGATGATGCCTTGATGCAAGCAAGTTTTTTGTGGACAAGCTATTGTGGACATTCATTTGGAGCAAGAAAAATTCATTATTCCTTGATCTACCATTTTCAACATTCAAGCATTCTAAAGATACAATCATGGGGTAAAACCTACGGATTGTGAGTTTGGTAGGAATACTTTAGCCTTGGGGGCTTGGTATGCTTTCTTTATCATATTCAAATCGATGCATTGATCTCTCATCTCAATTCATGCTAGGGTTCCAATCTAGAGGATTAGATCTTGGCATTGCACATTCAAAGCTCTTCCTACGAGCAACACACACACATATTCTATTACATCTGACTATTTGTGGAGATGGAGATCACCAAAATGAGGGTTTGACTAAGGCAAAACCCTATATAGCCACCCCAAAATACCATTTTCAGATATCTATAGTCATTGTTTCAAGAGTTGCAGAGCAGATTTGGATACCCTTTTCGGAAAACTTTCGGGATCCGCAAACAAAATTTATGTCAGAGTAGTCAAGGTTGACATAAAGGGGCACAATTGTGCCCCCGTATTTGGGTCAAGGTCGACTTGGCTTAGAAAAGAAAAAGATTTCTGGGTTTTCTCCATCTCTGTGTTTCTGTTCTAGATTCGATTGCAGAATTTCCAGAAACTCAGTACTGACACCAGAAAATAGGTATTTCTAGATCTGCTACATTATGAGGTATGTATTTCATTTTATCTGATTTCATTATTCTTTGCAAGCATTTCCAAATTTATATTCCTTATCATTAGAATTTCATGTTTGTGTTAAATGATGGTTTGGGGTCTCTTTTATGTGCAAACCCCCATTGTTCTAAACCCTATCCATATTTTACACCAAAACAGTTTCCGACATCAAAATCAGTTTGTTAGGTTTTTGTCACATCTCCCTACCAATTATTGCCCTTTTCCATTTTTCATTAGTGAAGGATCACTACACCCATTAAGAACTTGAGCCTTTTAATCCTACTAGGTCATCTTTCTTCTGAATGTGGTATAGGAAATAAGATTCCCCCCTTAGTCCAATTTTTGAAGTTACAAAGAAAAAATCTATAATTGACATATCATTGAACAAAAAACCATTCTGAAAATAAAACCATTTGTAGTTAACATTATACACAAAAAAATCACACAAAAACATTAATCTTTTGACCTTTGGAAGGTACTATGTTGCTCTGTAGTCCTTGTTTTTATTTGTGGACAATGAGACAAATATAGCCAAATTGGAAGATTATTTTTTGCGATTGTAACAATGATAATACTTCACTTGAGTCAAAATTTATAAAAAATTTCAATCATTGATTTTAAAAATAATGGACTAGCATGTAATGAATGTTCTAATAATTGATGGAATGTAGGCACTTTGATAAACTCTCTTAAATAATCATAGAAATAAAAATACAAGTGAATATCTAATTTTAATATTTTCCTTAAACAAATAGTCAAAGTAACCTTCTTAGATTAAAATGATTGGCTCATTGCATTGAGGTAAAAGCAAGATGAAAGGTACCCAACATCTGAAGGGATTTTCAATGATATATTGATCATGTAGGTATGCTTGAATATCTTATTATTTTTATTTGTGGACAACTCGACAACTATATCTCATTATTTTTAATTTTAATTGTGTGCATATATTTTCATTTTTATATGTATCTATGTACTTATGATTATATGATTGAGAGTTTGATTGTGACAAGAATGATACTTTGCTTGTGTCAACACTTATTAGGACATTGAATCAATTCCGTTGAAAATAATGAACAAGCATATAGTTGATATCCTAAATGACGATGGGATGTAGGCAGTTTAATAAGCACTCTATAAAAATATAAATGAAAATCTAAATTCAATATTCTTCTTAAACAAATAGTCAAAGTAACCTTCCTAGATTAAAATGATGAGCTCATTGCACTTAGACAAAAACATGATAAAAGCAACTCTATATAAAAGGGATTTTTCATGTGGATATGCTTAAACAAATAGCCAAAGTAACCTTCCTATCATTATAGTTGGATAAAAGCTACCCAACACTATAAGGAATTTTTTAACATACTGATCATGTAGATATGCTTTAATATCATATTTTTTGGAAGAGTTGTTTGTCAATATGGTGAATTTTCTGATCATGCTCCATGATCCATCATTAGAATAATTGAATGCTATTAAGAACAAAATAATCATAAAATCTAATGTAGAAACAGCTTTTCCAAATCTAATAGACTGTAGAGCATGATATCTTCAACCATCATAAGATTTTATCATAGATAATATGAAAACAAACATGGCCAAAAACAGCAAGAAGGCATTTCCCTTTGCATGATATGAAAATAAACTGAGAGATTGTTGTAATGTGATATTCATTTATCATTATAAGGCCAGAAGAATATATATCAACCATGGCCAATCTTCACCATGCTCTTCGCATGCAAGCTTATTCTATACATATATTTCTAGGCAACAATGGTTTCTCATAAACCACCAAAACAAGCCTGATAATAATATGTTCAGATGGCGAGCACGAGGCCGGGCATGGACATTTCCTCCGACAGTGGGAGGCCGCTCTGCCACACGGGAAAACACAGCAACGAAGTGGGATTGGGTTTAAATTCCGTGACAACTAAACAAGTGTTGAAATACTCTCGAAGCTGGGTAACAATCCCATCCTCCACAGTCCAGACGTGAACCCAGTACAGGGATTCGACCTCGCGACCTTCGACAAACACTTTGTTGCCTAGCGGGGTGACGGACTGGGGGCTAAACAAAAGGCGCTTACGGTGTGACCGACCGGTTAAAAAACGCATCAAATGCTGGCAGTGGGGCGGACCATGGAACCACCACTCCAAATCGGGGGCCAAAATCCTCTGTACCGTTTCTGCGTCGCCCAAGCCTAAGGCATCGTACAGCCGCTTAACCAGAGCTCTATTCCTCTCGTCATGTGACCTCTCGGAACTTGAGCTAGCCAGCTTCAGCAATTTGGGATGAAACCAAAATGAAATGAGATGAAATGAAATGGCGAGGTTTTAGGGTTGACGAAAAGGGTTTATATAATGGGTGAGTGAAATGTGAAAGGGTTGTCGGGTAGGGCCCACCGTGACGATTGTCGAAAGAATACGTTACACGTGTCGGTCGACCCTCGTTTTCTTGTGAAAGCGACCGGACATTTCCTCTTCTTATTTGCATTTTATATGGCTTTGGCCCGCGCCGCACTCAACTGAAACGCAAGTGTCAAGTCGCTTTTTGTGTGCCACGTGGCCGCACTTGCCTTAGACAAGAATTCGCGTGGCCCTAGGCGGCCGTTATGCGTAGCCAATATGGAAGTGTCGCACGCCGTGTCTAGGGAAATCGTATTTTTTTATTAGCATTTGTTTCACCTTAATGGGGTCCTTTTAAAGTGGAGAATACATTGGATTTAAAATAAAATATTTTAGTTAAATGGATTAGTTTTTCATAGTTTATCAATTGATGGAGATTGTTTTTGGTTTCGATTGTGTCTCAATTTTTGTATTAATATTTTGGATCATATTTTATGATCTATCATCGTGATGAAAGAGTGCATGGATGAGAGATTGATGTTTTAGATCATACTTTATGATCCATCATCATGATGAAAGTCTATGAAAGAGAGAAACTGATATTTTCTCTTTTTCATGCACTCTTTCATCTATAATTCACGATCAATCGAAAGAGTGCACAAAAGAGAGACAATACATAGAGTAAGATTCAAAATGTTGATGCAAAAATTGATACAGTGCATGAAAGAGAGACAATATCATAGAGTATGATCCAAAATGTTGATGCAAAAATTGATATAGTGCATGAAAGAGAGACAATTTCATAGAGTATGATCCAAAATGTTGGTGCAAAAATTGATACACAATCGAAAGTAGAAATAATCTCCATAAATATCCTGGTGTTTAAACACATTGAATTTAATATGCATACACACATATGTATATCTATCTATCTATCTATCTATCGATTTATCTATGTGATAAATATGCGTATATGAAATTTAAATACATAAAATAAATATGTTTAATTTTATATATGATGTTTACGTGATTATGATAGATTTTATAAAGCGATTTGTTAATATTTCAGAATTCTATCATGTATATAATCATTATCTTTGAATCAATAAATTGATTATGAAAATTTATAGGGCATTTTTTATTTGTAAAATCAATTATCTAAGTTTGTGTTGTATAATTTGGTTCCTCCCACCTTCTCAATATTTGAATTTGTAATAAGTGAATGACGATATTAACACACAACTTTAATAGAACTTACAAAATGAGGGTCATTTTCTCTTAAGTCAAACCTCTAGGCATACTATTTCAGCTTATAAGCCTATATGCCATTTAGTATATATAATCTCACATATTGCAATGAATGCCCATGTATATGCTTTTTTCTTAATAGCCCAGGGGTATCCCTACATCTAACCTCAACAATTCCCACTAGACATTACCTTGGGCTTATTTTTGATGCCAAGTTGGGGTGTCAATGGGGTGAGATGATGCGAGACTAGTCCCCTTTGGGATGGACACAAAAACTCGCAAGTCTCGCCCATCAAATTAAACTGCCCAGTGAGAGTTGAACCTTGGACCTACATGGGAAGAAACCAAAGCCTTAACACAATCTTAAAACCACTTAGGCCAAGGGGTCAATGTTGTACCAATTAGTGATTGAAAAATGGATCCTAGATACCTCCTTTTAGATGAATATAATGAATTTAGGATTGTATTTTTAGAAAAAACTCTAGAATACAATTTAAAATATTTCATGCTTATAAAGTAGATGCAAAACAACTAGTTGGAAATTGATGAAATAAACTCAATTTAAAAAAAATTAATATAAAAGTGTGGGTCAAATTTGTGCCATGAAATTTAACCATAATCTATCTCATGCTACAATTTTCAACTAAACTACATGATGAGAGTTTAGATGCTAAATCTATATTCTTGGGATTGGTGAAGACTCAGAGAATTTTAGATATCATTTACACAAACATGTTGCAAGGTTCATGATTCTCACACAACAAGTTACATACTTTCTTCCACATGGCCTAACATCAAAGATGATGCAAAAGAGAACATGTTCCATGAATGTTGAACACTTTGCCCAAAAATATTTTACTAATCTCCAAGAGTGCAACACAAAGGAAACCTTCTTTTCACCATATAGTTGGAAAGGCTACAAAATTATGTCTTTAGATGCTCACGTAGGGAATCACCATAAATGACCTATTGGTGCAAAAGTGTTAGCTAACCAATGTAAGAAACTCATGAACATATTATCATGAGAAAGCATATCAAGTATAGTAATGAACTATCACCCATTTAATAAATTTTCAATTATATAAGGGGCTCACCCTTTAAAGTGTGTTGGTTAAGTGGTGGCATTGTTGTTGTTGTCCCCAACTAGGTTAAAATATGGGGCTTTGTGATCATGAGCTTGTGCCCTCATTGATCCAATGTGCTTGTGGGTTTGGGCCTCAACTGTGTAATAAGGAGATGAGGTTCCCTATCTATGGCCTCACTGGTTCATAGCTCTATGTCAAAAGTGTTTCATGTGGAATTGGAGGGCATGTAATTCCCCACTAGGGAACCCACGAGAAATTAACCTAAAACATGTTACTAAGTTTATCGAATAATGTTTGTTCTTAAAAGTTTACAATCAATAATAAATAACAATGCAGAAGAAATATAACATAAGACAATACATATTTCTAAATGTAACTCATTAACAAATTACAAGTCTCAAGGGTTCCATGATGTAGAATTACGTAAATATAGATTAATCTATTAAGAACAATTCATAACATAATCACATTATATACCTTAGGTTCATTTTAAAACCCAAATTAAAGTATTCCTAATCCTTTACTTAATCATAATGAAAAGAACACATTATAAAGTATACTTACATATCCATTTCAATTGAATAATAAGATAGATTCATTACATCAATGCAATCAAAGATACAATCTATAGAGTACAACTAATACATCATGGTATACATAATAATACATCTTCCACATCACATGTCGCAGGGATAACAATAATACAATACAATTACATATACATTTCCTGAAATCAATGTCACTAACTATACATAAAATAGAATTTAAGATACACATCTCATGAGAAAGTCTCCAAGAAAAGAACAAGAAGATAGAAACAACATCGAGGATCATCCAAGCAAAAAGTCACAAATGCCAGATCTCAATGGTAATAAAATCACCACCACCCGACCATGTGGAACCAAGAAGACCACTACCATTGCATTGAGGAGATAGCACCAGACCTCACTCAAGGAAACATTCAAACAAGAAAGACTAATGCAATGGTACACAGGGTAAAATGGTAATAAGTAGTTACAAGCTATCAAGTATAAATGATCAGGACATAAAATAGGTGTACCAAATGCAACGTAGGAACCTAGGACACATATAGGGAAGTTTCATCACATGAGTCAGCTCCAAGGTCACCTAGTAGTCTCTCTGGACCCCGACCCCTAGTGACTCTATGCAGTATCCATAATCCTTTAGTATAGATAAGGAAACTCAGCTATGTCAGACCTCATTGTCTCTCTAGATGGGAAAACATCTTCTCTTACTCCCATCCTAGCCTATACTGGCACTCAAGACATGGACGAGGCACAATTATCTTTTTAATATTTCTATCCTAATAAATTTATTAAGTTATCACTTATTAAGTCAACTTACAAAGGATATCTAGGTAGCTACTTTAGGGCTCCGATGCCTCCAAAGTAAGTCACTTCCCATCTATGCTTCTAGATAAGCTACCCTAATGCTCCTAGCAAAAGAACCAAAGAGAAAGAAAAACCAAAATCATAAAATATATCCATAAATCAATAAACCATGAATGTCATCAAAGACAAGTGTTGGAGCGTAATAAACAAAACCTCATCCTATACAGGATCCACACTACCCATCCCATATTGAACATTTCAATAACTCAAATATAAAATCTCAGAGTTCAAATCGCAAGATCAAAAGATCATTAAAAGCATCAAGCATCTCTCCCCAAACATGGAGTAAAACATAATCCACAAAGGTCATCATACGGAATCATCATAAGTGTAGAAACAAGGTGACCAAATTAATTAGGACTCAACACAAATAATGGTCGTCACCTTTTTGTGGTTAAATAATATAAAGATCAAGGACTTAATAGAAACCATACATAAATCCTAGATAAACCCAAAATAATACTCTTATAATTGAGACACCAAAATAGTTATAAATTTATTACATATGAACTCAAGTGTGAAAGAATTAATTTCATAAAATAATTTAAAGTTCAAAAGACAAGATTCCACCTACAACATCAATCTATCCTAACCGACCTTATTCAAAAAGGCCAAATAAAACTCCAATAAGAAAACACTGTATTATAAAATACACCCACATCAAAATTCTATTAAAAGTAAAATAAACATTTAATTTTCTTTTATAAACTAATTTATAATTTTTGTTAAATAAATAAATTTATTAAATATAATTACTAATTAACTATATAATTAAATTCTAATAACCATCAATAAGATTTACCTCTATAAATTAATTTATAAAGTTCCTTATATAAATTAATTTATTAAACATAATTACTAAACAACAATATGATTAAATTACATTAAGATAAATCTCAACTATAAGTTTTAGTTGATTACAACATTCCTTTTATTATCACCAGTCCAATTAGTGTTAGAGTAATAAGTTGTTTTCTTATTAATTAAATCATATTGATTTAATTATTAAGTCACTTATTATCTCTTTCTACTTAAGCTAAACTTTAGGCATATAATAATTAATTGCTTTATTAATTATTAGTTAAATGCATTAGTTTTTCATAATTTATCAATTGATGGAGATTATTTTTGGCTTCGACTGTATATCAATTTTTGCATCAATATTTTGGATCATATTTTATGATCTATCATCATGATGAAAGAGTGCATAGAAGAGGGAATGATGTTTTAGATCATAATTTATGATCCATCATCATGATGAAAGTGTATGAAAGAGAGAAAATGATATTTTCTCTTTTTCATGCACTCTTTCATCTATAATTCATGATCAATCGAAAGAGTGCACGAAAGAGAGACAATACATAGTGTATGATCCAAAATGTTGATGCAAAAATTGATACAGTGCATGAAAGAGAGACAATATCGTAGAGTATGATCCAAAATGTTAATACAAAAATTGATACACAATTGAAAGTAGAAATAATCTCCATAAAAATCCTAGTGTAAACACATTGAATTTAATATGCACACATACATATGTATAGATATCTATATATCTATCTATCCATCTATTTATCTATGTGATAAATATGAGTATATAAAATTTAAATACATAAAATAAATATGTGAAATTTTATATCTAATGTTTACGTGATTATGATAGACAAATTATAAAGTAATTTATTAATATTTTAGAATTATATCATGTATTTAATCATTATCTTTGAATTAATAAATTGATAATGAAAACTTATAGGACATTTTTTCTCTGTAAAATCAATTATCTAAGTTTGTGTTATATAATTTGGTTCCTCTTGTATGCACCCTAAAATGGTCGCCTAGACTTTGGGGCCCCATTCAACAATTTATCAAATCCCTGAATCAATATTTCCAAAAATTAGCATTTTCAGCTTAATATCAATTTCTTTGATCAAGTCATATTTCATCATTTTTGATTATTTGCCTTGGGCTAACCATTTTATCCTAAAGTCTTTATTTATTAAAAGGAATATTTCCTCCCCTTTTATTGAATAAAAAGCCCCCACTTTTCCTCTTATCCTAAGTTGCACAAATAAAACATTATTCTTATTTTATAAAAAAGAGAAAAACATTTTTTGTCTCATATGGACACAAAAGTCAACTCTTATTTTCCCATTGAAGGATATTTGTGTACATAGATTGCTCCTCTTTCAAACTCCACCCTTGATTAAGTCTTTTGCCTCTTAATCTCCATGGTCCATTTCTCCTCATTTCCTATAAAAGAAGAGCTCTCTTCCTCATTCTAGGTCATTCACTTTTATGCTAATGTTATGCTGCAAGTTTTCTAGGTCATTTGGAGGTCTTTGAAGACATTCTTGCATTCAAGCTTTGAAAACATTGTTGTTGCATTTAATTTAGCTTGCTTTCTTGCTTTCATAGTTGCATAATCATGGCATTCTTAGTATAGACTTTCTTTATGCTATAGATTAATCTCACATAGTTTAGTTATGAGGGATTGTAAGACTTGTACTTTCCTTTCATAGCCTAGTTTGCACTTTCATCTTTATAGCATAGCTTGCATATTTGCATCTTCATTCTTAGCTTACTTGCATTGCATTTCATTTGATTCTTGGAGATATTGGCATTCTTGCCCTTGTCTTCACTTGAATCTCTCATTGTGTGGTTGACTAGCAAGGTCATTAAGTTTATTAGCTTTAGCTGAGAGCAATTTTACAATCTTGGAACTCTATACATAGAGAGCTCTAGGTCGCTATTGAAGGTTTCCCTTTCATGGATTTCCTTTGATGTAATGACTTAGAGAAGTGCACTACTTTTGTGTGTACATTTCTGGCACCCACCGTGGGGCATAGTAGATTAACTTTGTCCTTTAGTTTTGTATTTTTTGTCAAGTTTTCGGTAATTTTTGAACTTAATTGATAGTCTCTAGTTTTCTGTCCCAGAGTATCACGTGATACTTGCAGGAATATCACGTGATAGTTCTTTGTACACATGCACAATACTTCACCTGTCGGAAGTATCGCCTATCTATGGCAGAAACTGTCGCCTAGTCTCAAACGAAGTATCGCCTGGTATAGGGAGAAGTATTTTCCAAAAGTAAACTATCATCCTGGTATATTGAAAAGTATCCCGCGATACTTCTGGTGTCTGTACTATTGATTGTACCCAGCAGTGACTTGTCTTTTTGAATCTTTTGGGCCTAGTTTAGATTTAATTAGTTTGCTGGTTTAGTTCACTGTGGTTAAGCAGAGTCTAGTTGCAGATTTCATTTGGATTTTGGGATTTTTCTAACCTTGTGGGGCTAACAAGTTGTGCTTGTAGGTGCTCTCATTGCTTGAAATATTTTTCCAAAAGAACACATGTCAAAGCTTCAAATGCACAAGGGCTACTAACAGTTTTTGTAGGGCTGCCCAAAGCATAAAAACCCAATCAAGTGTGCTTGTTTTTATTTTCATTTCAAGTGTGGCAATCTACTAGTTGTTTCCTTTAGTAGGCACATAATATCTTGTGGAAGAAATTTTGAGGTGGTAGGAGAAGTATGCTCTTCACCTTTGTGGTGAACCAGAAAATCTTGACCCATCTTAGGATTTTGGAAGCAAGAGAGTAATTGAACTTTGCTTGGTGTGTTTGATAGAAAGCTTTGAGATAAAGGAGTATGTTCTTCACCCTTGTGGTGAAACAAAATCCTTGAACCTCATAAGTTTATCCACTTTTTGTTTAGATCTTTAGAATCCTTTAGCGGGCCTGCTCTTGAGCAATCAAGAGGAACGACTCAAGTGGGGACAAGCTTATTGTTGGCTATTCTGACCCACTATAAACTCAAGGCTATCAAGGACACAAAACCTTGGTAGACATAGTGCTTGTCTTCGCTTGATGTGAGTACTTGTAGGATTGTGACCATGAGAAAAATATTGAGCAAGAATGCTTAAGGTAATCTTGAGGCCGCGAGGTCCGTTACTTGCCGCAAGGTAAGGAGTCCCTTTGGGGAGCAAGAGGGGTACTACTAGTGGAAGCCCTTATTAAGAATCATAGTTAGAAGCCATCCTATTTTTCTGCTTAGCTTCTTGGTGCAAGGATTGATCCAAGTGGAATAACCCGGATCACCCCAAGACTACTCACCATATGTGTTCCTTTGGTTGTGTCATTGACACTTCCATGACAAAGCCAACATCTATTATGGGTAACCACTTTGTGTGAGGTGAGGGGACATCAAGTTGTGCGCCAAGTTGATAAGTAATAAGCCTTGACTTTCTAGGATAGATATTTCTTGAAGTGTCTTCGATTGTGTAATACCAGTGCTAATGTTCTTGAACATTCAAAAAATTGATAGTATTCATAAGGTGTTTTTCTATTTTGATATCACAAGTGTTTGTCTTGGCAAGGTTGCTTTTTCCCTTGTTTCAAGTGTTTTGAGACATGTTTGATCCCTTACTATTTGCAAACCTATAGAATTTTTGCTGATATTGTGATTGAGATCGAAAACATCAACCCTCAGACTGAAAATTTTGATCAAACAGACCTGAAAACACACATTTCACACAATTCTGGTCAAGTGTCCTATAAACTAGCAACAGTATCGCCTGCTTTGAGCAGAAATATCACGTGATAGTTTGTTCTTGTTGGACTATCGCCCAACTTGCCTAGAATCTATCACCTGGCTATTGTGAGTTCTATCACCTGGTGAAAGGTGAAGTATCACCTTAGTAAGAAGTATCACCTGGTTAGCCTGGAAAGTGTCACCTAAGAATTTTCTACTTTATACCTGGTTTCAGTTGTTTCACAGTTGCTTTTAGTTGGCTAGGTCTTTAAGTAGGTAACTTATCTTGCTGCTGGAAGCCTGTCTTTACTCTGAATTTCTATTTTTAGCCCTCTAGGGGTAGTGTCATTTGATTTACCAAGTCACCTTAGGAAGAATTGTCAGGTTAGAAGATTATTCCTGTTGAGAAAGTACATCTCTAGAGTTGTTAGTAACATTCTTGGAGAATTTTAGTACTCTTTTTGTCCAAATCATTTCTATTCAAATTCAATTTTAATTATACAATTTGGCTAAGTCCATCCTCCTAGTTCAAATGTGCAAGGATATTGATCTTTTGATTTAAGCACCTCTTTGACAGTGTTGGTAATGCCTTTTGCAATTTCTATCTTACCATCTCTTTTTTTTGGACATTAGATAACTTTGATTATCCTAGTTTGGTGTTGACACTTTGAGAGGTCACCTTATCATCAAGAATCCTTTTCTTTCATGTTAGTTACAAAAAGGTACCAAGTGAATCAAGGGAAATGACCCCCAGTTGTCTTTAATCAGTTACCCTTAGTTAAGACTCGTCAACAATGAAAGGGAAAAGATCCCATTTTCGACCAATCCCCTAAGAGTGAGTCTGAGGTTTGTTTTAACCCAAAGAGTAATCCTAGCGAATTGAGTACCTCTATAGCACATTTTTCATCGAATATGGATATGAGTTATACCTTGACCAAACAACAAAGAGAAATAATAGATCAATCGCTTGGTTACATTTCAGAGACATAGGAGAAACATGTCATTCGAAGATGGCAATCAACCTGACTCACCTCCTATTAATTCAAGATATATAGATGCTCAACAACGAGCCAAAAGACATTATGCACAAGCTCATAAAGATGCATGGTCACAACATGAGGACCAAAACAACCAATCTTATGATGCTCATGTGAGCGCAACTAACTTGTTCAACCATTCAAGACCAAGTTCCCTGCTAAAAACAACTTCAAGATATACAAGTGAGAGGCTAAAAAGAATTGAGCGGGAAAAATAGGCTGCAGAAAAGGAACGAGCTGCAAAAGAAGAAAAAATTAGGCTTCGAGAAGAGGAACAATGAGCCTTGTTGGACATAGAGAGAAAATTATTCCAAGAGGAACAAGATAGGATATTGGCCCAACAACTCAACAATCAATTCAACAACAGGGGTACCAACAATGGAACCAACTCTCCACCATCAACTCCCTCAGCAACTCCAAGAAGTAGAAGGAAGTCAAGGACCCCTTCAAGATCACCTAGTCCTACAAGAAGAAGGAATTCTTGACATGCACATTATAGGAGACACACACCTCCTAGACTATCAAGAGATCCCTCCCAATGAGCACATCACAGCTCTCAACATGGAGGAAGTAGTGCCAACTTTGATACTCGCGATTTTATGAGAATGCAACAAGAACCACTATTTCAACAATATGTGGAGAAGAGAAGTATGTGGAACAAAATAAGGATCAGTTCTTGGAAAGTCTAATCAATAAGGGTGCAAAAGTCCCATACAACTTTGATGTGGACAGAAAAATTAAGAAGCAAAACCCTTCAACTAATGAGGTGATTAAGCAGATGCAAAATACTATGGAGAAAATGATGGCTCCAAAGAATACCTTCAACTTGGACTCCATATGTCCCAATCCCATTGACAAGAGTGTGGTTATGGTAGATTTTCCTAGAAAGGTTGAAATCCCCACATATGACAAATATGATGGTAGTGGTGACCCCCATGACCATGTATGATAGTTCTATATCATGAGCTTTGAATTTCATTATGAGGAATCCTACCTTATGAGATTATTCCCAAGGAGCCTTAAAGGCCAAGCTATGGAGTGGTTTACTAACCTTACCTCTCCTATTAAAACATTCAAAGAACTTGTCCAAAGGTTTGTGCAGCACTTTGCATATAATCTATCAAGGTCGGTCACCATGCTTGATTTGTGCAAGCTAAAACAAAATCAGGAGGAACCCTTTGTGAAATTTTTACAAAGGTGGAGACGCTTATGCTCCAAATATTCTAGGACCATCCCTGAGGAAGAAAGGATTGATATAATTGTGAGCAATCTAGTGCCAGAATTAAGATATGAAGTTAGAAAAATGGTCTTTAATTCTTTTGACACTATGGTAGAAACTGCATGTCGCATCGAGGATGTTCTAAAAGAACAAGGTATTTTGGCCAAACAAAGTAACAACAACAATGGCCCAAACAATAACAACAACAATAAGGATAAAAAGAACTCATATTGGAACAAAAATAAGCAAGTAGTCAATGACGGAGTTGTTGACTCTTCACAACCTAAGGAACAAGGAGTTCTTAATCTATCTAATGCAGTTCAAGCTATTAAGCTGCAGACATCCTTAGATCATTAAGAGCACAAGCCCAAGTATCAAGATAAACCTAAGTCAGGAAAGAGGCAATTCACTAAGCTTGGAGACTCTTATGCAGATATTTTTGAGACCTTGATTGCTCATAATTTGGCACAACCTCAGGATCCTACAAAGTTTCTCATACTGGATCCTAAACCTTATTGGTGGAATGAGAAAGCTTACTATGTATACCACAATGGGATTGGACATGACATTAAAAATTGTTTTAAACTTAAACATCTTGTTCAAGACCTTATTGAGACTAGGAAATTACAAGTTGATGGGTTGACCACAAATGTAGACCACAAGGCCTTTAAGGAGCCCTTGCCTAAGTATGAGAAGGGGGAGACTTCTAAAAACAAGAATGGCAAGGCCACAATCAATTATACCTATACAGCTACAGAAAATGTCATCAATATGCTTGAAGTTGTGGACAATGATGTCAACATGATGAGGGGGAAAGATCCCTATGGTTATGATGTAAACTCACCTCCCATATTTGACAAAGGACCCGTTGTTGTGCTTAGGGGTCCTCAATCTCGAAGGTCATCTCAGCCTCTCAATGATGTTACTAGGAGTCAATCCCAAGGTCCTATTATCATTAGAGGTCCTAATTCTAGAAAATCCAAGCAACCAATGTCCAAAAGTGTTCCTTCCAAGTCTACAGTTGGTCCTGATATGAGTTACAACCTTGTTGATCGGTTACAATGAACGCCAGCACAGATTTCCATTTTTGAGCTCTTAGAATTGTCTCCTAGACATAGAGATGTCCTTGAGGATGCCTTGCGAGCCACTAATGTTCCTAATGACATAGATGTCGATCAATTCTAGAACATGGTCATAAGAGGACGATAAAGCATTAAGTCATCCGCACAATTTGGCCCTTCATATCAAGGTCATGATCCACAAAACCTATGTTAGGTGCGTGTTAATAGATGGGGGTGTTGGGCTTAATATTTTCTCTTTGAGTCTATTGAAAGCTTTGGGATATTCTAAGCAAATAATTGACACTAAGAAGAAGATCATAATTAAAGCCTATGATGAAGTAGAGCGAAGCTCTAAGGGATTGGTTGTTCTTCCTATTAGGATCGGTCCTGTGGAAAAGGATATTTTGTTCCAGATTATTGATGCCAAACCTTTGACATATAATATCTTGTTGGGTAGGCCATTGATTCATGACATGCAAGCAGTGTTGTCTACCTACCACCAATGTGTTAAGCTCCCTTACAATGGAGTTGAAGTATGCATACCAGGGGATAACACATTATCTGTTAATGCGATTTTAGCTAGCTCTCATGTCCCTTTGAATAGAGAGGCTGATAATTTTGATGAAGCTCTTGAGTAGTATAAGAGTAAGTTTAAGTCCATAGACCTTGGCATGGGAGACTACCAAATGGATTCCTTCACAAAAATGCCAATCTGGCCTAGGTCTTATGGAAAACCTTCACGTGAGAGGAAAACTTCATCCTCAACTATGACCTTGTTTGGAAAGTTTGTAGAGTCCTCAGTACCTATTCATGAGGAGAAAGAGGAGGTAGCCATTAGAGATTGGATTTATAGAGAGGAAAAGTATCAACATAATGAGAATTTTGTGCCATCTCCCAAAACCTATGGGAGAGGGTATACTTTGGTTAAAAACATGGGCTACCCAGGTCATGGCCCTCTCAGTCACAGGTTAGATGCCAAGGCTGAACCACTCAACCATGCTCTTTTTAGTCCTAGGACTAAGTCAATAGTTGGCCTAGGCTTTGATCATGAAAAGAAGATAAGTGTCCCTATCCTAGCTGTGACAGATAGTGACAGTGGCTCAGATTATACACCCAATCTTCAAAACCAACAAGACATGATTGATGATTGGGTTCCTTCCACCAATCTCCTTTGGGGGGATTCAGATGATTCAGTAGCTGAAAATATAGACACCAAAGAAGGTGATACCCTTCGCAATCTCGAAGCTTCTACATCAAGGCATCCCAAGCCTTCTTGGTGTAAACATCCCAAAAGAGATTCAAAAACAGATTCACATGAGTTTGAGTGGAACTCTCTTTCAGATGAAACAATTGATTTGGACATGGATGTTGTCCATACCTATAGTACTCAACCCGATGTGACCAATGAGCCTAGTGTAGGACTAGAGGATTGGACTCCTCGAATTGCCTTAGTGGATGACGCTTCATTTGGTAGGACGAGTCCTAATTCGGGTACCTTAGAAGGAGACTTGACAGATCCTAACTATGTGATCACCAAAGATAATGCCTTTCATATCAATAATGTTGAACCAGTCATTGACCTACCCCTTGTAAACCATCATTTGATTGATTGGTCACAACTTTGTCAAGATCCTCAGCTCCTCACTTTTCACGACTACAAGATAGCTTGCTACTTGAATGCTCTTGAACTTGTAGTCTATTCTACCAGTGAACCTACAATGAGTATGATGGAGCTGGATATTAAGTACCTCAGTCAAAAAATAAAATAAATGAAACAAAAGAGAAATGGTTCTGATGGCAAAAACCACTTTGTGGCGGTGTCAGAACCCAAAATAGTAAAAATAAAAGATGACATCCGAAGGTGAAAACCTCTTTGAGGTGCCTAAGGATGGGGTACTTAATAACCTATGGAGTTATTTCCAAGACAGGTCATCAGTTCTTATTGAGCCTACACAACCAGTAAATTTGAATATGGTAGAGGCTCCACAAGTGATCCATCTAGCTCAGTCTCTGTCAGTGCAAGAAAAAGAGGCATACACAAAGTTCTTACAAAAGAAGAAAATAAATTTTTCTTGGACATATACAAACATGCCAGGGCTTGACACTAATCTCACTATGCATCACTTATCTATAGCTCCAGTAATTAAACCAGTAAAATAGAAGTTGAGGAAAATGCATCCTCACATAGCTCTCCTTGTTAAGGCTGAATTAGAAAAGCTCTTAGGAGCAGGATTTATTAGAGCTATCGACTATGCTGAGTGGATCTCAAATATTGTTCTAGTTTCAAAACATGATGGGTCTATTTGTATATGCACAGACTTCAGAGATCTTAACAAAGCTTGCCCAAAGGATGACTTTCCACTCCCTAACATAGACATGATAGTGGACATGATTGTGGGCTATGAGATATACTCTTTGTATGCACCCAAAAATGGTCGCCTAGACTTTGGGCCCCATTTATTCAATTTATCAATCCTGAATCATTTTTATCAATAATCAATATTTTCAACATTATCAATTTCTTGATCAAATCCGAATTTCGATCATATATTGGATTTTTATCCTATGGGCTAACCATTTATCCTAAGTCTTTATTTAATTAAAAGGAATATTTCCTCCCCTTTCAATTAAATAAAAAAGCCCCACTTTCCTCTTATCCTAAGTTGCACAAATAAAGCATTATTCATATTTTATAAAAAAGGAAAAAAGCACTTTTGTCTCACATGAGGCTCAAAAGTCAACACTTCACTCTCATTGGAGGATACTTGTGCACATGGATTGCTCCTCTTTCAAGCTCCACCGCTGATTAAGACTTTTTGCCTCTTAATCTCAATGGTCCATTTCACCTCATTTCTTATAAAAGGAGAGCTCTCTCCTTCATTTGGATATCCATGTTTTATGCTAATGTTATGTTGCAGGTTTTAGGTGCATTTGGAGTTTGAAGACATTGAAGAATTGCTTCATTGCATCATCTAGTTCATATTTGCTTTCATAGTCGCATGATAATGGCATTCTTAGTATAGATTTCCTTTTATGCAATAGAATAAGCTCACATAGTCTAAATAGGAGGCATTGTAATCCCTTGCTATTTCCTTTCATAGATTAGTTGCATTGTACCTTTCTTTCATAGCTTAGATTGCATCCTCATTTTAGTTGCATTGCATTTTCATAGTGATTCTTGAGGATATTGGCACTCTTGCCCTTGTCTTCATTTGAATCTCTCATTGTGTGGTTGACTAGCAAGGTCATGAGTTCATAGCTCTAGCTGAGAGCAATTTTCAATCTTGCAACTCCATACATAAAGAGCTATGAACCGCTTTGTGAGGCCTCATTCTTGAGCAACCTTGCATGTAATGGTTCATAGAAGTGCACTACTTTTGTGTGTACATTTCTGATGCCCACCGTGGGGCAACCCACTTTTTACATATTGGTTTTGATTATTTTTGGAGCTAACACTTGCTGGTTTTGATTATTTTTGGAGCTAACCCTTGTGCAGATTTGTTTGGAGACAAAAAAAAACCCCTAGATTTGAAAGATTTGATCATATCTCCCAAAAGGCTAAGTGTTTTGGTCTAAATTTTTTTTTGTAGGTTGACAACATATAAGAGAAGCTCCAAAAGAATTTCCAGAATTTTTAGAGGTAATTTGTATTTTTTATGATTTTTTCTTGATTTTTCATAAAAAATCAATTTTTGGCGCAAATCAGCATATTTTTTAGAAATTTTTATATTTCTGGAAAGGTCTTGAAATTCTACAGGGGGTTCATTCACTGTATTTTAAATTAAGAGATAATATCATAGCTCATTTGGTCAATTTATAAAAACTGGTCTATTTTGGCAAAATGAGTCTCTAGGGCACAAATGAAGAGATTTTTTTGAGATTTTTATATTTTTGGAAAGCTCTCTATTTTTTGATAGAGGTCTCTTTTCTGTATTTTTGGTTTAGGGTCCGAATTCATGTGGTAACAATCAGATCTTGTTGACTAGGTCAAATGCAAAAATAAAATAAAATTTTGTGATGGGTATGCACTTATTTTTCATTGTTCAATGCATGATATGAGCTTTCATTTGGATTATTTGCTGGTTTTTATTGCTCCTAAAAATTGATTTTCAGATCTAACCCTAGGGTTTGCATAAGTTGGATATACATTGCATATCTTGTTTGCTTGTTTTCTTGTCTTGTTCATTTGAAGGTGCATGACTTGCTTTCATGAAAAATGCTTAAAACAAACAAAAAATAAGGCAAATCTACTAAGCGCGTTGCGTTTGACTTGAGGTATTTTGTTACATCTCTAAAATATTTGGATTTTGAGATTAAAATTGAACCTCTCATGTGTTTGGCTTGAGTGTTTTACATGTTTTCATAGAACACATTTCAATTGATTCTCTTAATGGGAAATGAATGAACATAGATTTTCTTTCATACAAGTTTGTGTAAGTGAATGCTTGTGTTTAAACCTTAAGTAATTCTTGGTTCCAATATCAAATATCTCATTGAGTGATTGAGGGCATGGATTCATTCCTTGTTTACATAGGGAGTTAAATGCACCACTTTGTGGACTCACTTTATGTTTGCTTGGAAAGTTAAATATTCCATTGATTCAACCCTTTGTCATTTGTGAGTAGTATTGATAAGCAACTTTAGATTACTTGTGATTGATCTAGATTGCTATCTTGGGTTATTGGACTCGCTAATCCGCCGGCCCCTCATTTCCGCCCCATGGTTGCAAGATCAGCGCCACATTAAAGGGGAGGGGTCTACAGGAGAGAAGCGTTAAGTGTCCCACTAGGAAACCCTTTTGTGCTTTTTGGAACTCACTTGTTTTCTAAGGTGTGGACTCACTTTGAGTTGATGTGAGGAGTTAAATGTTCCACTTTTGGACTCACTTTTAGTTGGTGTGAAGAGTTAAATGTTTCACTTTTGGACTCGCTTCGCATTATCTTAAAGGGTTAAATGTTCCACTTTTGGACTTACTTCGAATTTACTTGAAGAGTTAAGTGTTCCACCTTTAGTGCTCTAAATACTTTTGATAGTGAATTACTTAGTTTTTTTTTTTTAGAAGGCCTGCTTGGGGACACACCACCTCAAGGGACGACGTTAACTCCTGTGTTCCGACGGAGTATAAATATCAGGAGGTGAATCCAAAGACACCTCTCTTGGGAATTGAGTTTGATATCACTCTTGGCTAAGCCTCAAAGAACTTTATACCTTTGAGAAGTGAAGGAGGAGATTTGGGTTACCGTCTCCCCCCGACTGTGTGATTTTGGATTCTTCTCATCTACGGAGTTGGGCCTCACATACCTTGCGTATATCAAGGACTCCTTAGAAAAGCCATGTATATCCTTATAGACATCTTGATAAGGTGTTGTTGTGTTCTAAGTGCCTGCTAAAATATTGTCAATAACATACACAAGTAGAACCTTTAAGGAGTAGAAATACTAAGTCACTATACTTGTTCATGCGCAAGGTTGCTTTGCCCCTTGCTCATTATTTGAAGACTATTTTCTTGAACTCCCTGATTGTTGTCTTATGTGCCTGTTCAATGATGAAAATCTATTGATGTACTTACTTGATCTTTTAAAACAAACTGAGTTCCTGAGTTGAAACACCAACTTTTTACAGCTTGCTTGATTTTCTATCCTGTCATTAGAGACTTGTTTTGACTTTAAATCTCTGGTTTTTGCCCTCTAGGAATAGCATCAATTGGTTTACAAGGCCACTTTGGAAATAGTTGTCAAGTTAGAAGGTTATTCTTGGTGAGAAAGCTTATCTCTAGAATTGTTAGCTACATTCTTGGAGAATTTTAGTGCTCTTATTGTCCAAATCACTTTCATTTAATCAATTTCAATTATATTTTGGCCTAGTCCAACCTCCTAATTCAAAAGTGCTAGGGTATTCACCCTTTGTTGAAAGCACCTCTTTGACAGTGTTGGTAAAGCCCTTTTTTTCTATCTTTTCATTTCTCTTTGGACAATAGAGAACTTTGATTATCCTAGTTTGGTGTTGACATTTTGTGAGGTCATCCTATTACCAAGGGTCTTCTATTTTCAGTCTTCCTTGGTCAGTCCAAATCTTAGATCCTAGGTGTTGTCATGTTGCTCAACATCTCAATGAACGTTATGGTATCAATTGCACAAGATGGCTCTTAGTCTTCTTCTTCCTTCTCCATTTCCCATGTTCTTCGGAAGTCTTCTATTCCCATGGGAAATTCTTCTTCTTCTTCTTGATTCTTTTCCTCTTATTATCTAGTCTACTTTCTTCTATTCATCTATTCATTTCTTCCATGCTTGATTCCTCCTCTTCTATAACCATGAATCTTGACTATCTTGTTAAGGAACCTCTCTTAAGAATAGACGATCTTGAGCTCATTGACATATTCGAAAAGTGTTGTTCTTCCAAAATTCTCATGAGTGATGAATTTATAGCAAAAATAAAAGAAAAGATGATTAAATCAAATGCCTTTGCTAGAATCATAAACATGATCATATCACGATCTTCTTCTTCCAAACATTCTTCATCATCTAAATCTTCTCATTCTTCTTCACCTTCCAAGTCTTATCATGACTCTTCCAGACATCATTCTCATTCTTCATCTTCTAAGTTTTATCATGATTCTTCTAAACACTATTCACATTCTTCATCTTCCAAATCTTATCATGACTCTTCTAAACATCATTTGAATTCCTCATTATCCAAGTATTCTTCTTCCACTAGGTCTTCACCTTCCTCTTCTTCACAATCTCATTCTTCTTCTACTTCTCCTAAGAGTCTTACTTCTCTTTAGAAGACATACCATAAAGAGCAACATGATAGTCCTTGTGATGTCTCTTCCACAAAGAGTGACACACCTACCTTTGATGACTATGATGACTATGATGACTATGATGATGGACAATGTAGCAATACTTATGGCACCTCTATTCCTAAGAGTCCTCCTCGTCGTGTGCTTAGGCTTACTAAAGGGTCATCCTATTGGATAGATTGTGATGGTGATCCATATGATTCTGATTTTGAAAGAAATTATGATATTTGTTGTGAACAATATGATACATCTACTTCTATTGAGGAAGAGAAAGCTTTCCGTGCTGATTATAAATGAAGATACTATGAGCATGTCTTGTCTAAAAACTCTCATGCTGAAAATAAAGATTACACTCTCCAACAAGATCATGTTAATGCTGAACCTTTGTCTTGTGATGGTCCCCTTCCATCCGCCACTTCCTCCAATAACCACACACTTCCTAAAGCTTATGAGTCATCCAAATCTTTCACAAATCCTTCATCCAACAAAGATCCTAAGACTTTCCATGCGGTTCCCTATAGTTATCCTCAAGGGCCACCTCTTAAAGATACTCAAGATAACCTTCACTTGGCTGCAAATACTTTCAATAATGTCAAACCTAAAGAGCCTAAGCCTTCATCTGCTATAATGCCTATTTCAGCTAGTCCTTCACCACCTCTTCCAAAGTCTTCCATACAATTCCAACATGCTTCCTTGTCCTTAGAAGTGGCTCCATGTCAAAAGGACTCTAAAAATGAAAAAGAAAAGAATATAAATAAAGATCAAGATCAGGAACCCTCCATATCATCCAATTCCCTTCATGATGTGTCTCCTCCACTTTATGGTTCTTTTGATCCTCTACGCTCTTCCGCATTCATTCCACCATCTCCTAAGCAAGATCAAGCTACTACTTACACCGTTGAGCTTATTGATAATCAAAATAACCTTACCACACTTGCACTTTCCAATGATGATACTTCCATTAAGGTTATTAAAAATGGTGTCATTACTTATGATGTAAAACCTATTGAAAATTGAAATAAAGTTGATACGCTTATGCTACCCAATGATACTTGTCAAGATCAAAGTCTTCCATCTTCTTGTTCTACCATTCCATGTTCATTTTCGCTTTCTACTCTTCCTAAGTCTTTGCAAGCTCTGAACAATCCTATCAAAGAAGTTTCTCCTATTCAAGATGTTCATGATCCTATTGTAAATCCTAATGCTCACTCTAAAGATCCTGCTGTCTTTGGTTGTCATATAGATGCTAATGAACTTATTGATTATCCTTTTGCATCTTGCACTTCCATCCTTGGACCTCCTCCACCAATACTAAGGGCTTCACGTCTTCCTTCCATTTTGGGTCCTTATGTCCCTTCACTTTCCCCTCCTAATTCTTCTAATTCATCATCCATTTTGGGTCCTTACGTCCCTCCATCTCCTATCTTTCCTCAAGATCAACATAGATGCATACCCTTGAATCCTTTTCACCCATCCACCCATCTAAACTAGTCGTATTTTCCTTCTTCCACAAGTCCCAAGTCTTTTGGAAGTAACTTGAATGTTCAATACAAGAAAAAGAAGCAATACAAGAATCCATCAAGAAAAGATCACCATGTCTCCTCTAATCGACATGGGGGCATAAAGTCAAAAGAGATATCTAAGAAGAAAACTACAAGACAAGTATGGGTTCCAAAATGCATCATTCAAGATATTCTCTCTAAATCATCAAAAGGAAATAAAAAGCCAATGGCTATATGGATTCCAAGATCTCTCTTAAGAGAGTCTCATGTTCAACAAAAAGTGAAATTGACATTCAAGCTTCCAAAGGCTTCCACTTCATCTTTTTCCAAAAACATTCTTTCATTCCATGCGCCTGAACCACAACCTCTGCTAAAAATTTTCCATATTCCTTCTCGTATTCCTCCATTCACATTTGAGAATTATAACAAGCACACCAATCCTCTCTTCGAGGAGTCACATAGCAATAATGAACCAGAATATGGTTTGCATTTGGACTAGAATATGGTTTATGTTTCCTCCATTTTTCCTGTCACTCTTCAAGGTGTGTATTGATGTTGATCTTACCTTTCTTTCCATCTACCTTTTCACATTCATTATCTTTCTACCTTCTATCATTTTTTCCTCATTTGTCTATTCCTTCTGCATCTTCCTTTCCCCTTCAGCATCTTTGAGCATATTATTTTGAATCCTTGGCATGTCATGGTTTATCCTTTCAAGGAGCATTATCTAAAAGCTTGCCTTCTTCCAAAAAATTCAAAAAAAAGAAAATTCAAAAAATTATAAAATTAAAAAAAAAAATGAAACTGAAAAAAATTGAAATTTTTTTGAAAATGTGCCATGGTGAAAACCTGGAAACAGGCGCCTTGGTAGCAAAAGTAAAGAGAAATAAATTCATCCTATGGTGAAAACCACTGCCTTGTGGTGCCTTGGATAAGTACCGTGATGAAAACCTGGCAATCAGGCATCATGCGTAGTTCTTCTACATATTTCATCCATTTCATCTTCTCTTTTTGATCTTGACAATGTTGACCTATACATGAACATTTGGCTATTTTGTGAGCTATCTTACAATGATCTTGCTTTCACTCCTTTCATGTTTCGCCTTCGTATTTTCCTTCATTCATTCTAGCCTTTCGCTATCCTTTTCCCCCTTGGTCTTGATCTAATAAAAAGAGTAAAATACGATGTTATGAAGTCTCTTGACATGTCTACTCCTTTGGACTGCATCCTTTCCTTCTTTTTCATTACACTTTTGAGGCTTATCCTATGCTATCCTTTCATTGCTTGTCCAAATGCGCTTTACATGACAACAATTTTTTCCCTAGCCTGGGTACTCTTGAGGAGTTTGACCTTGAGGATTTCTTCCCTTCACTCTCCTTCATTATCATGTCTTCCATCTCTTTCACCAGCTTGGTGATCCCTCTTGTCCCTCACCTTCCTAGACATTGGGACTACATGATGTGATCTTGCTTTAGAGTTTGATGCCCATTTCTATCTGGGGGCATCATTTGTACATATTTATTGGTCCTGAAAAAATACCAAAAAAAAAATTCATATATGATGCTGAAAAAATCCTACAAAGCATAAAAAGTCCTGAAAAAATACAAAAAAATCAAAAAATTCAAAAATCCAAAAAAAAAAATGAAAAAATGAAAAAAGAATCCAAGTGGTGAAAACCTAGAAACAGGCACTACTTGAGGCCTTTGCACCCCTATTTGTTAGCATGCATCCTCGACACTGAGCCTTTCCCTCATACCTTGACCTTATTTGGCTTAGTCTGGAATTGGTCTTTATCTTTGTCTAGGGGGCATAACTGTTAGCATTGGTCTTTTAGGTGCGTTTGTCTCTTGGGGCATTTCACAACAAGTGTTTTTTAACACCACCCCAAACAGTGTTTTTTAACACTACCCTTGCGTCGAGTGTTTCTTAACACTTACCAGGTGTCTTACCCAAACAGTCTCGCATGACGTGATATTTCTCATTTGCAGATATGATACTCAGAATTTGACTCTATGACCAACACACACGCACTTAAACAATTAACTCGCTGATGATATAATGACTTTATTTTTCTTTGTGTGCTGTCTATGAGGATTTATTTGATGAGTGGTCTCTCCCTGAGAAGTCTTCGATGATGCATTGCTAGAAGACTAAGGGAATGAGAACATGTTTTCTTTCTTTATCTGCTTGTGGGTATATTTTGTTGATCCTAACTGTCATGAGCATTTATGCTAGTCTTACTTGACACTATGGATTGACGAGGTATTATCCTTGACTATTTTGCGAGTGCATGCTTTTAGCTATCCTGACTTTCATGTGTCTTGATACAAGTATAATCTTGCTATATCAAACTTAGGTAATCTTACTACATTAGTCATCTTGACCTATATGTCTTTGATGCCTAGGTGAGATTTCCACATTTCTATCTGATAAAGATCATATTCATATCCACATAGTTATGCTAGTGTGCATTATATGATCTTACGACGCTACCAATAACGCTCGATGATGATAATTAGATGTCTATAAGCATTGTGACCTTTCAAGTCAACCACTTTCATAGTAGCCTGCATTCTTAGGTTCATGATAGTTTAGTTTTTGCATCTTGCATATGGAGAGAGCTTTCCTTTTTATCATCTACGGACTAGTTGGTCAACTGTGCTCATTTTCTAATTCTTCTTGATCATATCTTTCATTTCTGGTCTTTCATATCACATCATTTTCTATCCATTTTCAGACTCGAAATCAAAATCTAAGTCGCATTTCCAAGTTTTCTCATTCTTCTATACAATTGACTGACCTTTTGAGGCATAATCCAATTTTTGATGGACTTTCTTCCTTCCATGTCTCTCAAATTTTCTAGTCTCTCATCCACTCTATTTCTATTCTTCTACTTCCTCATTGGGGCATGTTTCATTGCCTAATGGTTAACCTATTGACCCTTACCTTCGATTGTGATTTCATTCTGATTTGATAAAATCTTTATCAATTCACTGTTCTCCTCTCTCTGATTTTGATTTCGACTCCGAGGGGGCAGTACCTATGGGATTCTCATCCCCAATTGCTTGATTTTCCTGATTCAGACATCTTTTTGAGATTCTTATCTCTTACTTTGAATGTGATCCCGAATCAACCTCATGTTCAAAGGCCTTTGTTTATGCTTTGTCCGGTTATGATCCCGAATCGACCTCATATTTGAGTTGTTTTGTGATCCCAGATCGATCTCACATTGCAACTTCATTCTTTGACTACATGTGTTCCCAAATCGATCACACATTAGTCAAAGAGGGGCAAATGTATGCACCCAAAAATGGTCGCCTAGACTTTGGGCCCCATTTATTCAATTTATCAATCTTGAATCATTTTTATCAATAATCAATATTTTCAACATTATCAATTTCTTGATCAAATCCTAATTTCGATCATATATTGGATTTTTATCCTATGGGCTAACCATTTATCCTAAGTCTTTATTTAATTAAAAGAAATATTTCCTCCCCTTTCAATTAAATAAAAAATCCCCACTTTCCTCTTATCCTAAGTTGCACAAATAAAGCATTATTCATATTTTATAAAAAAGGAAAAAAGCACTTTTGTCTCACATGAGGCTCAAAAGTCAACACTTCACTCTCATTGGAGGATACTTGTGCACATGGATTGCTCCTCTTTCAAGCTCCACCACTGATTAAGACTTTTTGCCTCTTAATCTCAATGGTCCATTTCACCTCATTTCTTATAAAAGGAGAGCTCTCTCCTTCATTTGGATATCCATGTTTTATGCTAATGTTATGCTGCAGGTTTTAGGTGCATTTGGAGTTTGAAGACATTGAAGAATTGCTTCATTGCATCATCTAGTTCATATTTGCTTTCATAGTTGCATGATAATGACATTCTTAGTATAGATTTCCTTTTATGCAATAGAATAAGCTCACATAGTCTAAATAGGAGGCATTGTAATCCCTTGCTATTTCCTTTCATAGATTAGTTGCATTGTACCTTTCTTTCATAGCTTAGATTGCATCCTCATTTTAGTTGCATTGCATTTTCATAGTGATTCTTGAGGATATTGGCACTCTTGCCCTTGTCTTCATTTGAATCTCTCATTGTGTGGTTGACTAGCAAGGTCATGAGTTCATAGCTCTAGCTGAGAGCAATTTTCAATCTTGCAACTCCATACATAGAGAGCTATGAGCCGCTTTGTGAGGCCTCATTCTTGAGAAACCTTGCATGTAATGGTTCATAGAAGTGCACTACTTTTGTGTGTACACTCTTTAATGGATGGTTTTTCCAGTTATAACCAAATAAAAATAGCTCCTGAGGATCAAGAAAAGATAGCCTTCACATGTGCATGGGGAACCTATTGTTGGAACGTCATGCCATTTGGAAAAAAATGCAGGAGCCACATACCAAAGAGCTATGACCACAATATTTCATATGATGCATAAAAACATGGAGGATTATGTGGATGATACCTTGGCCAAGTCTAAGCAAAGGGATACACACCTAGAAGATTTGGAAGTAATTCTAGATCGAATGGAGCAGTTTCAGTTAAGATTGAATCTGAAAAAATGTGCATTTGGGGTTACCTCAGGTAAACTTCTAGGATTCATAATTTTAGCCAAAGGAATAGAGGTGGATCCTGAAAAGGTTCAAGCTATATTAGATATGCCACCTCCTAAGAACATTAGCCAGATGAGAAGTCTTCAAGGATGACTCCAATCCATACAGAGGTTTATTTCACAGCTTGCAGATAGAGCACAACCATTCAAAAAGACATTTCATAAGGGAGCCACATGTGCTTGGAATGAGGATTGCCAAAAGAGCCTAGATCAAATAAAGCAATACTTGGCTAATCCTCCAATTTTAATGCCTCCTATCCCAGGAAAACCATTAATTTTGTACATCTCAGCGACATAATCTTCCTTGGAGGCATTGTTGGCTCAACTTGATGATACTGGGAAGGAAAGAGCCATCTACTACATTAGTCATACTCTAGTATCTTATGAGATCAATTATAATAGTATTGAAAAGTCTTGTCTTGTGGTAGTGTTTTCTTCCCAAAAGTTTCGACACTACATGCTTGCCCATACTATACATCTTGTTGCAAAAATTGATCCTCTTAAGTATTTGCTTAGTAAGGCTGTTCTCATGGGTAGACTTGCTAAGTGGATGATGGTTTTGTCAAAATTTGATATAGAGTACATTGAGCTTAAGGCTATAAAAGGGAAAGCTATTGTAGATCAACTTGTTGATTTCCCAGTCAAAGATAGCATGCCTATTCAAGTGGAATTCCCAGATGAGCATATCATGTTCATGACCATGCGTACTTGGAAAATGTTCTTTGATGGTTCAAATATGCAAAATGGATCAGGAGCTGGAGTATTGTTTATTTCTCCTCTTGGGTACAACATACCTAAGTCTTACAAACTTTTGTTTCCATGCACAAATAATATTGCAAAATATGAGGCTCTAACCAATGGACTTAAGATGGCTATAGAGTGGAATATAATAGATTTACATGTCTTCGGGGATTCACAATTAATTATCAACCAAGTAAATGAAGAGTACCAAACTAAGGATGATAAGCTGATATCTTACAAAAAGATGGTTGATTCATTGCGACGTTACTTCACATTTGTGACATTTCAACATATCCCTAGAGTAGAAAACAAGGCAGCAGATGCTATGGCTACACTAGCTTCACTCCTTTAATTGGAACAACATGAATCAAGATTTGAATTCCTGGTGGAAGAGCTATGTCACCCCATTTTTGACTCCTCAGATAGCCATGTCATTTGTACCTTGGTTAGCCATGACTCATCCCGCTATGGTGCTATTTACTCATACCTCCGTGATGGCATCATCCCTGATACATTTAACCATTTTGAAAGAAGAAACCTTATCCATAACACCTCTCGCCATACCCTTATCTCTGGTGATCTGTATAGGAGGGGCTTAGATGGGACACTTCTTAGGTGCTTGGAAAATGATGAGTCTGACTGAGCATTAGTTGACATTCACGAGGGTATTTGTGGAGGACATTCTAATGGTCTTGCCATGGCCCGAAGGTTGCTTAGGGCGGGGTATTATTGGCCCATGATGCAGATGGATGCTATAGCTTTTGCCAAATCATGTGAAAAGTGTCAGAAACATGGAAACCTGATTCATGCTCTAGGTAGGGAGCTTATTCCTTCTATTTCTTATTAGCCATTTCAGCGATGGGCCTTTGACCTTGTTGGGCAGATTCATCCCAACTCATCAGGTGGACATAAATTCATTATTACTGCTACTGACTACTTTACCAAATGGGTAGAAGCCGTTCCATTGTCTGTTGCTTCAGGGAAGATAATTTCTTTATTCATCTTGAATCACATCATCTGTCGGTTTGGGATACCTTTTGAGATAATCACTGACAATGGAGGTTAGTTAAAAAACAAGGACCTTACACACCTCTGCAAGAAATTCAAGATAAAACAACATTGGTCCTCCATTTACTTCCCGCAAGGAAATGGACAAGCAGAGGCTTCAAATAAAACCATTCTTAAGATTCTCCATAGAACAATTCACAAGAATGGTAGGGACTGGCACCTATAGATCAATCTAGCCTTATGGGCTTATAGAATGAGTATACGTACTCCCATAGGGACTACTCCTTTTTCCCTCACTTATGGTGCTGAAGCAGTATTACCTTTAGAAGTTGAGATTCCTTCACTTTGAGTCTCTCTCAAAGGTTTGATTACAGATGACGATTATCGTGCCATGAGGCTACAAGACTTAGAACTTCTAGATGAGAAGTGTAAGGCCTCATTTGATCATATGAGAGTGTATCAGAAGCGTATGTCAAAGGCAATCAACAAGAAGGTTCTCCCTAGAGAGTTTCAAGTAGGTGATCTTGTTTTGAGAGAGAATCTTAAGAACCAACAAAATAGAGAGCAAAAGGGTAAGTTTGAACCTAATTGGCTTGGGCCATATGTCATCATAGCTACTTTTGGGACAGGTGCTTACTTGTTATCTGATGAGGATGGAGAACAACTCCCTAATCCCATCAATGTTTTGCACCTCAAGAAGTTCTATCCATGATGCCTATTCAGTCTGGGGGCATCCTTTGTACATATTTTATGATCCCAAGAAAAATTCCTAAAAAGCGTATAAAGTCCTAAAAAAATACAAAAAAAAATCAAAAAATTCAAAAAAATAGGAAAAGTGCCTTGGTGAAAACCTGGAAACAAGCGCCTTGGTAGCAAAAATATAAAAAAATAAAAAAATAAAAAAAAAATCTCCAAGTGGTGAAAACCTGGAAACAAGCGCTACTTGAGGCCTTTGCACCCTTGTCTCTTAGCATGCGTCCTCGACACTTAGCCATTCTCCATCATTCCTTGACCTTATTTGACTTGGTCTGGAATTGGTATTTATTTTTGTCTAGGGGGCATACCTGTTAGCATAGGTCCTTTAGGTGCATTTGTCTCTTGGGGCATTTCACAAATAGGTGTTTTTCAACACCACCCCAAACTGTGTTTTTTCAACACTACCCTAGCGTCGAGTGTTTCTCAACACTTATCAGATGTCTTACCCACCAGTCTAAGTATGATGTGATATCACTCATTAGCAAATTTGATACTCAAAGTTTGACTCTATGACCAACACACACACACTTAAACAATCAAATCAATTGAGATATGTTGACTTTATTTTTCTTTGTGTGCTGTCCATGAGGATTTCTTTGATGAGTGGTCTCTTCCTGAGAAGTTTTCAATGATGTATAGCTAGAAGACTGAGGGTATGAGAACATGTTTTATTTCTTTATCTACTTGTGGGTATATTTCATTGATCCTAAACTGTCATGAACATTTATGTTGGTCTTACTTAACACTAGGGATTGACAAGGTATTATCCTTGACTATTTTTTTTTATGTGAGTGCAAGCTTATAGCCATCTTGACCCTCTTATGTCCTGATGCAAGCATAATCTCTCTATAGTAAACTTAGGTAATCTCACTGCACTAGTCATCTTGACCTACATGTCTTTGGTGCCTAGGTGGGATTCCCACATTCAATCTGATATAGATCATATTCATATACCCATAGTTATACTAGTGTGTATTGTATGATCTTGCGACACTACCAATAAAGTTCGATGATGATAATTAGATGTCTATAAGCATTTTGACCTTGCAAGTCAACCACTTTTCATAGTAGCTTGCATTTTTAGGTTCATGTTAGATTAGTTTTGCATTTTGCACATGGAGAGAGCTCTCCTTTTATCTTTCATAGACTAGTTGGTCAACTACACTCACCTTTCACTTCTTCCTAATCATGTCTTTCGCTCCTTGTCTTTTACATCACATCCTTTTCTTGTCATCACAAGGGGTTAATGATTTTGAAAATGACCTTTTTACCCCTTATATAGCATTTTGACTTTTTGACCTATTTTCAAAACACCTCGAAATTGCGCAAAAATTGCACCCCTAGCTAATTTTGATGTCCTAGATCCAGTTTCAGACTCAAAATCAAAATTTGAGGTCATCTTGATAGTCAAAATCATGTTTCAAAATTTATCTTTCTTCTGTGTAGTTGACTAACCTTTTGAGGCATAATTCTTTGATCTTTGATGGAATTTCTTCCTTTTCATATCTTTCACACTTCTAGTCTTCCATTCACCCCATTTCTTTTCTTCTCATTCATCACTGGGGCATGTTTTCACTACCTAATGGTTATCCTATTACCCTTTATCTTTGATTATGATTTCTTATGATTTGATCATCTTTTATCAATTTGCTGTTCTCCTTTATCTGATTTTGATGTCGATTCCGAGGGGGCAGTACCTATTGGATTTAATCCTTGATTTTCTTGATTCAGCTATCTTTTTATGAGCTTTCACTCAGCTTGAGATTTTTATCTCTTATTTTGGATGTGATCCCAAAATGAACTCATGTCCAGAATCTTTTGTTTATTTTTTTCTGGGCGTGTTCCCAAAATGAACACACATCTGAGTTGTTTTGTGATTCCAAAATGAACTCACATCTCAACTTCTTTGACTGCATGTGTTCCCGAAATGATCACACATAGTCAAAGAGGGGCAAATGTATGCACCCTAAAATGGTCGCCTAGACTTTGGGCCCCCATTCAACAATTTATCAAATCCCTGAATCAATATTTCCAAAAATCAGCATTTTCAGCTTAATATCAATTTCTTTGATCAAGTCATATTTCATCATTTTCGATTATTTGCCTTGGGCTAACCATTTTATCCTAAAGTCTTTATTTATTAAAAGGAATATTTTCTCCCCTTTTATTAAATAAAAAGCCCCCACTTTTCCTCTTATCCTAAGTTGCACAAATAAAGCATTATTCTTATTTTATAAAAAGGAGAAAAGCACTTTTTGTCTCATATGGATACAAAAGTCAACTCTTATTTTCCCATTGAAGGATATTTGTGCACATGGATTGCTCCTCTTTCAAACTCCACCCTTGATTAATTCTTTTGCCTCTTAATCTCCATGGTCCATTTCTCCTCATTTCCTATAAAAGAAGAGCTCTCTTCCTCATTCTAGGTCATTCACTTTTATGCTAATGTTATGCTGCAGGTTTTCTAGGTCATTTGGAGGTCTTTGAAGACATTCTTGCATTCAAGCTTTGAAAACATTATTGTTGCATTTCATTTAGCTTGCTTTCTTGCTTTCATAGTTGCATAATCATGGCATTCTTAGTATAGACTTTCTTTATGCTATAGATTAATCTCACATAGTTTAATTAGAAGGGATTGTAAGACTTGTACTTTCCTTTCATAGCCTAGTTTGCACTTTCATCTTTATATCATAGCTTGCATATTTGCATCTTCATTCTTAGCTTACTTGCATTGCATTTCATTTGATTCTTGGAGATATTGGCATTCTTGCCCTTGTCTTCACTTGAATCTCGCATTGTGTGGTTGACTAGTAAGGTCATTAAGTTTATTAGCTCTAGCTAAGAGCAATTTTACAACCTTGCAACTCCATACATAGAGAGCTCTAGGTCACTATTGAAGGTTGACTTAGAGAAGTGCACTACTTTTGTGTGTACACCTCCCACCTTCACAATATTTAAATTTTTAATAAGCAAATGGCAGTGTTGACAAAGACCTTTAATAGAATTTACAAAATGAGGGTCATTTTCTCTTATGTCAAACCTCTAAGCATAAAATTTCAACTTGTAAGCCTATATGTCATTTAGTATATATATGCTCACATATTGCAATGAATGCCTATGGATATGCTTTTTTCTTAATAGCCTTGGGGTATCCCTGCATCTAATCTCAACGATTCCCACCAGACATTGCCTTGGGCTTATTTTTTATGCCAAGTTGGGGTGTCAATGGGGTGAGATGAGGGGAGACTAGTCCCCTTGGGATGGACACAACAACTTGCAAGTCTCGCCCATCAGCTCTTAGATTGGCCAGTGAGAGTTGAACCTTGGACCTACAAGGGAAGAAACCAAAGCCTTAGCACAATCTTAAAACTACTTAGGTTAAGGGGTCATTGTTGTACCAATTAGTGAATGAAAAATGGATCATAGATACCTCCTTTAAGATGACTGTAATGAGTTTAGGATTGTATTTTTAGAAAAAGAAAACTCTAGAATACAATTTAAAATATTTCATGCTTTTAAAGTAGATGCAAAATAACTAGTTGGAAATGGATGAAATAAAATCAAATTTAACAAATTAATATAAAAGCGTGGGTCAAATTTGAGCCATGAAATTTAACCACATTCTATCTCATACTATAATTTTCAACTAAACTACAGGATGGGAGTTTAGATTCTAAACCTATATTCTTGGGATTGGTGAAGACTTACAGAATCTTCTATCATTTACACAAACATGTTGTAAGGTTCATGGTTCTCACACACAAAGTTACATACTTTCTTCCACATGGACTAACATCAAAGATGACTGATCTCCAAGAGTGCAACACAAAAGAAAGTTTCTTTTCACCATATAGTTAGCAAGGCTACCAAAATATATCTTTGGATGCTCACATAAAGAATCATCATAATGACCTATTGGTGCAAAAGTGTTAGCTAACCAATATAAGAAACCCGTGACCATATTATCATGAGAAAGTATATCAATTATAGTAATGAACTATCACCCATTTAATAACTTTGCGATTATATATGGGGATCACCATTTAGTGTGTTGGTTAAGTGGTGGCATTATTGTTGTCCCCAACTAGGTTCAAATTTGGTTCATTGTGATCGTGAGATTGTGCCTTTGTTGATCCAATGTGCATGTAGGTTTGGGCCTCAGTTGTGTAATAAGGGGATGAGGTCCCCCATTTGTGGCCTCACTGGTTCATAGCTCCAGGTCAAAAGTGTTCCATGTGGAGCTAGAGGCCATTTCATGTTAGTGTCAACATTTGCATTAAAAAAATTACGAGGCAAGTTTAAAAAAAATTTACAATTATACATTAAAAACTAAAGGGTAGAGCTATTAATATGAATAAATACTTGATAATAATAAAATGGGTGAATATTGTTACAATGAATGCTTGTGTAGACATAATATCAATGTTAGTCAATACAAGATTGTATACCTTTATTTGGTCCAAATCTAACACACACAGTTTTATTAGATGTAATGATGAAACAATTGATGATTTTGTTGTAAAAAATTAACCTAAGATTTCCAAAATTTAAGGCACCCCCCTTCGCCTAACTTCATAATGAAAAAGTATGAGAGAATTAGGATAATCCAAATATTAATATATTGAATAATACATTGAGCCTTTTTCAATAAAGAATCATCAATTATAGCATTTTAGTACCTAGTCATTAATGTATTCATACCCATATAGTTGTGTTTAATTGTAAACCAAATATTGGTGAACCTAAGTCAATAAGTGTGTAAGGAATACACATTTTAGCCATAGAATCCAAACATATAGATGTTTGAGTATAAAAGCATTTATAAATGATGGATTTTATAGGCTTTCATTCTTCATCCCAAACATTTCTTGAATGATTAATGTAGAAAGTATAACACCTCTTAGTGCATGATTAACATACACATCTATGAGGTCAATGGTAAAATCAAAACTAGATTGAAGTGTTTCTTTATGTGTGTAAAGTCATTCTAATGTTTGTGATTTGTTAAGTAAATAAGAAGAATTAAATTGAATATTACTCAATTTCTTATAATGTTCTAATTCAATCAAACCAAAAACATATCCTTCAACTATGTGTGTGTGTGCGCACACACACACACACATTTAAACTACATTTAATAATGCAACTCCAAGGATCCCTTCTAATCACGTGTTTAAAATTGGTGAATTGCATTTGAAATATATTTGTATATGTACATAAATATACATATATATATTTAGGTATATATAGACATATATATACACACACATAGATATGTGTGTGTATAATGTGTATGTGTGTATATACATATACATGTACATATACATATACATATACATATACATATACATATACATATACATATACATATACATATACATATACATATACATATACATATACATATACATATACATATACATATACATATGCATATGCATATACATATACATATGCATATACATATACATATGCATATGCTTATACATGTACACATGCATATACACAAATGCATACATACATACATATATACATACATACATACATTGAAAATACAATCAACCAATTTCAAGTAAATGATTGGAAGGGATCCTTGGAGTTGCTTTATTATATGAAGTTTGAACCACCTTATTAGGTATTAATTTCATAAGAATCGTGATTACTATTGGTGTATATGATGATGTGAATGGTTGATGGTATAAATGGCACAATGAAAATGGTAAAAGTTGTTGTTGATATCAAGTGGGTAGGATGCAATAGGATGGGTATGGTGAATATGGTATTATATATGTTGGTTATTTTGGTTGTTGTGAGAATTTATTATTCTATTCTTTTTAGTATGGGGATTTTTGTCATTCACCACACATAGTAAATGGAGAAGCATTTTGTGAAGAAACAAGTTTCTCTCTCTAATCCAATAGAATTATAAGGCATGTTAAAATTATTAATAATATATGGATCTTATCGATTTGAAGTTTGAAGTTGTGATGTAGAGTTGCAGCCACTTATCCAATTTAGGGTCTAACTTTCCCTCTAGACACCTATAACCAATTGCTATGGTTATCCTTAGTCCTATTCCTCCTTGAAGAATCAATCCTTATGTGAGCCCAAAGTAGTGAAAACTACTCTACACTAATAGGAACTTAAAAAAAAGGGTGGATATAATCCCTAGGGTCTCAACACACTAAGATACACCCTCAAATTGAGTTCTCCAATACCCACAACTCAATTTCCTCAATACCAGTCAGGATCTCTACTAGCCCTAACTGGCTGGTTTTTGGTGACTTACTCCAAAAATCCTTGAACAACATGGTGAACACCCTACAAATTTGGATACCCTTTTTGAATCTCCAAAGGAATCCAAAGGATCTTCGTCAGGTTCTAATCCAACACCCCTCAACACCTACTAGGTTCACAGGTCTAATTGACCAGACTAGGCATGGATAACAAAGCAAGTGTAAATGGATGGGTTCCTAGAATCCTCCCAAGGCTTTAGAACTCTTCTATCAACAAAAAATGAAAAAAATATCTCATTCACCAAGTCTAGTCAATCCTAAGATATGACTGTCTCCTCTTCTTCTTCGTTTCCTGGCTAAACACATAGAGATGTTTAGCCTAGGGCTGGCATGAAAACATGGTCAACCAACCCTGCTTTCCCTGAGTCACTGGAATCCTTGAGAACACTCCCCTAACTTTCATTTCACATAGTTCCATGAGAATCCTATGGGGAGATGCAAGCTAGAGGTCCATTTCAACCAAACCCTCAAATTCAAGGTTTCACTGGACTGTCAACACTAAAATGGAGATATATTACACAAAAGTGATTCAAATCACTTCAAACCAAAATAATCTGACCAATAAAAACCCATAATGTTAAAAAATTATAACTTCAGATCATCTCAAGTCTGTACTGGACCGTACCATACATAAACACAGAGAAATTTCTAAAAAATTAGGGTTTAAACTTTGTTTTCTTCAAGCCTCCATACAATCTGACATTCCCCATTGGATGTATGACCATATTATACCTAAATAGGCTCAAAAAAATGGCTATAACCAATTTTCAAATGTTTATGAACCATTTTAAAACTTTTGAGCAACTTTCTAAAAGTTGTCGAGCAACTTTTCAAAAGTTGTCGAGAAACTTTTAAATGTTGCATAGAAACTTTTCAATGTTGCATGACAACATTTGAATTTTGATGCCAAGGCTCCTAAGAGACCCATCCAAAGACAAAATGGATTAAATCTATCCATTTGAAGACTAAATCCACCTAATTTATTCCTAAATCACCTATTCTTCCCATCTAGGACCTTTGGTTCAATTTGGTATCTAGGTTCATAACTTCACCTTAGATTCAATTGACCTTACAAATGGTCTTTATTACAATGCCTTGATCCAAATGGATCCCAATCCTATCCTATCCTTCTATTGATTCCATGGAGATGTCCTAGGTTCCCTGCACCATACTCCCTTGGCCAATAAAACTCAAGTCTCTTGGATTGGTAAATTTGGATTGAAACCCATCTTCTCAATAGCTATCTCTTTCAGCCAAGTTGCATGCTCCAATGGTCTACCCATCCATTTGATGAGATATTTAAAATATGTTTGCCTCCTAGTCTTCTTTCTCACTCTTTTGTCAAGGACACACTCTATCTCTAGTTGTGGTGTTCTAGGAAGTGCGTTGAGTAGTTCCTCCTTGGATGCTTCATCTTCACCTACATCAAACACAATAGGGCTCTTATAGGCATAAATATCATATACATTAAAAGTATTAGATAAACCAATATCTGGTGGCAAATCAATTTTGTAAGCATTTATGCCACACTTCTGGTGCAAGATCTTGAAGGGTCCTATCTTCCTAATCATAAGTTTGGTGTGCTTTCCTTTGGAGAGGCTCCCTTTTTTGAGATGAATTATCACCATATCTCTCATTACAAACTATAAATATCTCCTTTTACTGTTAGCTGCATTCTTTTATTTCTTTGTTTTCATCTCCAAACTATTCCTCACCTCTTTGTGTATATCTCTCATGACTTCTGTAAAGTTATCTGCTTGTGAACTGTTCCTCTCTAAAGAATTCACTTCTATTAACTCCAATACACCCCTAGGATGTGTCCCATAAACAATTTGAAATGGACTATGTCCTATACTTCTATTCACGGACTCATTGTAAGAAAATTCTACTTGGGCAAGTATTGAGTCCCAAGTTGCTCCATGATCCTTTGTCAAGAACCTCAATAGGTTCCCAAGTTAATGTAGTCAAGGATGGAGGATCCAATTAAGGATTGTCCGAACTTGAAGCCAAACACCAACACAATGGAATAACACAACAAGATAACCAGATTTGAAAGAAAACATATATCTTTATTCATCAACAATTGATTACATGCAATGTGTTAGATTGTAAGGCCCTCCCAGTTACAACCAATTACAAAGCAAGAAACAGTTCTACAAGATCACATAGGATCCAATACACTTCTCAGCTAGTCTAGGTCTGTAACACAATTGGACACTGGTAGGCACTCAAAGAAAGATCTAAAATTGTGCTCACAAGCCACCAAGCAATCCTCTTGTTCCTAATCTCACAAGCTACTAACTCTACTACACTTCTTCTATCCTCTATCTAGATTTGCTCTGACTCCAGATCTCTACTCTCAGTGACCCTCTAAACAACTACCCAAACACCCCTTAAATACTAATCTTCAGCCACAAGTTAGCTGGATGACATAATTAACTCCTACAAAAAAATATTAAATGCAATATATGTTGGCTCTCAAATAGCCTTACAAACATTTAATTCTCCATGTTGGCCTCCAGATCTACATAGGAGAATGTGACATCAGCTACCAATAATAAATGCACCAAGTTAGCCTCCCAAATCCCCAAGAATAACCGTCAGTAAGCCAAACTACTGAGTGCCAGGAAATATACCAACTGAGGTCTATAAGCATTATCGAGCACCATAAATGATGTGTCTCCTTCCATGACTGAGCTTCCTTTAGTGACTGAGTCCTCCAGTGACCAAGCCACTTCAACAACTAAGCAATAAACATAAACACCAAGACCCCATCGGTAACCAAGCACCGAGAAATAAAACACCAAGTGACCGAGTGACCATCATCCACCAAGATCCACCAGAACTTCCAACCAAGAATCACAACCAAGACCATAGAGCTCCATCGGTGAAGCCAAACAAACTTTGGTCAAGAACTACCAACAAAGATCGAGAAACTCTAGTCTTCTATTGAGATCACCAACCAATTAACCAAACATCACCAGACAGTTACCGAGACTACCAGAATCTTCAGGAACTGAGGATGCCCCTACATCAGACACCTAGGGTAAATAAGAAAGTGTGTCCCACACTTTGCTCCTTCAAGAAAATCTTCCATCCACTTCATCTTCACACAAGGCTTGTCAATCCTCGAAGCCAAGAAAATGCACAAGTTCATCAACCAAGTCCTCCTTAACCAATCTGTCACCAACCAGTCATCATGTTCAACATCTTGAACAAACTAAGCCTTCAACCCATCACCAAGTATCAAGTTAGAATCCCCTCTCAGAATCTCATCACAAGACTTATCACTATCAACCAGTGACTCAAGTCTGCAACCAACAAACAACATTTGCATCTCAACACCAAAAAAATGCAATTCAGTAATACCTTCATCAAAAAGGTGTTCAACATAAGGTATCTCCTCATCTACAACAACCTGACCAAGCACAACCAGATACTCTACAATCTCCATGTCATGCACAACTGACTGAACATGAAAACCAATCTCCTCACCAGCCTCAACAAGGTCAACAATATCATCGGTAAGCATAGGTAACTCAACAACAGCCACAAGTTTCTCTGTAAGTTTCATGTCAAACTCCACCAACTAAACATCAAAACCAATTTCACATACCTCTGTATGTCTTCTCTCTTGGACCAGTCTTCTAATAGGCCAGACAACTTTCTTCTGGATTGGCATGTCCCAACTCTGGTAAGCTTTACAAAGCTCAAAAACACTTTCCTTCACAAGGTTATCAAACTAGTTCTCTACATGGCTTAACAAATCTGTTTCCCACTAAGAAAACCTTTTAGAAATCTTCACTTCCACCACATTACAAAGAGAAGTAATCACACTAGGGTTCCATCCTCTCAGAGACATCTCCAAAGATCTTTGAAAACCCTGTACAACAAACCCAACACTGACCACCTTGTGACAACCTCTGAGTTCCATGCAAGTCAGATTGTAACCTTCCACCTCACATGAACAACTAGGCCACGATTTCAAAAGTTCAATAACATGGATCTACAACTCAAATTGCACACAATCTCTTTGCCAACCTTTCTCCAAACAAGATCAACTCAGCTTTGATACCACCTGATGCAGTCAAGGATGGAGGATCCAATTAAGGATTGTCCAAACTTGCAGCCAAACACCAACACAATGGAATAACACAACAAGATAACCAGATCTGAAAGAAAATAGATATCTTTATTCATCAACAACTAATTACATGCAATGTGTCAGGCTGTAAGGCCTTCTCGGTTACGGCCAATTACAAAGCAAGAAATAGTTCTGCAAGATCATGTAGGATCCAATACACTTCTCAACTAGTCCAAGTTTGTAACACAATAGGACATTGGTAGGCACTCCAAGAAAGATCTAAACTTGTGCTCGCAAGCCACCAAGAAATCCTCTTGTTCCTAAGCTTGCAAGCTACTAAATCTGCTACACTTATTTGACCCTCTATCCAGATCTGCTTTGACTCCAGATCTCTACTCTCAGTGACCCTCTAAAAAACTACCCAAACACCCCTTAAATACTAATCTTCAGCCACAAGTCAGCTGGATGACATAATTAACTTCTACAAACAAATATTAAATGCAATACATGTCAGCTCTCAAATAGCCTTGCAAACATTTAATTCTCTATGTCAGCCTCCAGATCTACATTGGAGAATGTGACATCAGCTACCAATAATAAATGCACCAAGTTGGCCTCCCAAATCCCCAAGAACACCCATTGGTAAGCCAAACTACCGAGTGCTAGGAAATTTACTGAGCAAACATACCAACCGATCTCCACAAGCATTACTGAGCACCAGAAATACCAAGTCACCTTCCATGACTGAGCTTCCTTCAGTGACCGAGTCCTCCAGTGACCAAGCCACTTCAGCGACTGGGCAACAGACATAAACACCGAGACCCGTCGGCAACCAAGCAACAAAACACCAAGTCACTGAGTGACCATCATCCATCGAGATCCACCAAAACTTCCAACCAAGAATCACTACCAAGACCACCGAGATCCATCAGTGAAGCCAAACAAACTTCAACCAAGAACTACCACCAAAGATCGAGAAACTCTAGTTTTCTACTGAGATCACCAGCCAATTAACCGAGCATCACCAAATAGTTACCGAGACTGTGAGAACCTTCAGGAACTGAGGATGCCCCTGCATCACAAGTGACCTATTAACAACCTCTATTTGGCCATATGATTGTGGATGGTATGCTAATGAATATGATAGACTGGTTCCTAACCTCTTCCAAATAGTTCTCCAAAAGTGCCCAAGGAACTTTGAATCTTTGTCAGAAACTATGGATAGAGGTAATCCATGTAACCTCATAATTTCCTTGAAGAAAATCCCCGCCACATGAGAAGCATCATGACTTGTTTTTCAAGGTAGGAAGTGGGACATCTTAGAGAATCTATCAACCATTACACATACATTTTCATTCCCTTGCCTTGTTCTTGGAAGTCCAAGTACAAAATCCATACTTACTGAATCCCATGGTCTATTTGGGATGGGCAAAGCTATATAGAGACCTGCATTGGAACTTTTGCCTTTGTCTCTTTAACACATGACACAAATTTCCACATACCTCCTAACATCAGTTGGTGTCCTTGGCCAGTAGTAGAATCTCCTCACCAAATCCAGTGTCTTGTCAAGCCTAAAGTGGCCTGCCAAGCCTCCACAATGTTTCTCCTTCATTATGTTGTCTCTGACTGATCCCCTTGGGATACACAATTGACTTCCTTTGAAAAGAAATCCTTCCTGCAACACATAGTGTGAAAAATCACTATGATATATGCCAGTCATCTCCTTGCATACCTGATAGGCTTCTTTGAAGTCCCCATCATGCTCAAAATATCCTTCATTGAGTTGACCCTGATGATCTCCAATCTCAATTCCTCAATGTTTAAGTTCCTCCTACTAAGGGCATCAACAACCTTGTTTTCTACCCCCTTCTTATGTGTTATAGTGAAGGTATATGCTTGGAGGTACTCTGCCCACTTTATATGCCTATGAATTAGTTTCTCTTGCTTGTTTAGGAAGCTTAAGGCATGGTTGATAGTATAGATAAAAAACTCTTTTGGCAACAAGTAGTGTGTCCATTTCCTCAAGGATTGTATCATTGCATACATCTCTAGGTCATATGTAGAATATTTTTGTTTAGCTTCATTAAGATTTTCACTAAAGAAGGCTACTAGCTTGCTTTCTTGGCTCAAGACCCCACCTAGGGCTCTATTACTAGCATCACACTCAATGGTGAATACTTTGTTAAAATTTGGTAAAACCAGTATAGGTTGTTTTGCAACCTTTTTCTTCAATAATTCAAATGACCTACTAGCTTCATGGGTCCATACAAATTGACACTTTGTACCCCCTTTTATTGTGTCTATCATAGGAGCACATACATTGCTAAAGTCCCTAATAAAATTCCTATAAAAACTTACTAGACCATGGAAGCTTTTTACCTCACTTGCATTCCTTGGGGTTGGCCAGTTTAGTATTGCCTCCACCTTGGATGGATCCATCTTTAGGTTCCCTTTTGCGATCACAAATCCTAGGAATATCAATTCCTCTTGCAAGAAAACACATTTATCCAAGTTGATTCTCAACTTCTCCTCTTGTAGCCTTTTTAAGACATGTTCAACATGTGTTAGATTCTCATCTCCACTTCTTCTGAAAATGAGAATGTCATCTAGATAAACAACTACAAAATGATTTATAAAAGACTTGAGCACTTCATTCATGAGTCTCATGAATGTGCTTGGAGCATTTGAGAGGCCAAAGGGCATCACCATCCACTCAAATAACTCCTCATTGGTCTTGAATGTAGTTTTCCATTCACCTCCACTTTTGATCATTATCTGGTGGTACCCACTCTTCAAGTCCATCTTGGAGTAGTACCTTGCCTCTCCTAGGAAATCCATCAAGTCTTCCATCCTAGGTATGGGGAACATGTACCTTATGGTGATCTTATTTATGGCTCTGGAATCAATACATAACCTCCATGTACCTTCCTTATTTGGAGCCAAAAGTGATGGCACTACAAAAGGGCTGATACTTCTCCTTATAAACAATTTCTCTAGCAACTCTTCAACTTGCCTAGCCAATTCTTCATTATGACCCGGAGTCAATTTGTATGATGCTTTATTTGGTAATGTGGATCCTGGTATGAAGTCAATGCAGTGACTCAAATCCCTAAATGGTGGTAGAGTCTTAGTCCTATTATCTGCAATTGCATCCTCATACTTGCTTAACAATTCTTGTACCTCCTTGGGTCCTACACTCCTCAATAGTTCTCTGTCCCTTACTTTCCTTTCTTCCCCTTCCTTTCTAGGCTTCACTACTATGGCAAAGAATGGCATGCTCTTCTCCTTGAGAGTCTTCATGAACTCTTTCTCCCCAACAAATAGTACACTGGTCACTTGATATGTCTCCTTCTCATCATCAGGTAAAGGTCTCATGGTATACACCCTTCCACCCTTGGTGATCTTGTAGACATTCTTCTTGCCATCATGTTTGGAGTTCACATCATACTTCCAAGGCCTCCTTAGTAGTAGATGGCATGCATCTATCTCTGTAACATCACATAAGATGTTGTCTTGGTAGTCTCCTATTTGAAATTCCACATATACCTTCTCATTGACCATATCTTTTTGTTCCTTAGTTAACCAAGATACTCTATACGGGTTAGGATGGGGTATTTTATGTAACCCGAGTTTATTAACCATCTCAATAGATGCAAGATTATCAGTGGATCCTAAATCAACTATAACCTTATATACTTTACCTTTTACCTTGCAGGATGTCCTAAATAGGGTCTTCCTTTGGGGTAGCTCCTTGCTTTCAGGGGTCTTCAATAGGGTCCTTTTGAGTATTAGATACTATCCTTGATCTAGATCTGCATTTTCTCTTTTCCCTTGGATGCTTTGTGTGTCATCTTCTTGGGTCATTTGGACCCTCCTTTCTCCACCTTGGTTAGTGTTCCCATGTTTCTCTGGAAACCTTGAGGCTTGATGCCCCACTTGGTTATAGTTGAAATATATCCCTCTAAATACTCCTGAACTCCTTCCCCCAAATATTCCTCTACTATTTCCTCTTCTTGCCCTGAATCCACCTCTCTGACTGGATTCTCCTTCTTTTCCTCCCTAGTTACTAGATTCTCATTGGAATATGTGTGAGGGACAACCACCATTGTTCCTTCCTCTTCCTCTGTTGAAAGAACCACCTCTCCCTCCTCTTTTTTGATCACCCTTCCTCTTTTGTTTCTCATCCACTTTGAGTGCCAATTGAAAACACCTATGTACTAAATTAGGGTTAAACATGGTGATCTCATCATGGATGGAGTATTTCAATCCTCCCATATACTTTTCCACTTTTTTCTTCTTCGTTTCATAGATCTTGGCTGTAAGAGTGAGTTGTAAAACTCCTTTGTATAGGCATTCACATCAAGCTCCTTTTGTCTTAACCTATGCAATTTCTTATGCATCAATATATCATAGTCTTCCGGAACAAACTGCTTCCTGATCTCTGCTCTCATTCTTTTCCATGACATGATGGGGTTCTTATCATTTTCAACCCTCTCATTCTTTAAGAAGTTCCACCAACTTAATGCAGTTCCCTTCATTTTTGACTTTTCTATTTTTAGTCTTTGATGCTCTAGAGTAATCTCACATTCAAAGTGGTTATATAGGGCTTCTAGCTATTCCGTGCACTTATCCACATCCATCTTTCCTACAAACAAAGGTAGGTTTGTCTTGGAGTCTTTTCTTCCTACCCTTGCAAGGGCCTCTATGAACAATCTCTGGTCTTCCGGTACCCCTGGTCTTCTTGGTACTGGTATCTCTTCTACCTCTTCTTCTTCCTCTAATTCTTAATCAACATTCCTCTTTCCTCCTTGGAGATTCTTCAATCTCTCTAGTTCACTTTCCATCTTCTTTCTTCTTTCCATATGCTCTCTACGCATCTTAGCCAACTCCTTGTTGGTCACATTGGTAGGGAATCCATCCCCCTCATTACCTTTTGTGTCAGACATCTTGCCTTACTCATGTCTTCCAATCAAGACCTTAGTGGCTCTGATACCACTTGATGCAGAGTCTGCAACCACTAATCCAATTTAGGGTCTAACTTTCCCTCTAGAGACCTATAACCAATTGCTATGGTTATCCTTAGTTCTACTCCACTTTGAGGAATCAATCCTTATGTGAGCCCAAAGTAGTGAAAACTACTCTACATTACTAGGAAATTCAAAACAATGGTGGAGACAATCCCTAGGGTCTCAAAACAATGAGATACAACCTCAAATTGAGTCCTCCAATACCCACAACTCAATTTCCTCAATACCGGTCAGGATATCTACTAGCCTTGAATGCGAGATAACCTTTCTTAGGATTTCAATATAGGAGACAAGGATATGTTTTGGATTGATTCATGGGGTAGAGATGTAGGGATAAGTAGAAATCAAAATCTAATGAATATCAGTGAGTATCTTGAGAATCATTACGTATCACAGGTGCAAGACTACATTGAATTTCCACATAATGAACCATCTTTGGGATGGAAATAGAAATGATTTGATAATCTTACTATACCTAGGAATGAGATATCATAATGACAAAGGATATTATATTCTAGGGATATCACGCCAAAAAAAGGAACCGCTAAAATCATCTGGAGAGGTTCTAAAACCATAGAATACAATGTTAAGGATTGATATGCCACCTTTATTAAAGAATAACAATGAAATTGAAAATATCTACCTATCCACACATGTTGGGATAAATTTTGTCTCTGAAAAGGTGGAATGTTTCAATGGGCAACTATGCAAGGAAGAATCTTAACTACAAATTAGTTTTAAAAAATTGGATTTGGAGGCCCTTCTAAATGTTTTATTTTTATTTTTATGTGAGGCCAATGAGGAAACCACAAAACATCTGTTAGTAGAGTGTTCCTTTTCTAACAAACTAGAATGGCATTCAACATTACCTAAAAATATGAAGGACCTACTAAGAGGATGGCCAGACATCTGCTATAATAGTCTCTATAGACCTATATGGAAGATAGCTCCCTCAATGTTTACTTGGGAAATATGGAAGGAAAGAAATAGATGTATCTTCCAAGGAAATATCATGGATCTTGTAAGTTTGACTAATAAGATGGAAGCATCCATAGGAGGCAAAATTCACCATGTGGGACAACAAAATGAGAGAGAACTCCGGTATGAACTTATCATACCTCCAAGTTTCAATCACAATACTAAGGATAAGAGATTAAAAAGGAATCAATGTCTGTGGTCAAAACCAGATTATGGCTGGTTTAAATTAAATTTTGATGGGGCTTTGAGGGGCAACCTGGGAGTGGTTGAAATTGGGTGCATCATCCATAATTGGAATGGGGATATTTGTGCCAAAATTTCCACACATAGGATTAGAGTCTAATAATATGGTGGAAATAAATGATCTTGTGGAAGGTTTACTTTTATGTCAAAAAATACAACAACAAAAATAGTTATTGAAGGAGACTCTCAAATTATTATAAATGCTCTAAGAACTGACAAGACTCCCAATTGGAAACTACACTCCAAACTTGGAAGGGATTTAGAACTGTTAGAGAGCCTAGAGTAGTTTACCATAAATCATATACATTGAGAAGGAAGAAACTTGCAGATGGATTGGTTAATATATGGGTAGATGGACAACAAATTGAGTGTCTAAGCAATTCTTAAATCCTAAAAAACATGCTAAGGTAGATTTGATGGACTAGAAGTAAAATGGGACTACGAGCTTAGAAGTATTAATTCATTGGTGTAGTATGGACCCATATCAGAACTCACTTCAATTAGTTATAAACATAGGTAGACAATCAACATGGAATTGTTATCTTTATGCTACCCCTCTTCCCGATTTTGATGCCTTTCTTTTCTTTTTGTAGATTGAGATTATGTTTCTTGGCCTCATTACCACCTCCTTCTCCTTGGGAGTTTCTTCTATCCTTCTTGATGAATATAAGCTTCTTCTCATCTTCGATGCCTTTTTATCTATTATATCTCTTCTCCAGGACCCCTATTTCCTCCTTTGTCTGCACACTATTTTTTGTTCTATATCTTTCTTTTCAATTTATATTCTTTATTATTTCATTTATTCATCCTTATTTTTAATCTAATAAATTATATAGCCATGAAATCCTTAGACTTTATCTCACCTTGTTATTGACACTATATTGTGATGTCATTCTTTGACATCAACATTAGTCAAGTACTCCTTTTTGGAGGGGTCTTTTTATCCTCATTGTCTATTATTTTAACCCCTCCCATATCAATTACCATTTATTATCATTACAATTTTAGGTTGAGAATCGAGGTGTGATATAATGATGATCTCCTATTGTTGTTAGAATAATCTAGAACTCCGGGTTCACACGTGTTATAATGCCATATGTTAGGCCTTTTTCGATCACAAGCTAGCCAAAATGGACACTCATGTGAGATTGAGAGGGAAGAAGTGTCAAATGGTAGTAACTGATGCAGTTACAGAGGATAGGCTACAATATATCATAAAGTTTCCCCACAATATTGTGATTAGGGAAATAATGCATATATTTGGGATGATTATATTTTCAATGAAGATAGAACTAGGGAAAATTCATATATATTGCCTCTATATTCTCGATAGTAGCAATGTTTTTAAAAAATGATAGAGAGATAGTCAAGAAACTATGTAAAAGTATCTTTAATGGGGATATTTTGGTAGATTTAAATAAAGTGTTGGTTAATATATACAATGACCTCACAATTATGAAGCCTAGGCACTATGGTTGGCTTGTTTGGAAAGATAAGTCACTTCCAAAATATTTCATTTTGGACATTGAGGATTGGGACAGTTTCAAAATTAGGAAACTAGTTATTTTTTGTAGTTTAAATTTCCTCTTGTGGCTCTATGACATTAAGAGGCCAGGTGATATGCACTGGTTCCACAATTACCTGGTTGAGGAGGGCATTCTTACAGACAAAGAGGTGGTATAAATACCTAATGCATCCTTTTTGAAAGATGATGACGATACAAGGGAATCAAAAGGAGAAAATAACTCTAAGAACAAGAAGAAGACCAAATGTAGCTCAAGTAGAATGCTATCAAATTTTGATCGTCAACCTATGAATTCATACATGGAGGAAAGCCCCCATGGAAGGAAGGGAAAGAAGATAAAAAATGTTGAGTTAGGGATGAGCTTTAGTAGATAGAATGTATGGCCATTTTCATAATAGTAGCCCACCACTATAATAATATTACAAGGTATTTAGTCTATTACTGATAATGGTAGGGTTCACTACTTGTTTATGCCCTATTTTTAATGGATATAAGTTCATCTATGCATACTAACTCGAACAAACTTGTCTATATACTTGAATTCATAGACTTGGTATATGTTAGATACATATAATTTGGCAATAAAACATAAACTATAGTTTAAATTGGTCTTTTTTTTGAATGGCTTGTCATGCTTCCTTTAAGTTCTAGTTGGGATTTTAGAAGGCATGTGTGGTGTTTCTCTTCTGTGTATTTATGGATGCATCTCCTGGATTTAGACAATTTGATTTATTCTAATACCCTATCAATTAGTACTTTGGGCTCCTTTAGCTATTTTAAGTATATAGTATAGATTATGGATATGGTTGCAACCTAGCTCAAGGTTAATTATATGATTTATACATATCCCAACCATGTTATTGATGAACTTCTTACTTCATAATTATAAGATAGTATAGAAAGTGTTGTTATTATCTTGATGGCCTTCATGCTGAAAGTAATTTCTTGGTTTTGGTTTATGGAATTTGACAATTCATTTGTTCATCCTGAGAAAGTCAACGACTATCACTTTTTGTGAAATAAACAAAGATACCCTTCCTTTAATCCATCACTAACTTGGGATTTCAGAGTTACTAGTTGGTATGCCATCTTGGTTTTCTTATATAGATATGGGGTTTGGAGTTTTTGAGTGATCTTATTGGATTGAGACTTCCCATATTTGTTTTTTTTAGAAAAGATATTTTAGGAATATGATATTGTCCCAGTATAATCTGTTGAGGCTAATGCATATTTCATTCTCTGTACATCTATTTGTTTAGTAAGATATGGTATCAAGAAATTCTCAACATATTGTTTCAAGATGGAGTTTATGATTAGGTATTTAAAGTTTTTTAGATAAATTGATTTAGAAGACACTATAATTCTGCTTCTCAACTAAATGGATGGATGACAATGACATGAGATCTTAGTGGATATCTTGGAAGGAAGACTAGCTCCTCTTTCTCTAGTAGGCACTATGATGTCATTACTAGGTTCTCCTTCCATATATGGGGAAGTCTAGAGTGTCTGATCCATTGTTTTTCATATTAAGTTTATCAATAACAAACAAGCTAGCAGGCCCCACTTTTATAATATGATGAAGGGTTGAGTTCCTTATACACACATATGTATGTATGTATGTATGTACACATATATACAATTATAGATAGGCTCATAATTTTATATGTGTATATATGCTCACATGTTTATTCATGATTATAGATGGATATACTTTTGTGTGCTATGACCAGATGGGAATCTGGACTCGTCATAGCTCAAACTAGTAAGATTATAGGTTGAATTCATCTATAAAATTGGGATATATGGATATGATGTTAATACTTGGCTTTGTTCTTGCTAGCACAATTTGTGGCTAAATCTCAGGTATTATTTCTTGCAAAGTTTGGAGTGGTTAGTCACAGTGCCCCACAAATGGGTGTCTATTTTTTGCAAGTGGCTCTTTGTTATGCTTATTTCATGCGACCTCTAATGGTTTCCTCAAAAAGAATTTTTATCTTCTTTTGTGTGACTGATCCCTTTATTTATTCCATGCAACATTATATAATTTGAGATAATAATATCATTTGATCGGAAACATCAAAAGTGGCATGATGGTATTCTATTTCCAATGCATTAGATCAGAGAATGTTTTCTATTACTTACGATTATATGATGATTCCAGACTCACTTTAGTAGATAGTATGGGCTTGGAGGTACTGGTATGAGCTCAAATATATTAAGCTTGGTATATTGTATTTTCAAGTGTCTTTAGATTACTTGCTTGGGATCTGCCAATAAAATGCAAATTTCTCAGAAGGAAAGAAGGTCTTAATAATTTATGACTCTAATCTGTTGGGCAAGGTAGTTTTTGTGTCTATGGCTATTGTAGGATAGAGGTTAAATCAGTTGAATCATAGGGAAGAAAGAGCCAAGGAGATAATCAGGAGAAATGAAGGATAATTCAGACAAAAAACTTTGAAGCGTTAAAAGTTAAATGATGGACTCATGGCCAGCCAACCTCTTATTCAACAACTGCAGTTGGGCTGGGTCATAATAAATTATGTAATGTAATGTAATATTGGCTATAGAATCTACCAAAGTTTTTCTTGCCCAGCTCTTTCTTATCGGTGCCCCTGAATTGTAAAATAGATTTATTATTAATAAAATAATTTGACCTCGACCTATTGCTTTTAAATAAACACATTTTAAAATACTGTCAGAAAGAAAATTTGGACATCTTACAGTGAAACTGGCAGCCTTAGTCATCCGTAACACATTTATAACGCTTCAATAATAATATTTGTCTTTTTTCATTCAATAACGAAGTGACTTTATAAAGAATGACGAGCCCAATCAGGCATAATATTGTCACCGTCAATTAAAAATTTATTAGAAGATGCACTGCCAAAAATAAGGCAAACTGCTTTCCCACACAAATTTTTGGGAACGTTGCGCCAATCTTGACCAAAAAGCTACGTAAAATGCTAACTAGTCCCTAAATTAAAGAAACGTTTGCTACTTTCATGGCGGCAGTCGTCCATCGATCCAGGATCTGGCCCCCGCTTGAGATATATCTGCCCAAGACGGCCTAAACTGCATCGCAGTTGAGATATATCCTCCAATTCATTTGAGATATGATGGATAAAAGTGGAGAATACCTGTACAAATCGAAGCTTCCGGATATCAATCTACCTCGCCATATTCCTCTGCATGACTACCTCTTTCAGAGATTAGCGGAGTTCAGAGACAGGCCATGTCTGATCGACGCAGCCACGGAAAGACATACACCCATGGAGATTTTCACACCAAAATCTGCTTAAATTTTGTTGTGCTAGCTCGTGTGGAATATTTGGAGATCTAATCTAACAACTTGTATTCACTAAACAAGTCACTTATTTATGTTACGTTTCAAGGAACAAATAAAAAGAAAAAATGCATATATTACTGCAAACATTGGTAGAAACCTTAAGATAAATAGTGTTTGCAATGAGTGGTTCTTTAAATAAAATGGAGCACACTAACATGTTTTCTAGATTGGAGCAAAATGTCCATTGGACAAGTAATCATAAGTCTGATTCTATTCAGCCATCAATAACTTAACTTTTAACAATATTAAATTTCCGCAATTCATTTTTAATACATGTTAGTTTTTAGATTTGATTGTGTGGTTTTTAGCATCCTTAATAATGATGATTAAAAAAGTGTATTTTTTCAGCATCCTTAGTAATGATGGTTAAAAAATTAAGTCCCTCCTTAATAAAATTTAAGTTTCTGCTGCATAGACCTCTTCCTAACTATATGGCTTCAGTGGCAAAGGCATTGTCTAGACTCTAATAAGAATTGCTATAACTCAAATTAGATTATACCAAAATAAAATATATAATTAACAAAAATGAACTGCCACTATGCAAAACCAAGATTGCAACAAAAGATAATTTGAACAATAATAGATGCGAAAAAAATGTGTAGGATGGATTGAATGTCAGTGAAATCAAGCTGTCAACAACACTGTCACAAGAAATGTAGGAGCATGTGGGACTGTTGTTCGAAACGCTGAAATGAAGATAATTGATATAACCACTGGACTCTCTCTACCCCACAATCACACCGGCGAGATCTGCATCCGTGGACCCCAAGTTATGAAAGGTATCTTTATCAACATTCCCCATTATTATTCTTGTCTAGCTAGTCCAAATTATTAGTAATATCAATATAAATGTTAGTGCAATCTTCAGGCTATCTGAACGATCCAGAGACTACAGCTAAAACTATTGACAAAGGTGGGTGGCTCCACACTGGCGACATTGGCTTTATTGACATCAACCAAGAAATTTTCATAGTCGATCGACTTAAAGAGCCCATTAAGTACGAGGGACTCCAGGTTGACTTTCCACCAGATTTTAAACATAAATAAAAGTTTATGGGGTTGTAAAAATAAAAAGAATAAAATAGCAGCTTCCCTTTTATTAGACTATTATTTTTATTTCTTTTAATGCTGTTTTATGAATGATTTTAATTTATAAAATATAAACATGCTATTTATTTTTTGGTTTCATCTAGGTGGCATCTGGTGAGCTGGAAGCATTATTGTTAAGTCATTCGGAAATTGTTGATGCCGTTGTCACTGGTACGTCTTTGTTTGTATGATTAGATTACAAGTTTTTTTAATCTCTTATCTAATAATAAGGTGACTTGAATTGGAAATGTAGAGAGAAAGACAAAGTGAGAGGAGAAGTCCCAGTGGCATTTGTTGAGAGATCTAGAGGAAGCGAAATAAATGAGCAAGAAATATGAGAGTTCGTAGAAAAAGAGTTGTGTTCTACAAAAGAATATGCAGAGTTTATTTTGTCCCTTGAATTTCCAGATCTCCTTCTGGCAAGATCTTGCGTGAGAGTTTAATGGCATTATAACATCTGACCTACTCTTCTAGCCTCCAAAATAATATTTGAAGTTCATGCGAAGGCAAAACTAATACAAATTTATTAGCTGACAGTCTACACATTTTATTTCACAAGTTTCCATTTGAGAGCATTATTGTTTCTCAATGTGGCTACATGGCATTGGACATGGTGCTAGATAATAATAAATGAATATAATACATTTTTATTTATTTATATTATTATTTATTTTAAATTTGTAGTTTATATGTTTTAGGGAGAGAATCTTGTTGAAATGAGATTATTTCTAATTTAAATATTTGAGTAAAATTTAATAGAATATAGTGAAATTTTATTTTATATATTAAAAAAAAAGAGCATTTTCATATTAGTTTAATTGGAACAAGAGCTTATTTTCTAGTTTTTTAGTTTCATTTATATCATTTATATTGTTGGTACATGAAGGTTGGGGTTATGTGAAGATCAACAAGAAAACATACCATTGATGAAAGAGGAAATGTGAGGTTGTGCTAATATATGTTTCTAATGTCAATTGTCACTCTTTCTATCATTGGCGTTTGAGAATTATGGATTGTTAAGGTCTCTATCATTTTGAGGGAAGTTTATGGTATTAACTCAAATTATTAGTTAATGGGTGAAATCCCAAGCTAGTTCCATGTAATGCTTGAACTTAATTACAACAGACAATTGAATATCTAGAGGATTGTTTGCACTACTGATGCAGGAGCATCCTGGGTGTAAGAGCAATCTTGCATCACCCAAAAATATTTCTGTTTTTATATTCAATAAGGGCTATTTTGTGCAAAGCTGCTCTTTATGGAAAGTTACTATTTTTGGTAATTTTTGTATGTGCTAAGAATGATCTGATTTCTTTCTTGGAGGTTCATTTTGGTCATATAAGTTTGCCAGTAAAGTTTCATTGCCAGATCAAGTGTATATTGGAAGATATTGAAGATTTTCGGTATTGGCAGCAGGGTACAAAAACTTTGAACTCAGTTTTGAAGGCTTTAGAGGCCCCGGATGAGGTCAAAAATTTGGGTGACGGGCGCTTGCGTGGGTCAAGCCTGTAAAGTGCTTCGTGGCATTTTTGAAATGGGGTTATAATAGCCGATCGGGTCAACTGGTGATGACTTATGGTCTTCGGAAGTTGGGCCACCTAAAATGGCGAAAAATAATTTTCTTTAAAATTTCTGTTCGGGTTTCAAAGGTTATCTTGAGCTGACTATGATGTAATAAAATGTAAAATAAAATAATTCTAAGTTTGGTCAGCCTTATTGGCTAAAATTCTGGAACCTTCCCAGACGGTGGAAAATTGCCTATATAAGGAAGGCTGTATTATTGTCTTAGGTAGTTCAGAATAGTTCTAGGTAGTAGATCTGGGTAATAGTTCGAGGCTTTGTCCTATAGAATATTTTAAGGGAATGCCCATGTGGCTTTGCATATTGTAATTCTGAAAGTTTGTAATTCCACATTTGTGGAGATAATAAGAAGCCAATTTTCTGTTCTTGCATATTGTTGTTGTTTCTCTATTTCTGTTATGTGTTTGTGGTATTAAGGGGAGCACCCTTCATCAACTACTGTGTATAATAGTTTGAACTTTTCCTAGAGCATTATTATTAATGTATATTACTAAATATAAAATTGAATTTAGTAAAACTTTTTAGTCGACACATGAGAATCTCGACATCAAGTAATTCATCTTCAAGATTTGAGTATGATCTACACCTTACTTGCTTTACATTGTATATGTAATAGGAACTCCTAAGAATTGATTCATTTGCTTATTAGTATGTGATGAAATCATATCATTTGTGGTAAACAAATGGATTGAAATCTAAAATAATGCTTTACTGTCCTAATTAAGTTAACAATGAGAGTGACATATAAGAAGCTTCTTGTATGGTGATATTTTTTGAATTTTTAATATTGAACGTAGGCTACATAAGGTAAGCTTTGATGGTTCATATCCATCTTATTTGAAGATCATGTATAATGGAACATATTATGTAAATTTTATGCCAAAATGTTGCACATAGGAATTGGGGCATAAACCAAAATGTTGTACTTGACCCGAATTGGCAAAGAGGATGATGGAGTAAACAACAAATGGTACTTAATATATATTGGAAAATGTTGTACGTGACCTGAATATGATGGAGTCATTTATTGAGCCCTCTCAAATGCTAAAAAGAGATACTCTCAAACCGTTAGCCAAATTGCTAACTAATCAACCTTAGACAATTAGCTTCGTGTTTTCTTTTATAGAAACAAACTCACACAAAACCACCAAATGATATTGCATATAACCACGTGACTAAAACTATGAGATTAGAAAACCATTAACTCCTCATTTAACATTGGATACTAAGTTTTCACTTTATTAAATATATTTTCTTAATATTAAATTAAATAATTTTCTCATGAAAAGCCCCCATATTAAATATTTCCAATGTTACATACAACACAAAGTGACCCCAAAAATATTAACACCTAGTGATGCACACATCCATAAGGTAAGTACACAACACAAAGAATAATAAATTAAATATTATAAATATTATGTAAGGTGTACAACACTTAATTTCTAACAATAATACTATAATATTTTTCAAGTAGGATAATGGATAAATAAAGTAGTTGTCTCCATAATGATATATTTCGCTATAGACATAGTAGTAGTTATATATTTTGTTAGATTAAATATATAAAATAATAAAATTTAAGAAACCACCAAGTTATGTAAAATTTTGAAGCTCAAGTATTTTTATTTTTACTTTTTGGTTTGCCTGTGTGTAGATATATATATTTATATATATACACACCTGACTTTGTATTTTGCTTATGCTCTACCCTTTTTTTGCCTTATTATGTTTTTTGTTTTCTTATGTATAATTATCTATTTATCCAAATATTTCAATATTTATTTTGGTTTTCTTTGCTTTTCGTATATACTTACTTTAGCACTCGTATGCATTTTTATTCACTTATTTAATAGTTTCAATACTTTGGTATTTATTTATTTGCACTTTAATTTATTCCCATGCATTTGCCTTGTAGTCATGCATGCCCCCCACTTTTTTCATTGTTTGGTTTGTCTAGTCATTCACTTTCTTATTTTCATATTTTTGTTTCTTTATTATTTGGAGTGATGCCTTTTTTATTCTCATTGATGATTAGGTGAATGTTTGACCATTTTTTATATTTAATTTTTATCTGTGTGCCTCTCTTCTCTTCCTTTCTCCCTCCTCTTCTTTTTATTGTTTGCTAGACCTGCAATCTACGATCTTATGTTCCTCTTGCTCTCTTGCATCCTGATGATGGATCGTGTAGTATGATATGAAACGTTGATCTAATAAAAAAATTCTACACAATCAAATCTAGAAACTGATATAGCATATGTATGGATTGTGGAAATCTAATACATTTGACATTTAAACATTTTTTGGATGAATAGTCTTGGCTTTTCCATTAATGTCAAATAAATATTTAAACTTAAAATACACTATAAATTCAAAATAAACATTGTCAATGAACCCTTGATTTGGTGGTGAAGTTGAATGATTTTGAATAAGCTCACTAGGAAGTGCAACCTCGTAAGAGAGTGCCCTTAGCAAATTTGATAGAAGAGGTAATGGAAAGGCACCAATACCTGCTATAGTTAACTTCACATGCTTATATCTCCTAAACGGTATATCAAATTATGATTAGTTTTTTAGCTGTCTCCATCTGTGATTTAATTGCTTAATGCTAAGGTTTCATCTTTTGGGTATTAACAATGCATGTTGTAGGAGTCATTATGCACAAAAGGGTTAAAAAAGTGGTCATTTCAAAGTGTTGATTGATACATGACCCCCATTGTGCCAATAACCATTCACTCAAAATCACCACTACTTGTGCACAAATGTCCCATTTATGGTGCACAAATGTCAGGTAGTGGTGCACAAATAGACCACTCGTGAATAAGAAAAGCTAAAAAATGATCGGCTATTAGTACATAAATGATCGACTATTGATACATGTGAGATTAATTAAATAAACGTTATTGTGAGATCACTATGACAATAAGTGAACAATCCCTTTCGCCTACCATTAATAGCTTGTACTCTCATATAAAATAACTGTACTCTACCTTTATGAAACACTCTAAAATACTCTGCAAAGAAAATTTGCATAGGACCTATTGAAATGGCACCGGCTAAGCTCCAAATAGAATGCACCAAAGACAAAAAAAAAAAGTTGAACTTTTTTTTTTTAGATTTCCAAAAATATAGTATTTTTTTACAATTTTTTTTTTAATTTTTTATCATAAAATGTACAGATCATGAAAAACAGATGCTGAAAATTTTGCGAAAATCTGTTGTGTTTTCCATTTTTAAAAATTTAGTCAATAGTACATTTTAACTCGAGCTTAGACTTATCACACCAAAATCTTATAAGAAGTCCTCCATGGAACTGGCAGCCTTAGTCCTACGTAACACATTTATAAAGCTTCAATAATTCTCTCCTTGTCGTTTTTCATTCAATAACCCAGCGAGTTTCTGAAGGATGACGAACACAATCAAGTACAATATTGTCACCGTCAAGTAAAAATTGATTAGAATTGCCAAAAGTAAGGCAAACTGCGTTCCCAAATCAACTTTTGGGAACGTTGCGCCAATCTTGACCAAAAAATTACTTAAAATAACAACTCGCTAATTTAAAGTAAGATTTGCTATTTTTATGTCGGCAGTCGACCATCGATCCAGGATCTGGTCCCAGGTTGAGATATAGTTTCCCCAGAAAACCTAAACAGCATCGCAGTTGAGATATATTCTAGTCCAAATCAATCGAGAGAAGATGGATAAGAACGGATCGAAGCTTCCGGATATCAATCTTCATTGCCATATTCCATCGCAGTTGGGTACTCGTTAAATTCATCAGAGGAAAGATGGATAAAAGCGGAGAATACGTGTACAAATCGAAGCTTCCGGATATAAACATCCCATATCATCTTCCTCTGCATAACTACCTCTTTGAGAGATTCTCTGAGTTCAGAGACAGCCCATGTCTGATCGATGCAGCCACCGAAAAAACATACACCCGTGGAGATCTTCACACGATTTCACGAAAAGTGGTCGCCGGTTTGGCAAATCTGGGAGTGCAAAAAGGCGAAGTTGTGATGCTTCTGCTGCCCAACTGCCCGGAATTTGCATTCGTGTTCATGGGAGTCTCCATGAGAGGCGCCGTCGCCTGCACCGCCAATCCTTTCTATACGCCGCAGGAGATCTCCCGCCAGCTTAAATCTTGCGACGCGCGTGTGATCGTGACCGAGGCCGCATGTGTAGAAAAGCTCGGAGACGAGAAATTGGTGGTTATCACCATCGACAGTCCGCCGCCGGGATGTCTGCATTTTTCTGTTCTGAGCGAAGCGAATGAAAAAGAGGAATTTGTGTAGTGTGGTGAAGATGATGTGGCGGCTTTGCTCTACTCTTCGGGAACGTCGGGGCTTCCGAAGGGAGTAATGATTACTCATAAGAATTTAGTTTGGAGCGTTGCTCAGCAGATCGACGGGGAAAATCCAAATTGTTACTTGCATGGCGGGGACGTCGTTCTGTGTCGGCTGCCTCTGTTTCATGTTTATGCGCTGAATTGCATATTTCTTTGCTCGATCAGAGCTGGCGCCGCCATTCTGATTGTGCGTAAGTCCAATGGCGTTGGCGATCTGGTGGAGAAAATAGAGAGGTTCGGGATTAGTGTCGCTCCGCTTGTGCCTCCCATTATCTCGGAAATGTTGAAGGCGTCTTCCGACGTTTCGAGATTCGATACGTCGACGATTAGAAGGATCAATTTGGGCGGCTCTCCCGTTGTCGAAAGCGGAGCGGAAGAAAGATTGAGAGATCTATTTCCCAACGCCGTTTTTCGTAAGGTCAGTTTGCTATTTCTTTTAACTTGCTCATATAAGTCAGTTATCTCTTTCAGATCTCGTCTTTCGGTATTGTCTTTTCAGATCTGTACTTTGTGTTTCGATATTTCAAAAACATTTTCAAATTTTTGCAGTTTTACAGTTGTTTATTTGTTTGTTAGTGTAGTTGTTTATGGTTTTGATTGTGTAATTTTTTATCATTTTAATGATAGATTAGAGTGTGAAACAAAATTTTGATAAAAAATTATATACTATCAAAACTAAAAAGCAATTATGCGTCTAGATGTTTATTTATCAAGTTTGTTATTTATTTTTAAAAAAATAGTTTCAGGTCTATATATTTTAAATATGATGTCAAGTCAGCATGTTTTTTTGTTGAGGTGCTCAAAATAGTGTAAAGAAAAAATAGGATAATTGTGCACTAAATCATTTTTATTGGTGTCTTGATGTTGCTCACATGGTTGGTTGTTTTTTTAGGTTTACTGAAATCACTCTAAGAATAAGTATTGACATGACTAGTTTAATGCTCTATTAATGACTCATATTGCCCAACTACTATGTCCGCCATTGAACATAGCTCCACTATTCTTGTAGATTTGGTTTATGACCTTAATTATTAGATACTAATTTTGATTTTTCTTTAATTATATAACTTATTGCACAACTATCACCATAAAAATATCTCCTAATAATTCTCCCATTTTTTGCATCAACAAAAGCCTTATATAGAGGAAGGGTACGAATAGTCACTACCCTAACTTGTGCATCTTAAATTTTTAAATGATATATTAGATTTTGATGATTTTTGGGGGTTTATTCAAATTTGACTTGAGCAAGGTATATGGGTAGTCATGAAAGTTGTGGGAGAATTTGCAATGTGCATAGAAGTCAAAAAGTGGTTATTTAAAAGTGATAATGGATACTTATTTATAGATGCTCCAATAAGTGTGTGCTACAACCAATTCAAAATTTTGCATGCTGGGCATTTTTACCTCTAACAAGCGATCTCCACCTTGTGGCTACCAGTGTGGCCATAGTTCTTCCATCTTCTATTGTTATACGCCGCGTTCTCATGCCCCTCACGGACAGTCCAATAGGGAAAGAGATTTTTAGTGTCACTGCTAAGCTTTGCCACTCAAGGTGGCTTTACTTTTGGATGACCTACTAATGGTGTTGATCCCTCCGCTCCTGGCATTACTGGCTAGTCGGGCTCTAATGGAGATTCTGGGTGGCCCAACTCTTCCAAGTGGCTCCCTTGACTTTCCCTAGCTATTTCTTTAACCAAATAGGGGAATGAAAAAGAAGATAATACAGAGGAGGTTTGGTCCTTTCAAAACCCAATCCTAACCTCGTTGATGTATGGGGGAAGACTTGGATGATCGAGACCCACCACCTTCTGCAAACATTGCTTTAGCTACTTAGCAACTTGATATTTGATTTTTGCTTCTGGGTTGTGCCCATATTTCAATTTTTAGCTGGCTTTTTGCACTTTTCCCGTGTGACTTTCGCGGAGTGATTTCGTATCCTCCTCTTTTCTTTTTGTGAATAGTATAATTTTACTCAATTTAAAATTAATGGGAGGACCTATACATAAAAAAAATTGCACCACTAATCAATTACATATTGCTCTAATTAACTCGTTTAACCAATGTTTATGCACAAATACCCCAATATCCATGCATTATGGGTACCAATAATATTGCATAACTCCTCAAATTAAATATTAAAATTCTAACTATTTGGAGTACAACTGGAGGGTTATAAATACATGTCAAATATATAGTGAGCTTTTAATTTTAATTATTTTGTATTGACTTTTTTAAAGATAGTAATAGCTAGATTAGATGAACAAGGAGTCAATATAATTTAGCCTTAATTAATGGTAGAATACTATTGACTGCCCATGTTCCAATTACCATACTTTAGATTTTGCAAATTAAAAGTGTACTAGAAAATTATTTATGAGCTAATGGCCGGTCATTTTTTTGGAAAAAAATAGTAAGTAGATCAATTGTTCAAGTTTATTGTTATCAATAGTGCATGAATATTGGGGCAATTGTCAAAGCAAATGAGTAATGGGGCAATAAGGAATATGTTTGGAATGACACTTTTATATGATCACTTTTTGACCCTTGCACACATAATCAATTTCACAACATTCATCTTTACTACCCAAAAGTCAGAATGATAGCTATAAACAATTAAGTTAATATAAAAACAACCCAAAAGAACTGTAAAAAACTGATATACAAACTTAACTATAAAGACTACTTATACTACGCTTTCCCTACAATATAAAAATCACCACCATACCTCTATAGAATGAAAGTTCAATAATATAGCTCCATCTCTCTTCCAGAGTGAAAATTCAATAACTTCGTGTATGATTCAATTTAAGTGTAAATTTGGGATTTTGCAGAAGTTCTTCATTTCCATGACCCCGTTTCATATTTTATTTCATTTCATAGAAATATTTATGCAGGGTTATGGTATGACAGAAGCCTGGAAGTAGTGGCAATCAATTTGGCTTTTGCCAAATTTCTGTTTGAAACAAAGCCGGGAGCATGTAGGACTATTGTTCGAAATGCTGAAATGAAGATAATTGATATAACCACTGGACTATCTCTACCCCACAATCAAACAGGCGAAATCTGCATCCGTGGACCCCAAGTTATGAAAGGTATCTTTATCACTTATCATCGTTACTATTCTTGTCTGCCTACTCCAAATTACTAGTAATATCATTTTTTCATTTTTGAATTTAATATATATCATTTAGTTGGTGTACATGAAGGTTGGAGTTATGTGAAGATCAATAAGAAAATAGATCATTGATACAATAGGAAATGTGAGGCGTTCTTGATATATGTTTTCAATGTTGATTCTCGTTCTTTCTATCATTAAGCTTTGAGATTTATGGATTGTTAAGGTCTCTATCATTTTAAAGGAAAGTTAAGGTATTAACTCAATTTATTAGTTGTTGGGTGAAGTCTCAAGCTAGTTCCATGCAATGCTTGAACTTAATTGCAACAAACCTAATTTAAAGTCTAGTGGATTGTTTTCACTCTTGTCTATAGTATTTTTAACCTGTTCTAACTACATGCACTATTAATAATATATATTACTACCCATAAATTTAAATTTAGTAAAACTTGTTAGTTAACACATGAGAATCTTGGCACCAAGACATCCATCTTCAAGATATCAATTATGATATGCACATTACATGATCTTTACATTGTATATGTAATAGGAACTCCTAATGATTGAAGAATTTGCTTATTAGTATGTGATGAAACTGTGTCATTTATGGAAAACAAAAGGATTGAAGTCTAAAATAATGTTTTCATCCTAATTAAGTTAACAATGAGAGTGACATATAAGAAGCTTCTTGTATGATGATATTGATTTTTCATTTTTAATATTGTAAGCTACAATGAGTCATCCTCATCTTATATAAAGATCATGCATGATGAAATATTTTATGTGAATTTTGTGCCAAAATGTTGCAAATAGGAATTGAGGCATAAACGAAAATGTTGTACTTGACCCAAATCATCAAAGACAACGATTGAGTGAACAAGAAAGTGTACTTAATTGTAATATGAGACTAGTAATGTGTTCTCGCAAGTTAGGAGCCATGAAGCTCATTTCATTAATTAGAATGTAGTAGATAAAATATGTGCACTCTTATAATGTTGTTAATGTTCAACCCTTCAAAGGAATCACCTCTTTAATTGGGATTTAAAAGGCTTATATGTATGGTGGATGTATTGTTGAAATGGTAGTGTCAATTTACTACCATCAGCAAGGGTGATTGACTTATGGATCTTTTTTCAAAAATGTGAATTATAATATTAATTCTAAGAGGTCATTGCATTCCTACATTATTTGACTGTGATATAGTTATTGTAAATGAAGTTTACTATTTATTTGATAAATATGATATGTGATGTACATTAAGCTGTTTGAATGCAATGGATTTGGTGTGATGAACTACTAGAGTCTATGAAATCAATTGTTGATACTTATAAAAAGAGGGTGATTATAAGAGTACCAAATTATAGAAAAGTGTCATTTAATTTCATAATGAAAGTACATCAAGTCATTTTGTAAATTAAAAAAAACCAAGACTGTAGAACCTTGAGAAGACCAATCATTATTCAAGATTGTGGTGATGCATTACATCTTATCTATTGCAAGAAAGTTCATCAACACTACAAATAGAATAATTTGGAGGTAAACATTATATATGCAGAAGATGGTTAGTGGTTTTTGTTCTCTCCTAATGGTATACAAGATCTTGATGTGATGACATAGTGTCAATGAGAATGGTGTAGAAAGGTTATAATAAGAGTATATACTTTTGTAACAATACTTAAAGAAATAAAATATTTAGTAGGAATAGTGGTGTAATATCATGATGAATGAATAATAGCTTGAATGACATATTTCTTTTACTTGTCATCTTTGTAAGATGCTACAAAAACCATTTCCATCTTAAGTGATATTGGCACCAATTTGAAAGTTTATCTTATATAATAATTAATGAAGCTTAAAGTTGTGATATTTCCATCATTAGATATAAGAATGTTATAAAATTATGCTCACATTCAAAAAAAAAAAGAGATATTATATACTATAATCTAGAATTCATTTTTAGAAAGCAGAAAGGCTCTTTGTAACCTGAACTTGTAAAAAATAGACTGAATTGGATTTTGTGGGTCAATAGTAGTTGAGATTTGAATCAATATATGTTGGTAGGAATAAAACCTTTTCTCAATATTTAGCAATGTATTTGAGCACTATATTACATGATAGAATTAGTTGGCAATCTACACTTGCTAACCAAGGGGGGAATGATGGGGTTAAATGGATGTTATTTCTATCATAATTGTAGTTAGTTGTAGTTGGATTGGCCATTTTTAGAAACTATTGAAGAAAATTATGCAAATTATGCATACAAGTCCCAAGGCATTAAATATAATGTTATGCTAAAGAGGATACCTTGCAAGCATGCATGTTTTCTACATTTTGTTTGTCTTTTGACATGTTCAAGTAGCTTAGTGTAGCTGGTGTATGGTTGGTGTAATGGTATTTTGAGTATCAAATAAATAACTATTGAATAGATGTAATTACACATAAATAGAAACAAAATAATAAAGAAAATATAGTAAATTAAATGAATTTATAAAAATAGTTGAAATAATAAAAGGGCCACCCATTTGTCAAACCCAAATTGTACTATGATACCTAGTCCTAGATATAAATATCCAAAGACTCAATACGTACAATCAAACTCTAAGCTTTATCCAAAAACTAACAATAATTAACCTATAAGATCTCATTCTTGCCATGGGTTAAGGTGACTTTTACAATGGATGGCTCACTATCAAAATGCTCACTCTAGGTGGGCTCACTGCCTAGAAGCACTCACTTCCCTCAGAAAGAAGAATGAAAAAGTAAATCCACCACTAGAGCACAATTGTTAGAAGAAACCCTTGGCTTGTTGCCTATGATGACCAACAACAATATCATGTACATGCTCTTCTCACAACCCAACTTCATGATTTCGTATAACCTTACACAATATTTGGTAGATCTTCTTTTTAATCAACCTACCTCCCTACCATTCGATCACAATCATCCTCTTATTTATATTGATCTTTAAAGTATGAAATCACCAAGACGACCATGAAAACGTAATTTGAAATAAGTCTAGACTAAACATTCACATAGTGGCATGACAAATGAAAAGTGAACCATACCACATGCATTTCCTTGACCAAAAAACAAGTTATCCAAATGTCACAATTACTGGAGCCCAAGAAGAAATAAAACAGCTAGAAACCATAGCTCTAGACCACATCAATAAAGCCCAAAACAAATAACCAAAAGATAAAAAATGAGTGAAACAAAACCAAATTGTCATTTACCATATCTAGAACAATAGATAATTCTAGATCGTTGTAAAACAAAAACATCACCAAATACATCACTAGAACATATTTCCTAGAGCACCATCCTTTGGATCATCAGATCATCAAAAAAGACATCCATAACATATCATAGATACTGAACACAAACCAACCACAAAAGTAGTATGTTTCCATCAATGGAAACTATACTCACACATCAACAACTTTGCAATAGAAAGAAGCTCCCCCTTTCAACAAGTTTAACCATAAAGATGGTTAGTTTGGTACATAATTCCAAACTAGAAAGGTCTTTATAATTATTCTAAGAAAGTTATAGGTACCAACTTTTACATCTACAAATGGGCTATGGGCCCTACAAGGGCATAGCTAGAGGTTGTATATCTCAATGCATAGGCTACCCTTCTCCATCTGAGGTGATCATTGATGTAAATCATATGACCTATTTAGAAATAAGCTTATGCATGCTTAAGATTGACAACAGTCAAAGAGAATATGATGCTAGAGGACTATTATCCATACAACATAGATAGAAGGATGAAATCTGCCAGGAGCATGTGGGCCTTTGATCTAGTAGCACATTGGCAATGGATATCGTTAGATGCTTAGCCATTTGATGAAGTACGAGAACAATAATTTCTAGTGAAGAAAATTTAGGTAACATATTGAGCCTCACTTTCTAGAACTGAGATGGAATTGTTATATGAGTTTACCAATGGTAGGAACACCTTGTATAATGGGTCTTTAAGAGACCTTTATCTCTATGTGTTTTATGAGGGACTAGCCATCCACACTCTTACCACAGGTCACAAAATATTCTTGGAGGGACGTATAGGGATTGTGTCCACTATGGATGGTTTGTATTGCACCTCAAGGTGAGCCTTAAAGACGAGACTCTATATGACCAGACAAGCAATTATTGTATGTTCTAGGTAAAGATAATTGTTAGCACTCCACTGATCTTATGATATAATCAATTTGTAAATTTTTTAGATGAAATATGGTACATATATGTGGTTTATGATCTAGGAGAAATTACTTTGTAAGATAATACTATGTATTATTACCACTAATTGTACTTACTCTTTTGTTATCATGTTTCAAAAAATGTTTGTGCACATTTATTTTCTTGTCGACACTAGAACACCTTTCTTTAACTCACTTCATAAATGATTGAACTCAATCAAGATAACATTTATTGAATTCAACGATAGCCAAGTAATGACCATGTAATGATATCCAACTATTTGAGTGACTTATATATGAACCAAAGTTTCTAAACCCCTTCATCGATATGAAAAAAATCATTTGAATTCGTGGTGCTTTCATGATGTCTAAATGTCTTGTAGCTGATTACTATCCAAAATAAGCAAAAAAGTGTTAACATATTTTTGAATATTGGCTTTAGTAAAGTTAAGATAATACCACCCGCATCACTATTTTTAATATTGTTTTGCTTCTAGAATGCAATATAAATTATCAAATTTGCAATTTGAGAATTTTCTTCTATTGGAGAATTTTGAGATTTATGCATTGTAACTTCATCACTTACAGTGAAAAAATAATTGTTAATAACTTGTTTAGTAATATATATCAAAATGAGAAATCTTTTTTTCTACATAATCAAATCAAATATCAAGCAATACTCTTAAACTTAAAGTTTAAAGAAAATCCTTCACACCATTGTTTCACTTCAATTTATTTGATGCATCATTATCTTAGTTCTCCAAGTTGAGGTAAAAATTTAATGAGTATATTCTAAGTATCTATTTTCATTAATTGTTTTCTAGAAAATAAACAATTGACAAAAGTATTATATGATTAGAAAGACCATTTGAGATGCAGGTTTATACAAAGATATAATAAGATATGGGGTTGAAACTACACAAATTTTCTTGTGGAAGATCTTTACGAGATAATTTGCATGTACCTTTTGCACAAAATATCATATTTCATTTATGTCTACAAATATGACAAAAAATACAATGCAATAAGGATATGATTATTTAGGATAATTATTGAACTTCTTATTAATCTTTCTTTATCTCTCTTTTCTGATTATACATTGCTTTGGTATGTAGTTTTATTTTATTTTCAACAACCACCTTCTTTTATTTTCCAAAAATAAATATACAGATAGAGCTAAACAATAACTGGCATACCAATAAAAGATTTAACTTCATTATAATTGAACCTAAAATTTTAAATAGTCAAAACAAACTATCAAAGCACTTTTGCAAAATCATATATATAGATGTATGGATCTTGTCTTTAGCTTTTGACAAGATTCATTAACCATAATAAGTGGAAAGACATTCCATGGAAAATTGGCAATCCCAACTAAAACTAAAGTATACTCAACAAATACAACCATTGCATATGTCTTTATCAAATATATCTATTGACAAACCCAAATACAACTAAATGCAATGACTTTCAACTTATTTGTTAAATACATATGCAATGTCATTCCACTTATTTGTTACTTATATTTGTTAAAGATGCATGCAATGGCTATATTTGTTAGAGACGTATGTAATAACTATATTTGTTAAAGATGTATGGAGTAACTTTTTTTGTTAAATATATTTATTAAAGAATGATTTATTCGTTCAATATATTTGTTAAAGAATATAAAATATTTTTCCATTTATTTATAAAATATATTTGTTATTTTTTTTTATAGAAAAATCAGCAAGAGGGTGCTGGCCCATGGAACAGGAAAGACTAAGAGCACATTAACACCACTAGCTTCATAACAGATAATCAACATAGTAACAATGTCTAGTCTACCTCTATTTGTTATTGTTAGCAATATATGCCATAATTATATTCGTTAAATAATAGAAATATATTTAACTTTATTTAAGATTGTCAATTTTCTTTACAATGTCTTTACATATCATCCCAGCAAACACGAAATTTGATTGTTGTATTGGTTATTTTTCTATTTTTGAACCATATGTGACATACTATAAATATAAGATATTTATATTTTCTTTGTAGATCTTCTCTAAAAAATTTATTGTGTCATATCCTTGAAGTGTTAAGCTTATCTAAAAATCTAGTAGTTGTAAAATCTGATTGGAAGTTGAAAAGAGGCTATTGTGTCATATCTTTGAAGTGTTAAGCTTATCTAAAAATCTAGTAGTTTTAAAATCTGATTGGAAATTGAAAATAGGCATTTTGTTTCTTTTATATAGTGAAAAATTCTGCATTTTTTCTAGTGTTGTTGTTCTAATCTTGTTTTCTAGGGTTGAAAGGTTGTTTTGGTTATGCTTAAAATCTTATATGTTTTCCTATTCAAATCAGATTAGGTAATACCATAAATTTATAAGGAAAAGGAATGTTGATTACAGAAACTAGAAAACCCATTAAATTGACATCCAGGTGTTGGAGATGATTGATGAAATTATTGCTTGTCATATTTTTTTGTAGTGTTTGAGTTGTGGACGTATCCAGAGTCTTAGAGAAAGGTAACTTTCTAAGAATAAATTCATATTATGGGTGATCTCATCCTTCTGGAGATTGCGACAACGAATGTAGAAAGATGTGCTTGCACGTTGACATATATCAGAGGGCTAATGCAATTACTTTAGAAGAAGTGCTATTGATGCACAATTACGCAAGGCTGCAATTTTGGCCTAGAATGCATTATTATGGCAAAAGGATTCTTGACTGGACCCATAATATGTTAGGAGACAGTTGAGATATTTGGATTGTATATTACTTTGTTTAGGATTCTCATTTATGTTCTTTTTTGAATTGTAAGAGTTATGTCAGCTAAATGTTGCATGCACAAAAGCATGCGACTGCTAGTATATATGTTTCTATTTTATTATTGTATATTAATATTAATTTCAAATCTTCTTAAAATAATTTTTTTATATATATTAATATTAATCTAGAATCTTCATAAGACAAAAATGTATGAATTTTAGAAACTTTCTTATATTTTTTTTTTTAAATTTTTTTTGATCGGTAAAAGGCCGAAGCCCTAGACATTTTTTATTAATATAAATAGTTATATTACAATGTGACCCCGCTCACTGCAGGCGCTGGTAGGAAAGAGCAGGGCTGAGAAAACCTCCAGCCTTGCCCGGGACCATAGGTCCTGACCTTATACAAAAATTTACATGGGCATACCCACGACTCGACAATTGTCAAGATTTGTTAAAATACATATTTTCCGTAGGCATACCCATGGCTTGATACCTATCGAGATTTGTACATATTTTACGTAGGCATACCCACGTCCTGAAAAAACTCTAGATTACTTTTTTTTAAATCATGAATTATACATAGAATGGCGATTAGACAAGGATTACATCATTTGTACAATTGAAGCAGAGTTTCTGATCCTCCTACTATGTCAAGTATATGTGTTGAACATTCAAATGATAGTCCTTCCTGAAAAAAACAAGACAAAATTCCTCCGAGACCAAGGTTAACCTGCATCAAGATAAAAATTCTACATCTCAACTACATAACCTATCTAAGAATATTTGATATTGACTATGAAGCCTGTAGTTAAACACTTTTATTATTGACAATATAATACTAGAAACAAAAAATCCTTACCACTAAAGATTAACAATTCCTGCCACGAGAGTCTTAACATTTTAGGCATATTTACAACAGAACTAAATATATTCCTCAGTACTATACTAGTGCTCTGACTAATTTCAAGTCATACCTGGCTAACTATCGGAAAGAAGACAATAGCAGAGTTCATTATGGGCCTCTAATATTTACATCATTCAGAAAAAGCTGCAATGATTTCCAAGCTCCTCCAATTGTAAGGCAAAAAATAATTAGTTTGAACATATGGTTATATATATATGTAGATTATATATATATATAACCATGTGTTCATACCCTTACCAAATCTATGAGATCTTCTAAGGCTTATCCAATATATAAATATATATTTGCAAAGCTCTATATATTAATATATGTATACTATCATCAGTATACCTATATTTATGACTCTTATATATAAAAGTAATAGGAAAGAGAAGAATGTCCAGTACCTTAAGCCAAACATACTGTTGGTTCCTGATAAGGAGTTTACACTCAAAGAGACACCGACATGCCTATGATGGATATTAAGGATTGGTTAGTTCCAAATGTGGGCAATCTATAGGCAACCGGACCAACTATAGGGATGGATTTTCCCTCTTCTGCTTCTGGCTCTGTGAAACCAAGGCGGGTGTAGCTAACCCAGCATAAAATATACTTCACACACCAAGGACTAGGTTCATATAACAGATGACTGGATAGTAAGAGGGTACTAAATGATAACCACACATTCATTGACACCTCTTCACTATGGGATAGGACCTTACATAAATGTAAATGAAAGTAAAAATTGGTATTGATTTAATGCTTTCTTGCAAAGTGTAAACAATAATGCAACACATGTATCAGCACAAGGGATACTAGCTTATGATCAGTGCCTTATCCATTGGGCATCGTACCTAAAGCAGACATGAAATACAAGAAAAAATACTAGATTCATCTGAGAAACCAAGCCATAAACATAGTCAAACATCTCTTACAGTGCTTGTAGATATCCTTCCTGATTGAACCCAATAAATCTATGCTTCACTCAGAGGCTTTTAACCTAATCCTAGATCAGGGCTGAGAGACAAAACACATACACCAGTAACCTAATGCAATGAGTTAGAAACTCAAAATTCATCAAGAACAACTGAAGGAGAGATCTGAGAATGAGAAACTATATTAAGTATGTGGCTTCAAATCCCTGTATTACAAACTGATTCAGTGATACCATAGACAATATGCAAAAGATACATAAGTTTTCGTCCTAGTATTGATACAGAAGCAAAATGTTACAACCTGGACTGAGGATGCACACTTGGCTTTTCAGCTTCCTGTGTCAAGAATTTCCAGCTAGCCCCTCCAAAATGATTACAAAATTCCCTTTATACCAGGGTTACAATGCAAGCACGATCATTTTGAAATTCAAAATCCACCTAACCCCCTTAAGGAGTAAACACAAACATGACAGGGGTCAAGCCATAGCATCAAGCTCAAATAGTCAAATCAGCCAGCTGCAAACACTTCTCGAGCCAAGATTTTAATCATTCCTCACGGTACAAATCCCTCTGCAATCAACCGTCAAGCACCCTGGACCACACTGCAAATCACTTCTCACCAAACATGGTCTTTTCTGCATTCAATTTCGGTTCTTCCCGGTCGTTGGAAATGTTCACAGAGATTCAAAAATGAAGGCAAGCGGTCACAATGCACTCGTGGGCTTTAAGTTTCTTAACTGTTTCCCCTTAGTTGCACAGTCACACGGTTACAAACCTTACCGCCACAGGAATTTGGGCTCTAATTTATGTTTGGTTGCATGATCGCAAGCCATGGAAATGGCCCTTGCGATCATGTGACTGCAGTCTCCTAACCACAACCAACGGTCGGTCCAAAAACCTTGCAAAAACCTCAGCCATTGCACTAGCAAGCAGCCAATCAAAATTGAGCATGTCAGCAAAACTGGCACTGCGGGCCCACCTCAAAATTTTGCAACTGCGATGTCCGGTGGTTAGTCGCATGATCGCATAACCCAAAAATAGGTTATGCGAACATGCGACAACCCATGAACACAATGCCTCAACCCTGCCAATAACCGCCACTCCTTAAACCTGGGCCTGCCATACGCCATGTGTCACGTGACTACTCGCTGCAACCGCCGAGTCACACCTGCCACAGGACCCACCTACAAACCCTTGGCCACCTGGCACCAATCGGAACACAACACATCACCATCTACCATCAGGCCCCAACACCACGTGGCACCTTGTCGCATGATCGCATAGCCAAAAACTGGGCTATGCGATCATGCGACAGCCAACCAAAGGCTGCCACGTAATCACCTCTGGGACCACGAAACTGCAACCACCACCTTTCCGCCAACGGGCCCCAAAGACACGTGGCAAGTGGTCGCATGATCACATAGCCAAAAATTGAGCTATGCGACCATGCGACAACCAATCACAAGCTGCCACATCATCACCTCAGACCACCAAACAACAACCACCAACAGGCCCCACACAGACAGATGGCAAGCGGTCACATGATCGCATGTCAGAAAAGTCTGACATGCGGCCATGCGACATCCAATAGGAACATGCCATCTATCACCCCTCTGACACCGGGCCCACTGAGCACAACAGGCAACCTGGCAAAATGGAATAAAATCCCGACGAATGGCGCATGATCTCAAAGGCTTGGAATATTCCTTGAGATCATACGTCAACTGTTAGATTAAAAGCTTTCAACATGGGCCCTCTGATATAAACCAACTCATCAACACGCAGACAAATGAAAACCCACCAACTCAGATCACCGTGGCACATAAGAACCACCTGGCAAATAGGACCCACCGACGAACTGCCACCTGACAAAAAGTAACATCAACGGCTGGCGTAAGATCTCATGGCTCTGACAAATCCTATGAGAACTTACGCCAACCATCGATCCTCTGACACTATTAGGTCCCACTAAGCCTTCAAAAATTTAGGTCCCACCATCCATCGCACTTGCGCAATTGAGGGAACGCCAGCAAACAGGGCACTAGCGTGAGGTCGAAAACACACAATGTTTTCGATGAAAGAGGATCGAAAATACACAAAGTTTCTGACACGTCAACAGATAAGCGCACAAAGCTGGAAGACAAAGGGGTCAAAAATAATGAAGGCCGAAAACATCATGGACTTTCAGAAACACTGTGGGTTTTTGACACTGTGGAAAATTTTGAGACAATTTTCAGCAGGCTTTGAAAATCGAATAACTTTTTGGATTTTATGATTCAGCATGTGCAAATTGGACCAGACCTTGGTGACAAAACAAGAAACACAGGGCAAGACACAAACCATGAAACATTTGCAGGGACGAGGCCATTTTCAAATGATTTTTCTATGACAGAAAAATGGCCTAACACATACTCTGAAGCCCTGTTAGTTATTATATATAAGCTATTTTGAAATACTCATAGGAGGAAGCTAGAATTTATATATAAATATATATATACAAACACCCGTATATATATATATATTTATATATACCATAAAAACATATGTCCCTATCTCTTGATACTACATTCTCAATTAAGGAAATGATTCAATTGAAAGTTGCCCATTAAAGCAAGTAATAACTTTATTTGTTGCTCAATACATCCCTAGTTCTTATCATACATGTATCCTATGCTGAATGTTCCAACTTAATTTTAAATTTCCTACCTGAATTATTTCCTCTTTTAGATTGTTTTCTGGAGGTGATCAAATGTATATAAATATAGATATATTGTTATCAACATATGTATATTTATATATATTAAACTATAAAAGGTAATACGATTGAAGACTTCCTGATTTTGATCTTGCAAATCATTATATCTTAGCTTTAGGCATCAGTATATATATATATATATATACTCTGACTTTAGGATCCTTTAACTTAATATAGGAATACCAATTGTGACTAGGTTCCGTACTGTATTCTCAAATGCATGCAATTTTACTAACTGTGCCTCATCTTCTGTAACACGAAATGCTTCCCTGAGTAAAAATAATGCTTAGAAGACCTTGCTAGATTAAAGTAAGATAAGATGGTATATACATATGTTTATATATACATATATATAATGTGCATATATATAAGCGTATGTACATACCATTATCTTGTCTGAGGATATCATTAATATAGCACTTACCAAGGTTTGTTAAGAAGAATATGAATAGATGTATATACCTATACATATATTCATATACTCTTACCCATGTCTAGCTGTGTAGCAAAACAGTAAAAGTATCCATTGACCCCCTTCCCAGGGGCATCACCTCAGGGATTTTATTAACTTCTTACAGTAACATAATTAACATGACTTAGTCCATATAATGATAACAAATTAGCTATGAATACCTTCATGTCAAAGGGAATCCGATCATGATTATCATTTCCAAGTATTTTCTCTAAGAGTGTATAATAATGTCAACCATGTATTATGGAGACGCCCTTTAATCTGCTGTTGTGAAAGTACTATTGCCCAAAATTTCCCTATCATTCCCTTTTTGGCCGCATCCTATTTGTTCCAAGAAATGCTCAAGTGTCAAAACCCTCTGTGTTTTTTGCCTTTTGGCCCGAAAACCCAGTGTGTTTTCAACCTTCTCTCTGAAGGCTCAGGATGTTTTTGACTTTCGGTCCAAAAATTCTCTGTGTTTTCGACCTCCAGTTTGAAAACCCTCTATGTTTTCGACCTTCAAGTGCGCAACTCTGACCAGGCGGGTCCTAGTTCCTCATAGCCATGCAAGTGCAGTGGAGATCCGACGACTGTCGCATAATCTCATGGAATCTTTCGAGCCCATGAGATCATGCGACAACGGTCGGATTAGAATCTCAGTGGGTCCACATTTTTTGAGTGAGGTGGCATATTTCCTAAGCGCGCTATCTCGACCAGGTGGGTCCCAATTTCTAACATCACCGTGGGGCCAGTTAGCAGTCAATCAAACAACAAGCCACCAATGGTCAGTGGTTAACATCTTACGGTTGGTCACATGATCGCATGGGCTCTTTCGAGCCCATGCGACCATGCGAAAAACCGTCAGCGGTCATAGTTAAGGTAGTTCACAACGGTTTCGGTGGTGTGGTTTCATGCTTGTCGCATGATCACATGCGGCTTCCCAAGTGCATGCGACCATGCGACAAGCCTCTAGCGGTCAGCAGGGACTATGACTCTGGCGGTGGGTCCGTGGACGGTGATGTATCCATTTGGACTAAGGTAAATGCATAGGATTCAACATTTGATTCCACCTTTCTGGATCAATGCAACCTCTGAAAGCCATTGCTCGGTCACTCTTAATGTAGTAGGTGCTGAGTCTAGTGTCCATGTTTCCTCTATGAAACTATAAACAATAAAACTTTTTATAAACAGTCGTTGTTTGATTATTCTGGACTTTTCTAGAAGACTCCTTCCCTTGTTTGAGATCCTTCCAGACTTCACTCAAATAAGTGGGGTGGTATTTCTCTTTGCATAATACCCTTTTCCTTTGTTACCTGGAGCCTAGAGGCTACAAGCTAACATTTCACATTCCCTGAATAACTTGATGGCGTTCACACCCGTGAACTATCATCAGTATTTATGAATCCAAAACTTACTCTAGGTTTCGTACTGTATTCTCAAATGCATGCAATTTTACTAACTGTGCCTCATCTTCTGTAACACGAAATGCTTCCCTGAGTAAAAATAATGCTTAGAAGACCTTGCTAGCTTAAAGTAAGATAAGATGGTATATACATACGTTTATATATACATTTATATAATATGCATATATATAAGCATATGTACATACCATTATCTTGTCTGAGGATATCATTAATATAGCACTTAGCAAGGTTTGTTAAGAAGAATATAAATATATGTATATACCTATACATATATTCATATACTCTTACCCATGTCTAGCTATGTAGCAAAACAGTAAAAGTATCCATTGACCCCCTTACCAGGGGCATCACCTCAGGGATTTTATTAACTCCTTACAGTAACATAATTAACATAACTTAGTCCATATAATGATAACAAATTAGCTATGAATACCTTCATGTCAAAGGGAATCCGATCATGATTATCATTTCCAAGTATTTTCTCTAAGAGTGTATAATAATGTCAACCGTGTATTATGGAGACGCCCTTTAATCTGTTGTTGTGAAAGTACTGTTGCACAAAATTTCCCTATCATTCCCTTTTTGGCCGCATCCTGTTTGTTCCAAGAAATTCTCAAGTGTCAAAACCCTCTGTGTTTTCTGCCTTTTGGCCCAAAAACCCAGTGTGTTTTCGACATTCTCTCTGAAGGCTCAGGATGTTTTTGACTTTCGGTCCAAAAATTCTCTATATTTTTTACCTCCAGTTTGAAAAACCTCTATGTTTTCGACCTTCAAGTGCGCAACTCCGACCAGGCGGGTCCCAGTTCCTCATAGCCATGCAAGTGCAGTGGAGATCCGATGGCTGTCGCATAATCTCATGGAATCTTTCGAGCCCATGAGATCATGCGACAACAGTCGGATTAAAATCTCAGTGGGTCCGCATTTTTTGAGTGAGGTGGCATATTTCCTAAGCATGCTATCGCGACCAGGTGGGTCCCAATTTCTAACGTCACCGCGGGGCCAGTCAGCAGTCAAGCAAATAACAAGCCACCAACAGTCAGTGGTTAACATCTTATGGTTGGTCACATGATCGCATGGGCTCTTTCGAGCCCATGCGACCATGCGAAAAACCGTCAGCGGTCATAGTTAAGGCAGTTCACAATGGTTTCAATGGTGCAGTTTCATGCTTGTCGCATGATCGCATGCAGCTTCCCAAGCGCATGCAACCATGCGACAAGTCTCTAGCGGTCAGCAGGGAGTATGACTCCGGCGGTGGGTCCGTGGATGGTGATGTATCCATTTGGACTGAGGTAAATGCATAGGATTCAGCATTTGATTCCACCTTTCTGGATAAATGCAACCTCTAAAAGCCATTGCTCGGTCACTCTTAATGTAGTAGGTGCTGAGTCTAGTGTCCATGTTTCCTCTATGAAACTATAAACAATAAAACTTTTTATATAAACAATCATTGTTTGGTTATTCTGGACTTTTCCAAAAGACTCCTTCCCTTGTTCGAGATCCTTCCGGACTTCACTCAAATAAGTGGGGTGGTATTTCTCTTTGCATAATACCCTTTTCCTTTGTTACTTGGAGCCTAGAGGCTACAAGCTAACATTTCGCATTCCCTGAACAACTTGATGGTGTTCACACCCGTGAACTGTCATCAGTATTTATGAATCCAAAACTTACTCTTGAAATAATATCTTCTTGCCTAGACGCTATTTATCCTGTTGGAAATTGCCTATTAGTGAGTCTTAATGAAATGATCTCTAATCAATGACCGTACAAAGGTATAGGAGCATCTGGTATACATCATGAAGCTATATCTTCTTATATCACACTGAAACATAAAACATCTCCTACATCGAGAGTCTCAAACTTTGATATTATGCTTACAGACATACATGCTTATCTATCATTATTATCATTGGCAGAATCCCACTAATGATGATAATGATAACTTCCCCAAGCAAACATACAAGTAATGCACTAAGCTTCTAGCTGCGGCTATTATTCAATAAGTAATCACTAGTTGAAATGATAACAAGGAGAAAAAGGATTAATTTCTGATTCCCTACCGGTTCATGATGAGCTCACGAGTATAAGAGATGATGATCCAAATTTATGCCTTGCTGGTAGTTTTTCACCATGGAATGGGAAAATTGAGTGCATTTAATTATGATTATATTTACAAGTGCTCTATTATTTATTATGCTACCTGTAAAAAAGGCTCTGCAAACACTCAATACCTGATGCACACCTCTGAATAAAAAGGCATACTATGTACAGAATATAAACCAAGTTTGTAGGTACCTACATCCCTTACTCTAATACCCCAACCATCCCTATCCTCCTTTCTTAGCTGAGTTTTACAGGTAATAATTTTTAGTTGCTTGGGGCTCTTCAAGCAAGGCCGCTAATACTAGTATCTACCTATAGCCAAATTTAATGTCTTTGGGCTAAATGACCTCCTATAATTTGTACCAATCCCCCTATAACTACTACAAACCTATTGTTTAGTAGAAATTCATATTAATTGGAATGTTACTGCATCTGTGTTAAAACCAAAAAGGTTTGTTAGAATATAAGCCTATGTAGATTATTAGATATACCGATCCATAATTGTAACTCCGTTGGCTCCTAGATTGGCTAGCTTATCTGCCTCTGTATTACCCTCTCTATATGTGTGTCTTATTTCATACTTCGGGATCCCCTTGATAACTTGGTTAATCTCTTCTATTTTCGAGTTAAGGAACCAATTGGGAGTTTTCTTGTTTCGAATGGCATTGATGATAATTTGTGAATCTCCTTCGATAACTACTTTGGATAAGTTGATCCTCCTACACAATTTTAAACCTTCTAAGGCCGCTATGCATTCCGCCATGTTATTCGTGGAAGGATTTATGGGACTGGAGAACTTAGCGATGGCTTCTGACTTCCAATTGTGAATAATCCCCCCAATACCTGCTACCCCGGGGTTACCTCTAGAAGCTCCGTCAAAGTTAAGTTTATACCATCCCTCTCTTGGAGGGATCCATTTGCAAGAAACTCGGTCAGCCTTCACTTTGGGTCCCCTTTTGCCATATAGGGGAGGAATATCTAATTTTGGCCATTTTGCTCTGATTTTGTTATCCCAATTCTTGAATGCCTCTTCATAGCTTAGCTTGTTTCTGAGATTACTATTGATATTTTCTACTATTGATGCTTCTATTTTATTTGTGATTGAACTCCATGGTAATTTTTGACCTATGAAAATCCTCCTATTTCTTTCTTTCCATAATTCCCAGGAAACTATTGCCGGGGAGATGGTCCATATATCCTTATATAGATTATCTTTATAAAGTGATGGCCATGCTTTAAGGTTACTTAATAGATCAACGTGGAGAGCAGACTTCCAGCCTAAACATTGATGAAGCCAATTCCAGCAGTTTTGGGCATATGGGTAGTTGAGGAGGATGTGATTAACATCCTCAGATTGACTCTCACACATGGGGCATCTGGACGGCCCTTCAAAACCCAATTTCTTAAATCTATCTGCTGTCAGAATTTTATTTTGCAAGGCAGCCCATAGAAACATACCCGCTTTTGGGAGGCCATATTTATTCCAGCAAAGGTTCAGAGGGATATCTATATCATCCATCTTCTGTTCTCGGATAATGTTATTGTAGCCCTCCTTTACAAAATAATTACCATTCTTTGATCCTGCCCAAATCAGTCTGTCTAATCTATTTTTAAGTACAACTTCTCTCTTTTCCATTATTGACGTAAATTTTTGCTTCTCCTGCCATACAGAGTTAGTTTCTTCTAAATTGCTCCATTTATTACTCTCTTTCTTACATATATAATCCTTGAGAAAGATGCCTTTGACTCTTTTACATTCTTCCATAAACTCCATGGAAAAACCCAAATTGCTAAGGGGAGTGAGACCTGCCCACGAATCCTCCCAAAAAAGAACTTGATCCCCTACACCTACATCCCACGATAAATAGTTATTAATAATTCCTCTGCATTCTTTGATGAAATTCCATATCCTGGATCCTTTGACATGTGTGGAGGACCTGAAGATGTTGATGGGATCCACATCGAGAATGTATTTCTATAATAATATCGACACCCATTTATATCTAGGTTCCTTATACATTCTCCATATAAGTTTAGCTCCCAGGGCTTGGTTTTGCCATAGAAGGTTTTTAATGCCGAGGCCTCCCTTAGAAATAGGTTTAGATAAGGTATCCCATTTTATTAGGGCAAGTTTTTTGTCTTCTGATGGGCCTTGCCAATAAAATTCTCTAAACATTTTATCTAGGTTCTTTTTAATATTTATTGGTAAAGGGAGAATTGACATCTGGTACGTGGGTATGGCCGAAAGGACCAACTTGATCATAGTTGTCCTACCTGCCTTTGTTATCCATCTTCCTTTCCATGAGCTCTTCTTATTTTGGACTTTGGTAATCACTTGTTGCTAGAGTTTGGAAGATAGGAGACCTTTATCCAGGTCAATGCCCAAATACTTACACGAAAACTTGCCAATTTTATAACCCATCAACTTACAAATCTCTCTTTCTACTCTCAGTGAGGTATTAATGAAGAAAATTTTTGATTTAGTGGGTTTAACCCGCTGCCCTGGGGCTTTCATGTAAATAGCTAGGATATCTTTAAATGCTTTAGCTTCTTGACAGTTGGCTTGACCAGGTAGAATCGTATCATCTGCAAACTGTTGGTGTGTGATATTTGGAATGTTTTTAGCGACCTGTAGACCTGAGATCTTTCCTTCCAAATGTCTCTTTGTTATAGATCTTCCCAAAGCTTCTGCCATGATTACATATAGAAAGGGGGACATTGGGTCCCCTTGCCTAATGCCTCTCGAGATACTAAAGAAGCCTTCTGGAGTGCCATTAATTAGAACCGATATTTTAGGGGTTGAAATATAATTAAAAATAAGATTGACCCATTTCTTAGAGAAACCAAAAGCTTCCATGCATTTGCAAAGGAATCTCCATTCTACTTTGTCATATGCTTTTTGAATGTCTATTTTCATAAACATACTTGGTACCTTTGTCATTTGAGCAGTATGGACTAATTCTTGTGCTATAATTATTCCATCTAGGATCGATCTATTTGCTACAAAACCTATCTATTCTTCAGAAATTATATTGGGCAATAGTGTTTTAAGTCTATTTGCTAAGCATTTAGAGAGGATCTTGTATATTGTGTTACAGAGGGATATTGGCCTGAAATCCCCAGGATCCACACTTTTTTTTTTCTTTGGGATTAAAGCAAAAAAGGTGTTATTGATTTCACTTAGCAGGGACCCCGCGTTCCTAGTAGCTTCCACTGCTTGCCATACCTCTTCCCCAATAAAATGCCAACACTTCTGGAAAAAACCTGCTTGAAAACCATCTGGACCCCGCGCTTTATTCGGGTGAAGTTGGAATACTACCACTCTGACTTCTTCGAGGGATAACTTATTATTTAACATTTTATTATTGAGCTCCGTAATCAGTTTAGGAATGGCTTTAAGCATTTCATTTTGTGCTGAAAGGTCAGATGCTTCTGCACCATTGAGAAGGGTATGATAGAAGTTCGTAATCACACTCGATATCTGCTTAGGGTCCTCATTTATAAGCCCATCACTGGACTTAATTTTAGCTATTCTGTTGATGCTTCTATAACACTTAGTGGTGTTATGAAAAAAATTTGTATTGTTGTCTCCTTTTAACCAAGACTCCCTAGATTTTTGTCTCCAAAAAATTTCTTCTTTAAGAAGAATATCATTATACTTAGCCATTAATTCCTTTTCTCTATGATAGCTTAGTTCGTCCATACCTTGTTCTATAACTAAATTGTTGAGGTCAGCTATTTCTTGCTCCAACTGATCCTTTTCTTCGAAGATATTATTAAAATTGTTCTTATTCCATTCTAATGCTTTATGTTTAATAATTTTTAATTTTGCTGTTAAACAATACATTTTAGATCCTTTTATTGAAATTTGTTTCCACCATTCCTCCAAGAGATTTATAAACTCTAGGTTTTGGAACCACATAAACTTGAATTTGAAAGGACTTCTAGCTAGTTTGGAATCCTCTATAATAGTGAGCCTAACCGGAAAATGATCCGATCCTACCTGTAGCAGAATCTCCGCACTATACAATAAGTTACAGATTCCATCATTCATCTTAAGGAAGAATCTATCTAATTTTTCTGCTATATGGCTAAAACCTGCTCTTCTATTGTTCCAAGTGTAAATGCCATTGTTTGTGTTTATGCTAATTAGATTATTGTCCAATGCCCATTTACTGAAATCCTTATGAGCTTGTGATATATATTTAGAACCCCCATATTTCTCTTCTGTATCTAAAATAGCATTAAAATCCCCTCCAATAAAGAAGAGGGATTCTGAATTTATGGATAAAAAGAGGTGGATTCCCTGCCAGACTCTCCTCTTATTCTCATTAAGTATGGGGCCATATACGTTAATTAAGTTGAATTTTAAATTAGACTTTAGACTTTTAATTTCTAGAGCCAACCAGTTACTATTATGGGATAAAGGTGTGGCTGCTAACTTCCTAGGATCCCATAATACTACTAACCCTCTGGAAGTACCTATTGAGGACGCATACTCTGCTTTCCATATGCCTAATTTTTTGCTGAACTTGGAGCTTTCAACTTTATTAAGTTTAGTTTCCTGTAATAAAATAATTTCGGAGTCAAAATTTTTAAGGTATCTTTTCATTACTCTCTGCTTATTAGGGGCATTTAGTCCCCTAATATTACATGTAGTGACTTTCATTGTTCGTGGGGAAGGCACTTCCCCTTCCCTGTGTTCAGAATATCAGCTAATTTCTTTTGATTACCTGAATTTCCATCTATGGTTCTAAGTTCAACAGCTGATTTTCTCCCTCTTTTCTTTTTGATTATGTTAATATTTGGTGTAGTAAGGCATCCTCTATTCATTGCTATTCCCAAATGTCTATTTTCATTATTTATGCCAAAGAGGCCTTCTATGGAATCGTTAACTATTGACATGTTTCCCGCTATACTGATGATCTTGTCCTGTTGCCCTACACTCACTTGTTCTGGTTCCGTTTGTATATTGATCTCATTGTTATCTATAATCTCTTTACCATAGATCTCAATTACCTCATCTGGATTCTTAGGTATTATCACATTAAGGGATTCTATTTCTATCAGGATTGTTGTTTCTGGTTCCTTCCCCTTGTGCAGTGATTCAGTATCATTTATATTGCAACAGGGAACCTCTTTATTGGTTCCCTCATTTCTTGAGCCTTCATTTTGAATAGAAATAGGGTCCTTTTTTGGACTTTATCTGTCTTCACCTTTATCCTTTGCATTTATGTCATAGTCTCCTAGGATCCTATCACCACTTTGATCAGGGGTTTTTAATAGTTGTATTGTTTCATTATTCTCCTTCTCTACCTGAACTAAAGTTGCATTGCTGATATATCTAATTAATGTTTCTCTCTGGTAATTTAGTTCCTCCAAATCAAAAATTTCATCCATGAACATTTTCATAAGATCCTCTTCAAGAGATTCTCCTAGGCACTTTATAATTTGGTCTACTTCCTCATTACATTTTTCTTCAGGATCCCTATCTACTATTGTGGATGAGCCCTCTGGGTTCACCAATTGATCTGCTAATAAATCTATATCATCTTTGACATTCTTGCTTTCTATCTCTATCTGTTCTGTTTCCAAAAATAGAATACCCTCCACATTTGGGTTGGGCATACTGTTATCAGCTAAGTCCCCCATTTCCAAATTAAGAATTGGATTTCTATTGTCCTCCTTCTGCATTGCTTTATGAAGAGAGGGGGAAACTATTGCCTTTTCCTCTCCTTCTAAGGGGCAAATTCCTATATCCTTAATCTCCTGTGGAAGGTTGTTTATCAATTTGCCCTGATCTTCCCCTAAAGTTCTAGGCTCAAATTGAGATATAGGTCTATCTGCATTATATTCTTTAGGTCCCTTTATATTGAAACCTCCCTTGCCCTTACAGAAGTGGATTTCATAATCATTGCTAAACCGATTTAATGGATTAGTGCTTGCTTGTTCTATATTGGTGGCTTTGTTAATTTCCATATAATCTTCTAAGATAATTGGGTTAACAATAATAGAGTTAGAATTGAAACTTAATTGTATAGGAGAGATATATTTTTGGTGGTAATCCAATTCTACAATGATTATCTGATCTACATGCATGTTTGTTGTTTCAGCCATTCTAATAAATCTACCAATCTTATTTCCTATATTGCAGAAAATATCCTGACTAGACAATTCCAATGGTACATTCTTAATGGTTACAGCTTTTTCAACTTTAAAATTCTTCAAATACATGGGATTGAATAGAGGGATCCAATCAAACAAAGCAAAAGGAGTACTTCTAAATTTAAGACACTTTTTTCTTTTAATGCTATTTTTAATATCTATATTCTTGCAATCAATATACATGAAATTTTCCATGAGTCGAGAAATACTTACCTCTCTGGGAAGTAGTGATGTCATCTTTGTGACTAAGACATTGATAGGAACCCCTGTACCTTTCCATATGCAGATTAAGCCTGTGTCTGCAAGGTATTTCTGCTTTTGGACAACAACATCACTATCTAGGATGAGATTATCATAGTGCATACCAACGTTTGAGATGCCTTTATTCAAATCCTTACCGCGCCTATGGGGAGGCGTATATGTGAGATTCTGGTGATTATTATTTTGTAGAACAGAGTATTGCCCATGTTGCTTACAATCAGACAGAGCGGGTCTTGCTAATCTTTTGCGATGCGGAGGGCTATAGATTTTGGTAGTTGCAATGTTCCTCCAATCCCCCACAGAGAAGGAAGGATTTTTGGCTATAATAGGGTAGGGTTTCCTTTGCTTAGGCTGTGCTATCACATCTTGCTTGCTCTGATGTGCTAGCGCCCTATGCATTTGAACCCTAATTTCCTTACCTATCATAACTCCCTTCCTTTTATGCGGGGGTGAGTAAATGCCAGGTAAGTTTTCCTTCTTACTTAGTAAATCAAACGCATTCCTTAATGGTAAACTATTATCAATGTGAGCCGAAGTAGAAACCCTAACCTTATTCTTCCTTTTAACCGAATGCCATGCCCAATTTTGATCTATGAAGCGCCCTGAGGTCGTCTGTGCTATAACTTTTCCTTCCCTCGAACCTAACTGGGGTATATTGGCATTATGATCTGAATTAATTTCAGATTCATGAATACTAGCGTACTAGCTGCTAAGCTTGGCCCTTAACGCATACTTGGTTTTTGCAAACATATCAAGCCACCTATCCAGAGATTGAACTATAAAAATGTTAAATGTAGGTTCATTATTCTGCCCTAATTTCTTAAAGCCAGTCGAAGCCTCTGCTAAGGAACTAAAGTTCTTTTCTTCAATCCCTCTTTCTTTTAGAGAAGATTCGGCCATGCTTTTCTCCTTCTGCTTAGCAATGAAACCCTTTAAGTGTTCATAATCTAATCGATACGATCTTTGGTCTAGTTCCCTACATTCCAACATTTTGTGCCCATATAACAAGCAATTGAAACAATAACCAGTAAAAACCTTGGCATCTCTATGTTCTGAACTAGTGTTCGCATGAAAGCCAGCCTCGGGGGAAGAAGATGGAAGCAAGACGCCCTGCTTTCTTGCCTCCTCTTTCTGATGGAAAAGGAGCCCTTTTCTAATCTGTCGCTGCTGCAGAAAAGACTTTCGCTGAATTTGTATTTTCTTCATATCTCGCAATCGAGATCACAACATTAATTAAACTTTCTTATATTTATATTAATTTAATTTTTCACAATAAAATATATAAACTTAGAAACTTGTGCTTAATTTGATATTTTTTATATATTATTAATTTATAATTATTTTTTGATTTTATATTTTTGTTTTACTTTTGAATGACTTTTTTTAAAATTATAATTATATATAATGTAAAATATTTTAAAATAGTAATAAGATTATTTACATTGCTTCATTATGAATATATATGTATTACAAATTATATTGATAAAAATTTTAAATCTAAAATAATTTATTAAATTATTCATAAATTAGAAAATTTTGACAATCAATATTTTTTTAAATGTAAAATAAAAGACACTATAATGATCAAACTCTCATAAAAAAATCATTTCACAGGCAGGGGTGACCGTCAAATTCCAGGCTTGATCCCAGGATAAGGACAACACCCATCTAGGCCTCCTGAAAAACAAAAATTCCAGTTGTAAATGACTCAATTCTAGGGATTTACCAATCTTATATGCCGTATTTCCTGTTCGGGAAATTGCGCGTTTCCGAATCAGCTTTGTAATGATAAGTTGTAATTGTTTTTTGTTTTTCCAACGTGGGTCATCGAATCCAAACGGCAGGTCATACCTATCCAAAATCCACTTTCAGTTGAGATATTTCCGCGTGCGGTTAAATCGCGTCGCAAGCCTTAAAACAACGCCTCCAATCCTTTGTATGAACTGATTTACATCAGAGAAAGATGGATAAAAGCGAAGAATACCTGTACAAATCGAAGCTTCCGGATATAAGCATTCCATACCATCTTCCTCTGCATAACTACCTCTTTGAAAGATTACCCAAGTTCAGAGACAGGCCATGTCTGATCGATGCAGCCACCGGGAAAACATACACTTATGGAGATTTTCACACGATTTCACGAAAAGTGGCCGCCGGTTTGGCCAATGTGGGAGTGCAAAAAGGCGAAGTTGTGATGCTTCTGCTGCCCAACTGCCCGGAATTCGCATTCGTTTTCATGGGAGTTTCCATGAGAGGCGCCGTCGCCTGCACTGCCAATCCTTTCTACACGCCGCCGGAGATCTCCCGCCAGCTTAAATCTTGCGGCGCACGTGTGATCGTCACCGAGGCTTCATGTGTCGAAAAGCTCGGAGATGAGAAATTGGTGGTTATCACCATCGATACTCCGCCGCCGGGATGTCTGCATTTTTCTGTTCTGAGCGAAGCGAACGAGAAAGATGAGTTTTTGCAGTGTGGAGAAGATGATTTGGTGGCTTTGCTTTACTCTTCGGGAACCACGGGGCTTCCGAAGGGAGTAATGATTACTCATAAGAATTTAGTTTGCAGCGTTGCTCAGCAGATGGATGGGGAAAATCCTAATTGTTACTTGCATGGCGGTGACGTCGTTCTGTGCCGACTGCCTCTGTTTCATGTTTATGCGCTGAATAGTATATTTCTTTGCTCGATCAGAGGTGGCGCCGCTATTCTGATTGTCCGTAAGTTTAATGGTATTGGTGATCTGGTGGAGAAAATAGAGAGGTTTAGGATTAGTGTCGCTCCGATTGTGCCTCCCATTATCTCGGAATTGTTGAACGCGTCTTCTGTGGTTTGGAGACACGATACGTCGTCGATCAGAAGAATCGTTTCGGGTGGGTCTTCCGTTGTTGACGGCGCAGCGTACAGAAAGTTGAAAGAGCTTTTCCCCAATGCCGCGTTTGGTCAGGTCAGACTGCGATTTCTCTGGTTTTAATGCCTTGTTGAATGTTTCAGTTCATTGTGAGATTGTTTTCACCTAATTTTAATTGATAAGGATAATGGTAGGGTTTATTTGAGATGGTAGTTCAAATGATTTGAGTATTATAATTGGTAAGGATTTTTGTTGTTGTAATTCAAATGATTGAATTTAATTGATCAGAATGACAATTTATTTAAGTCTATTAATCTAGATTTCTACAGTTAATGATCAAGGAGAATAGATTGTTCTGATGGTGGATCACAGATTATGATCTAAAATAATAATAATGTAAACAAATTTCTATACTATTTAGGTCTAGTTAAGAAAAACCTTCTGTTGTAGTTTAAATGGTTTTACATATTTGATAAGGATGATGGTATGTGATTTAAGGTCAGAGTGTTGTAGTTCAATTGGTTGAGCATAACTGATGATGATAATGATGGTATGTGATTTATAACTATCCTTGACCCGTATGATAAATTTGATAGATTTGAGTTGTGATTTCAATTTATAATCTCTTAGATAAAGAAAATGCCAATATCTATAAAGGAATTCCTATTTTGACAAATTTTTACCCTTGTCAAACTTCATTAGAATTTTATGATGCTTAGTTAAATTATTAGCAATGTTAAACTATTTTGACAATTTTGTGGATGTATTACTTATATTTAGAATTAATAAATTTATATAAAGCAAATTTTATGGTCAATTTTTTATTCAATTTTTAGATTATATTCCATGATTTTTAAGATTATCTAGTTTCAAGTTAATTTTTATTTGACCCTTTTTGTGATTAGTTATTCACAAGAAACCATTTTACTCCCCAAATTATAGTGGGTGGGAGAAGTTTCACATACAAAGATGGTATTGCACTATAACAATTGTTGGAAAAAGATTGTGTTTCAATATTCTTTTATTTGTTAAACACTAAGAAATATAAGGAATCAAGTCTTTCTGAGTGCAAGGTCTTGACATGATAAGAAATGAGACTGATGGACAAATTTGACAAAACAGATATCTCTTTATATTTAACTTTTTATCGAAAAAGTTTCAACCTAAAACTTATCCTGAAATAACTAAAAATTCTTTAAAAATGATATAAAATCTTCCAATATATAGATAGATATAGAACATTATTAGGCTTCAATCTCTCATTCAATATTAGTACAATTAGCTAGCTGTATGATTATAATTTAGAAACAAAATTGTAATTTTAGAAGAAACCCTCATTTTCAGAACCCATTTTACATTGGACTTCATCATCTCAGAAATATTTTTATGCAGGGTTATGGTATGACGGAAGCCCAAGTGCTCGCAATGAACTTGGGTTTCGCCCAGTTTCCCTTTGAATCAAATCCGGGAACATGTGGAACTGTTGTTCGAAACGCTGAAATGAAAGTAATTGATATAAAAAGTGGGCTCTCTCTACCCCACAATCACACCGGCGAAATCTGCATTCGAGGACCCCAAGTTATGAAAGGTATCCATCCATATCACCATTCACCATTATTATTCTTATCTAGCTTGTCCAAACTACCAGTAATATCAATAGTTGTGTTACTGCAATGTTCAGGCTATTTGAACGACCCAGAGGCTACAGCCAAAACTGTTGACAAGGAAGGGTGGCTACACACTGGTGACATCGGTTACATTGACAGCAACCAACAAATTTTCATAGTGGATCGAATTAAAGAACTCATCAAGTACAAGGGCTTCCAGGTATAGTCTTTACTAAATGTTCAAGGATAAAAATATATAAAAAGTAAAACAGAGATGTGGATATTTATGTATTTCATTGGTTTCTAGAAAAAAACAAGAGATAATTGTTAAGCTTTTATCTCATACTGCATATTTGTTTTCCCAATTCATTCAGGTGGCACCTGCTGAGTTGGAAGCCTTATTGTTGAGTCATCCGCGAATTGCTGATGCAGCAGTGACTGGGTACGTCTTTGTTTGTATGATTAGTTTACAACGTTTTGTTTTGTTTTTTTATAATAAGATGGCTTGAAATGCGGAATGCAGAGAGAAAGATAAAGTGAGAGGAGAGGTGCCTGTGGCATTTGTTGTGAGATCTACAGGAAGTGAAATGAGTGAGCAAGAAATACAAGAGTTTGTAGCGAAAAAAGTTGTATTCTACAAAAGAATTCGTAAGGTTTATTTTGTGTCTCAAATTCCCAGATCTTCTTCAGGCAAGATTTTGCGCAAAAGTTTAATGGCAGCATTATAAAATCCAAATCATCCAATCTCCTCTTCTTATGCAAAGAGCACAGATAATATACATTTAATTTAATTAATGTAATATATATTTTAAATTTATATAGTTAAAGGTAAATTTTGCTTAATAAAACAATTTATCATTGTTAGTAAGGATAAGTTGTAAAGTTATTATTTAGTGTATGATAATCCAATAGTTTGATGTTAAATAGAGTGGGTATACAATAGTTTCATGTTATGGGGAATTCAAGACTAGTAATTGCAACTTAATGTACAATATATATTTTAATATCTATATATGAATAAATGAAACTCTTGTTTAATGTCAAGTACTTTGATTAATAGTTTTCCTTGTTTAAATGGTTTAGCAAAATCTATTATTATAAAATAAAAAATATTTTCTACATAGAGGAGAAGGGACATTATCATAATAGTTTATTTGAAATAAGTGATTTTTAATGCTTTTCTATAGTGGACGATTTGTCTTGTATGCATATCATTGGTATGCAAAGGAGATAAGAAAATGACAACAAACCCCTTGATACACCAATAAATGTGTGACCTTGACATTCTATATTGCTAATGTTGATTGTTGATCTCACCATCATCAATTGATCATATTAATGGATTATCGAGGTCCATATTATTTAAGAGGGTATTGATGGTTCACACCTAAAGTCATTAGTATGATTTGCATCTGTTATGTTTGGGTGTAATGAGCTACTCTTATGAAATTTTTGAAGCCAACCACTACAAGAAGTGAACTATCTAGTGGTTTTTTTTCACCATTTTATACAATAGACTCTTTTTAATGTCTACCACCCTAGAGGACTCTTATATTTAATTGAGATTGTGAAGCTTGCATGTATGGTAGATGTAGTTATGTTGAAAGACAATATGTCTTCTTGGACTAGCAACAACGATATCAATTAGACCCATGGAACTTTTGTAGAAAGGTAAATTTTAAATTTGTTAACGAAGTTGACAATTCAACCTAAGGGGTGATTGCATTCTCACACAAGTTGAATTAGATATTATTTAGAAGGCATTGTGTTGTATTGAATCTTGTGGTAGGCATGGAGTTGTTTTGATGTATAATTAGATTCATGAAATCAATTGTTGATACCTACAAAATTACAAGCATTACATGAAATTTAGATATATCTTAAAAAAGAAAAACTATATCATATAATGCAATTTATTCATTTGAGAAAATTTACATATAAATCAGGTCTTCCAAAGACAAAAATAACTCTCATATAATGAAATTTAATTAAATATAAATATATAAAAAAATTTAACTACAAGAATTAAGTAAGGACATTAATTATATATCCTTTTAAAAATCAAAATCAAGATTTTATTTTATTTTTCAATTTATTTCTTCAATAAAAAAATATTTTATCTAAAACTGATGTTTTATAAATATTTGTTAAATTTTTTACTTTTTCTATTAATTTTTTTATTTTTTAAATTTATCTCTTAAAAAATCTTTTATCTTAAAATGATATTTCCTAAAATCACACTTTCTAATTGTAAAACAATTTTTTTTTAAATTTTGCTATTCTTTTATTTTTTATTAATTTATTTTATTTTATATTCATTAAAAATATTTATTTAAAATAATATTTTTCTAATAAATAATATCTATTTGTTAATTCTATTTGTATTTATGAGTTAAGTTAGCTTTAATAAATTCTTTATTTTATTATTGTAATGTTTTTATTAATTTATTTATTTTTAATTTTCCCTTTACAATGCATAGATAAATTCTATAATAGTATTTATTTTTCTATTTGTAGATAAATTATTATTTAAAAAGAATATTATTATAGATTATCAATATCAAAATTATATTATATATAAGTAATTACAAAAGGAGAACTACATCTTCTATATAAATAGAATTGTCTATCAAAGACCCATGAAAAAGTCCAATCTTTAAATATTACAAATTACTCCACTTTTAGAATATGACTGTAAAATCATATCAAAGTCACCCCCTTCTTAGACTTCTTGACTCTTTTCCCTTTCACTACTTGATACCCTTCTTCAACCTACCAAACTCCTTATATGGCTCCATAGACTCATCAATGGAAGACACTTCTTCTCTTTCCTGGTAACCTAGCACCATCAGTGGCGCATTCCTTCCCCAAGTTCTCTCTCCCACTATCATGTGAAACAAAGCCCAATCTTAGGTCCATTATCTGTGCATTAGACTCTACCACATACTTCCTTTTTTTCTCTGGCTACCATCCATTGGGACTTTCACAAGATTTATCCATATCAGTAACCTTTGAGACCTCCCTTCACATGTTTGGCCAAATCATCTCTACTCCACTTCTCTTCCTAGTCTCAATTTTTCTTTCGTTATCTAAATTTGTTTCCTTACTAGAAGCCACATCATTATTATTAGCAGCCTTGTTTGAGACACAATCCTCTATCTTCTCCACTGAGTAGAAATTCAGGGATGTTTCCTTCCACTAAGTCACCTATTTAAACAATCTCTTCTTTGGGAATTTTTTCACCACATGCCTCATTTGGAAACATCGTCTACATCTGAACATGATACCTTCATAATCCACTAGTTGAATCCACTCACCACTATCCATTTATAGGGACACTTTCACTAGAAGAGCCTTCGTAACATCCACCTCAACCAAAATATGAGCATACATTGAATGAATAAAAATTTGAGAGTCCACATCCACAGTCATAAATTTACCCAAAGATTTCACAATAGCTTCAAGAAATGAATCAAACCATAACTATAATGGAATATTTGAAATCCTTACCCACAGGGGAATCTTGTTGAAAGATAAGTGGTTAGGTTAAAGGTCTGATACCACAATTTTAGTAGCTAAGTGTATTTTTTATCCCAACTCTAAATGGATTCACGGGTGGGTAAATCAAAACATTACCCTCCAAAATTAGGCCCCACGTCTTTGATATCAGTCATATATCCCTAAAATATTTTAATTTTTTGCTACTTCCTCCTCTACTTCTACATCCACATAGATTGAAACTTTATTGCAAACTTGGCTTGAAACATAGTGCGTTCTCTACATGTCCATTGCTCACCTTCTTAACAACTTCCTTGAATGACCCTTGAGTTGAACCATCATTCTTCTTCTCTTCTCTAGTTGATTGACCTATAAACCCATCACTACCTTTGGCCCCCATCCTGAACTCAATGAGGGTCAAATTCTCGCCTATAGAATACTCATGGGAACTTAACTGTACTAAAAATGTCGAGGAGAAAGTACCCATCTCAAAACCCTTGAAGTACACTAGCTTCATTCTATTTATTAAACTGTCTACTTCACTTCCTACCTCAACATAACCATCCTCACACCCTTGTAAAGCATCTTTGTGTGGGCTATGGACACTGCTATTGTAGACAAGAAAGGGGTCAACACTACACCCCACATCTATTGGAGGATTTGAGCTTCCATGTTATATCCCATAGACAAAGACCCTCTCACCACAAACCCTTGCATCACCATTAGAAGAAGCTTCAACGTTGTTAAGTTTTCCTTAAACTGCTTCACACAAATGACTCACTACATACATGGAACACCATCTAGAAATCATGTTGATGCTTCTAGAAATGCCTCTATGGGAACCATTGAACATCTAGCAGTGGAAAGCTCCACCTACCACAAGGAATGGGGAACCAAGGAAAACCCTAGATGTCAAAACAACCCATAGTAACTTCATCTATTTTGTAATTAATTCTAATAAATTAAGTAAAATAATATTTTAAATTAGAATACAATATTATGTATATTTGTTTTAAGATAATATTATGAATTATAAAATTATAAAGTTATTAAAAACATAGAGGCTCTTATAGGACATAGTGAGTTTCTTAAGATAAAATCATTCCAACTGCTAGAGGCATATTGAACCTCACCAAACATAAGAGTAAGAAAATAAGTTTGGTGGTATTTAAACCTCCTCTAAATTGATCTAAATAGAAGAAAAGTTACCTAAATTCTTTAAAAAATTTAGGAATAATATGGAAATATTACTAATTACTAATAATTGTTGAGACTGATCTCAACCTTATTTGGAAATATTCCCTTCACTTTTTCACTAAACATGAGAATGGAAGGGAAGATGCAACTCTCACTATCTAATAATTGGTTTCATTATGTAACTACATCTAGTACCTCCCCATGTAAAAAAGTTGTATGCGTTATCAATGAGAACGCATAGATCAAATTTGGTTTATGTTCAATATATGCACACCCAATAAACACAGAGAGAGGATTGGACTATGGAATTGGCTATCTAACCTTGATGATCTACTTTAGATTCTGGGGGTAAATTGAACATGATTGAAAATAATCAAGATAAATATGGGGGTATTATATGGACTAGAAAGGTAATGAAAATAATTTCTACTACAAAATAAAATCTAAAATCAATTTATGTGACCCTCTCAAAGGAATGAAAAAAGACAATATAAATATATCGTATACTTATTGTAATCCTCAAAAAGGAAAAAGGAGAATTCATTGTAGATTAAAATGATTTTATGCTAATGGAAACCACTTCAATTTTGATCCAAATATTAATGGATGTAAAGTTAGTGTATATCCATACATTTTTATTTAGCCATTCTCCAATTAGAGAAGGGGTTACAATGAGTAAGAGAGGTACTAGGAAATGTAGAAAGGAAGATTATTACTTCATTCACAACACTAACCTATTAAAAGATGATGATTATAATGAATCTTAAAGATAGCATATTTCCATAATCCATGACAATGTTATAAGTATGTTTTTGAATGTGATTGTGTGTCAATTTTTAACATCGACCTTTTGGATCATACTCCATGATTTATCATCAAGATGTGAGAATTCAAGGATGCAAAAGATGACAAGATGTAGACCAAGACTCCTTATAAAGGAAAAGAGAGGGTAGGAGAAGGAATCACATAAAATGAGAAGCCAAGAAAAAGAATAAGCACAAAACAAATAATCGAATACAATAAAAATAAAATTAAGAAACTAAAAAAAGAGAAACAAATCAACAAATGAATAAGAAAATAAATCAAAATAAAAAGGAACAAAAAAAGAAAGAAATGTGTGTGTGTGTGTGTGTGTGTGTTAAACAAGATGAATAATTGAGAGGGTGGTTGAATCAGTTATTCTCAAATAATTTTATTTATTTATGTTAATCTAGTAAACACTTAAAGCAATCAGAAACTTATAACAGATATAAACATGAAAGCACAAAACCATCAACACAATGAACACTATAATTTATGTAGAAACCCAAGATGGGAAAAACCATGGAGAAGCTAATTCTCATAAAATGAACATCGGTTAAGGAGACACCAATTAAGGTGATTTTTATAAAGGAATCGTTGCCAGTTTGTTCACTACTGGTTGGGGTAACTATCCAGAAATAAGAAAGGCTAACTGACAATACAAATTAGGCTCACTACTAATACAAATATAATCACTACTAGAATATAAGAAATGAGAATTAAATCCACCACTTTTTCATTGATACTCTGCAATATTGGAATGATAGAACATTTTTCTACCAATTGCACCAACTCACATGTATATCAGCACAAAAATATTCCCTTGTCAGATTCACATTTACTTCATATATTACTCACATGTACAAGCACACTTAAATAAATAAAAACACTTCTCATTGATAATATCTCTTCCCAACAACTAAGTTGGCATAATCTAAAATAGGTCACACTAAAGTGCAAGGAATGAAACATGGACCACATTGCTCAATACAACATGCCTCACACATAACATCACGCTACACCATTACTAAGATCTTTGGTATCAATGGATATGATCTATATGTTACAATACAAATGTAGATTGACTGAAGCACAACGAACACTTCCAAGATAGGACTGAACCCAAACAGATGATCCACAATATGTTGCACAATAAATTGAACCAACATTGACATGAATAAGAGTAAATATTTAAATCACATCATCCATCTCACACTTCAATCAAAGCATAAAAAATAACCAAACCATATATATGCATAGGATATACTGACATCAATGAAAACCATTAATAACAACAACAAATGATAGCATCAACTTCTCATTCTAACAATCTCCCTCTTTGTCATTGATGACAACATTCGTTAATAATAAAGCAAACAACTCAATGTCAAAATATAACAGCATCAAAGATCTATGTTCTTATGCTTTTATCCCCCTTTGACAATGACAAAAGGTCCAAAAATCCCTCTTACTAACTCACTTTTCCCCCCTAAAAGGAAGTTACCAAGCATTGATCCAGAAATTTGAAAAAAAAAGGAATAAGCATAAAATGCACTGGACCAATGCACACACCAGTGCATTAATGAACAATAGCAAGGGGCAGAACACTCATCTTCCCCTTGAGATACTCAAAATTATCTTTTCATGTAAATACTTTGTAAAAATATCTGCAATCTTCTCCTTTGTAGGCACATACTCAAGTTTAACTTCCTTCTCCAATACCTTTTCTCTCAAGAAGTGATATCAATAGATACATATTTTTCTAGAATGTTGCACTAGAATCTTTGAAATGTTTATAGCACTAGTATGACCACACATAACTGAAATCATCTCATCAAAATTTACCTATATATCCTTCAAAGTTTATTTCATTCATAATACCTGAGTACAACATCAGGATTTTGTTAGGAATAAGGTGTCTCAACCTTGGATAATTCCTATTCTTATTATTTGTTTTGTAAAATGTATTTCTTGCAAATAATGTAATTAAGTGTGAGTGTACATGTCTAGTTGGCATGTTGATGTGTCGGCATCTTGAATTGTGTGTAAGGAGATCATGGTTGAAACGGTTATGACGGATTCCTATGACATGTAAGAGCTATGTCTGGAAGATTCAATGACAGGTGAAGACATGTGGCAACTGATAAAATTGAGTATTGTACACTCTTCCCCAATCGTGGGGTTCATGTTCCTATTTTCTCAGAGAATGGTAAAACCCTAATATGACTATCTTTGGAAGATGCCCTAAAAAGGGAAGCACATGATATAAGCATTTTTAGGGTTGCGAAGATAGGAGAAGCAAGTGTATTGTTGAAACATTTTATGCTACCGTGATTTGTCTTCAAGAGTTGAAAAAATCTTCTGAAAGAACTTGCATTGCAAGTGTATTGTAAACTGTAATAGTTTTGATTAATACACTGTGCAAGTTTTGGAGTGCTGGGGTTTTTACTGAAAGGTTTCCCCAGGGTAAATCATTGTGTCATTCTGTATTTTTTGTATGCATGGTATATGGATGCAATATCATTGTTAAAGTAGTTAAGGAATTTGAAATTGTAAGGATTTAAAAGAATTTGCACAATACTTTCCTTTAGAGATTAGTGTAGGAAGTTGTTTCCGCACCTGAGTTTCCTTACAGATTTTGCAATATATTCTAATTCAGTAGTTGATAATGTTACAAAATCCTACTTCTTTCTTGACCAAGCAACTAACCGGGAGTCAAGAAAGTAAGCTCCACCACTAGTACTTCGTCGGTTACCAAGACATTCGGCTCAATCTACATTAGTATAAGTTGTTAGCGTGAAATCTGAACCTCTTAGATACCATAATCCAAACTCTTATGTACCCTTCAAATATTTGAAAATTCTTTTTTCTACCAACACATGTCTCTTTTGGTTCTTGTTGAAATCTAGTTGTTAAGAAAATGGTATGTACATAATATCTGATCTAGTAGTAATCAAATATAATAGTCCTCCAAAATTGATCTATGCTTACTTGCATCAACCTTCGGTGAATGATCTTCTTTATTCAACTTACATCTAGTAACGATAGGAGTACATACTAGTTTAGGATTTTCCAAACCAAACTTCTTCAGTAACTCTCTGATACACTTGGACTAAGAAATGAAAATTCCTTTACTATTTTGGTTTACTTGCAATCTAATAAATAAGTTCAACTCACTAATGATAGACATCTTGAATTCCTTCAATATTTCCTCTATATATTTCCTATACAAATAATATTTTCCTCCAAAAATAATGTGATCAACATAAACCACAATAATCAAAATCTAATATGAATAAATCTTGTAATACAAATTATTGCCAGCTGCTCCTTTTTGAAATCCCTATCTAATCAGATACTTATCCAATCTCTCATACCAAGCTCTAGGTTCCTGCTTCAATATATACAATACCTTTTTCAATCTACACATAGCATCTGGATCCTTTCCAGACTTGAAACCTCTGGTTGTTCAATGCAGACTTCTTCCTTCAATTCTCCATTCAAGAATGTTGACTTAACTACCATCTGGTAAACCTTGAAATATTTAAATGTTGCAAAAGCTAGAAATATGCGGATCACATCCATCCAAGAAATAGGTGAATAAGTCTCATTAAAATCAATACCTTTGATCTGAATATAACCCTTGAAAACCAATCTTTCTTTGTTTCTCATTACCTTTCCATTTTCATCTAGCTTGTTTCAGAATACCCATTTTGTATGAATCACATTCTTGTCAGCTATTCTGGGAACAAGTTGAATAGGCCAAATAATTGAGAGGGGGGATTACTTATTCCCACACACTTTTTAAGACTTTAACTATGTTGGTGAACTAATAAACAATAGAAATATAAACTTCTGATCTATTGGTTAACCACATTAAACATTCATAACAAATGTATCCATGAAAGCATAGAAACACCAACACAAAGGACACCGAGATTTCACATAGAAACCCAAACTAGGAAAAAACACAAAGAAGTTAATTCTCATGAAATAAAACACCAATTAAGGTAACACCGGTTAAGGTGATTTTTACAAAGGCTCACTACCAATTTTCTCACTGTGGTTTTCTCATTGCAGTTGGCTCACTTTTGGTCGAGCTTACTACCTTTATATATGAATATGCCTAACTGTCAATACAAAATTTACTGAAAAAAGATGAATTGATAGAATTGCATCTGAATATACATGAAATAATTTAGCAATGAAGCACAGTTACCAAATCCAATGATAGATCCAATTGTTCATCTTCTCCCTATACCACACCACTGTCTGATCCACTAAAAAAATGTATGTGAATTCCCTTCTTGATCTCTCAATAGTCTTCCACACTTACCTTCATTTCCATACACCACCATCAAGAACTTGCTTGAAAGCTCTTCTTACAACTCATGTATCTTCTTCTGCATTCACCCTTTCTCATTCACACACACACACACATACATACACATCCATCAGATATAGAAAGGTTTTCTTTATATATATATATATGATCATGCATATGTCAGCCACTGCAAAAGAATGTGTCGACCTCAAATCAAAAGATATTACAATTTTGTTTAATGTATTACCACAAATTCTAAACCTAGGACACACTTTAAAAAACATTACAATACGCTACACCAGGACCTAAATATAGGCCACACTTAAGATGTTTACGATGCACATTACATTTACTGAAACTATCAAAACACCACAACCAAGACCATGTCTTGATCACCAAAACTTCTGAACCACCAATGGATGAAACAAGATAGAACATCTCCAGAGTACAATACCAAATCTATCTGGTGAACTGCAATAAAGTCCAGATATCAAGAACACCTAGAGAAACAATGTAAGCATAGTAATCACCAGGAACTAATAAAAAACACCATGCACCACTAATTACTGAAAGCATACATGTGTACCAAAACATGTAGGTCATGAGTAGAGCCAAGTACACCTACCATGGAATACCAAAAATTTCCATAATAAACATATCTTGCACATAACTGATACATTTGATACTTTACTAACTACCAACAACCGACTGATACCGTCAAGATTTTGGTATGAAGGTTTTGACATCAATGAAAATAGTACCAAAAACAAGTCAATAAGTCTAACACAAGTTCCAAAGGGTAATTCTTCTCTATCTGATCCAATTTCTCTTTCATTTCTCTTACCTAGTTCTAATCATCGCATGCTTCTTCCACATATTTAGGCTCAATTTCTATAAGTAAACATAATAAAACTTGCTCTTGTGTTGCTCTACTACTTGTAATAACACCTTTATTCTTATAACCAATAATCTTATTCTAATAATTATTTATTTGTACATACCTTGGGGTCTTAGTTGTAGATGTTAGAGCTTGCCTTGTCTATTCTTCTTCTTCTTCTTCTTTGTCTTCTTTTCTTTTTTCTTTTGTATCAAATTCATAATCAATGTATTTCTTTGGAGTTTCCTAAAATTCTTCATCAACCTTCACATTCATACTTTTAGCAATCTTATTCAGTCTTTTTTTTTGTAACATTGGTATCCTTTTCTCTTTAGAGAATATTCAGAAATCTACCTTCATCATCTTTGTTGTCAAACTTGCCAAGATTGTCTTCATCTTTTTGAATATAGCATCTACTTCCAAAAATATTGAAATATTTCACTACAGGTGATCTTCCATGCCACAGTTCGTATGATGTCTTCTCATATTTATTATGGTAAAGAACTTTGTTAAGTGTGTACACAATTGTATGAACTTCTTCTCTTGATTAAACCTCTAGTAAATATACTTCTTTAATTTTTGTCCTTGTTACTTCCTATACTGTATGATTCATCCTTTCTACTACACCATTATGGTGTGGTGTTCTTGTTGCTGAAAATTATCTTTTAATACCATGTTTCTCATAGAAATTCTCAAATTCATCAGAAGTAGATCCTCCTCCTTTATCATATCTTAAACATTTAATCTTCCTACCACATTCATTCTCATCTCTTTCCTTGAATATCTTGAATTTCTCAAATACTTTTGATTTCTCTCCTAGAAATGCAACCCAAGATAATCAGGAATAATCATCAATGAAAGTATGAAATATCTCTCACCTTGTAATCTTCTTTTTATGGTAGGACCACATAGGTTAGTGTGCACTAGATTTAGAAAACTGGTAGATGGATGATATTTTTCCTTGAATGACTCCCTTCTCTTCTTCCCTTCTTGGAAATATTTACATATAAAAATGTTGTCTAGTTTACACAGTCTAGGTAAGTCTCTTACTGCACATGATAAACTTATTTTTACCAAATTGTCAAAACTAAAGTGACACATCCTCTGGTGTCAAAACTAACTATCATCAATCTGAGATAGTAAACATCCTTATGTAGCTCCTTCAAGTTTACACATGTTCCTTCCTACTCTTTTTCCAACTACAATAATTATTCCAGATCTCTTCTCAATCTCACAAACTTTGTTCTTAAACACAACATCATAGTCATTCTCACACATCTATCCAACACTCAAAATCTTATGACAAAAACCCTTCACATAATAAACATTGTCAATGTTATATTTTTTTATCAAATGTAATAGAACCTCTACCGACAATATATGTTTCCTTATCATCACCAAATCTAATAGGACCACCATCATATTTCTCAAGGGTTACAAATTTTATTTTATCACCAGTCATATAATTTGAACAACCACTACCAATCAATCATTCATTTTTGTTTCTTCTAGCATACAAAGAAGTTGCAATATTATGATCAGATTTCGAACAAATATTAGAAATATCAATTCCAGGTTTTTCTTCTTCAACATAGAATAAATAGTCCTTTTTTTATTCATCTTCTAATATTCTAACATATTCATTAACATAGTAAGCCTTATTATCGAGCTTATTAAATTTATGTGTAGGACCTTTCTCTGACCATCTAGTAGCTAAATGACCAATCGTTCCACATCTAAAGCATTTAAGGGGTAACACACCTTTGTAGTTGTTAGTACCTTTCTTTAGCTTCCTTGAAAATTTCACTTATATCTCATTTGAATCCTCATCATCTAGGTCTTCCTTATCTTTTTGGCTTTAAAGATTGTCTCAATTTTTCTCTTGAATTTTTTGAATTTTCTCATCTCAAATGCAGTCAAGGTGCCAAACAACTGTTCTCTGGTAAACTTCTTTGGATCATAAATCCTTCAATAGGTGATATCTTATCACTGTAGCTCTCTAAAAAGGACATCAATATCTTCTCCATGACATCTTCATTAGTAATATTGCCTCCTTGATTTTTGACTTCATTAATTTCATTGTCAACCCTCTAAAAGTAACTTCTAATATCTTCACTCTCTCCCATCTTAAGATTCTCATAATGATGCTTAGATTCTAGCTTCTTAGATGACTTAACTATATCATTGCCTTCATAAATCTCTTTCATTTTTTTCCAAATTCATAGGCATTCTTTAATGAAATAACCTTAGCAAACTCATTTTTTGATAAAGCACTGAAAAATGCATGCCTTTCTTTTTCATTCTCCTCATAGGCTATAATTTCATCTTGAGTATTGAGACCATTATGAGGTGCACCATACTTCATATACTTATTCTTCCAGATAGTGTACCTGATTGAAATCATGTATGCTCTCATCTTCTCTTTCCACGAACTATAGTCAAATCCATCAAACATAGGAATGTTCAGTTTGTGTGCCATCAGATCTACCTTAAGAAATTTCTCTCCAAGAAACCAAAGCTCTGATACCAATTGTTGAACAGACTAGAAAACTAAGAGGGGGGGGTGAATCAACTATTCTCAAATAATTGTCTTTACTTATGTTAATCTGGTAAACAATTCAAGAAATCAGAAACTTACAACAGATATAAACATGAAAGCACAAAACCATCAACACAATGAACACCATAATTTATGTGAAAAACTAAGATGGGAAAAAACACAAAGAAGATAATTCTAATAAAATGAACACTAGTTAAGGTGATTTTTACAAAGGTATCACTACCAGTTTACTCAATGTTGGTTGGCTCATTGTTGATTGGGCTAACTACCCAAAAATAAGAATGGTTAACTACTGATACAAATAGGTTCACTACCAATACAAATAGGCTCACTAGGTAAAAGCACAATAATTTGTCACCCTTTTATAAAGGAAAAGGCTAACAAAACCAAAATTGTTCAACTTCAACAGTATAAAAATGGCATTTATGTTTGGAATTTGAAGATGATCTAAACTAGTTAAATGTGTTAAAATGGATAAATTTTATGATTAATATTTTAATTTATTTTTTTAATAAAAATTGATATGTTTTTTTAATTTTTAAAGATGATTTTTTAGTTGATGAAAAATGTTGAAAATTAGGGGTCTAGTTCCCACCAAAAAATTATATGTAAATAAACATTTTTTTCACTAATTTCAAAATATGTTATAGATGACATATATAGCTAGTGCACGAAGAAATAAAAATTGGTTTGTGACCTATATTTTATCTTTTATAACAATTCAAATTCTAACTCACCTGAAATCGACAGTTTTCATCTCTCATCATCTTTTTCATAACGAATCTATCCCAATCAAAAAAGAAATATATATTATTGAAGAGGACTCTCTCCTCTAGTGCACCATATGTTTTTCAAACTTATTTAATATGATTTAATATTTTTTTCTTTCTCCAAATCAACATCTCCTTAACTGTTAAAATACCTACTTGCAATATTTTTAATTACAATAGACTATGTCTAATTAAAACACTATAAAATCTATATGAGGATATTCTTGACTTTGATCTCTACAAAAGGTTTTTTTTTAAATATCATTAAAAATATTAGGAGTTATTGAAACATCACTTTTCTGAAATAATTTTATTTCTATGGTAATTGGACCCAAAGTGGTATAAAACATGAATTTAATAGACATTTCCAATTGGAAAAGTTAAATCACTTATCTAACTTAGCTAAAATGAATCTTTCTAGACCATATGTTTGCCCAAAATTAATTTTTAGTTAGAAATACTAAAATTTAGTTGTGCTGATAAGTTAGCCTAAAAGTGATAGATTATTGTGCTTTTACCCTACTGCCATAATCCAAGATAAGACCAAACTCAAAAAAATGATCCACAATATATTGCACAATAAATAGGACCAACATTTACATGAGTAAGATTAAATATTTAAAGCACATCATTTGGTGCACACTTCTACTGAAGCATAACAAACAACTAAACTATATCTATGCATAGGATATGTTGACATCAATTACAACCATTAATGACAACAACAAATGATAGCATCAATTTATCATTCTAACAATATATATATGTATATGTATATGTGCATGTGCATGTATATGTACAAATACATATACATACATACATACATACATACATATATATATATATATATACATACACACGGATATATGTGTGTGTGTGTATGCATATGTATCGATCATGCAAGTACCGACTTTGTAAACCGCCTCAAAAAAGGCTTGATAAATAAGTTGTTGCATTATAAAATTTTATTAGATTGTAATCTTTCTCTTCACTTGATAATAAAATAAGTAGATAGTTGTTTCTTTGGTAGATATAGCCCATATTGGGTGAACCACGTTAAATATTTACATGTTATTGTATTTTTATCTTCTCTTATTTATGTATTATCCTAGTATTGATTATTGCTCATATTTGTCAGACACTAACAATTGGTATCAAAGAAATGTATTTATCAGTGATTTGGCAAGAAATCTCATATTCAAGTGGGAACAATGGCAGAGAAAGGGAGGCTTAAGGTTGAGAAGTTCAACATCCAAAACTATCAGTTATGGAAGATGCAAATGAAGGATTATTTATATCAAAAAGATCTTATCTTACCATTGGGTGGAAAAGAAAAGAAGTCAATGACTACTTCAAATGAACAATAGGAGGTTCTCGATAAGAAGGCACTAGGAGAAATATGGCTATGTCTGGCATCATTTGTGGCTTTCAATATAGTAGAAGAAACAAAAATTGAGGGTTTAATGAAAGCATTAGATAAACTGTATGAGAAACCCTCAACCTCAAATAAGGTATTTCTTATGAAACATCTATTTAATATGAAGATGCCAGAAGGTGGGTATGTTAGTTATCATTTAAATGAGTTTAACACAGTTAATAGTTGGCTAAGTTCTATAAAATTAAACTTTGATAATGAGGATATGGCTCTCTTGATTTTATGCTCATTGCCTGAAATATAGAATGGCTTGGTCATGGTTGTAAGTAACTCTACTCATGGTTCAAACACTTTAAAGTTTGATGATGTTGTTTGTGTTATCCTTAGAAAGGAAATGTGACAAAAAAGCATAGGTGAGACATTGGGTAATGCTTTGACTATTGAGAATAGGGGATGACAAAGGGAAAGACGAACGAGCCTAGGTAATCATGTGAAATCTAGGAAGGGAAGATCCAAATCTAGGGTAAATGTGGAGTGTTAGCATTATGGAAAGAAGGGACATCAAAAGAAATATTGTTCATCTCAGAAGGCAAAACAGTGGGATGGACAAAAAGAAAACAACAAGGAAGAAAATTTAGCAGGTGATGTGTTACAAGATGATTTGATTCTTTCTTTGGATAATATTATTGATTCTTAGGTATAAGATTCAGAGACTTCCTTTCATGCCACACCCCATAGAAAACATTTTCTTGACTATGTTCAAGGTAATTTTGGACAAGTTTATTTAGGTGATGATGAACCATGCAAATGGTTGGAAAGGGAAAGATATAGATATAATTTCCAAATGAAAATTAATTGTTTTTGAAAGAGGTTAGACATGTTCCTAACTTGAGAAGAAATTTAATATCACTAGGACAATTAGGAAGTGATGGTTGCATAGTCATATTCATAGACAATTCATGGTAGGTAACCAAAGGATCGTTGATAATAGAAAATGAGGCAAAGATAGTATATTGCATTTATGTACTAGTATTATTGATTATTCTATTTCCCTATCTTTTGCAAGAATAGATACAACTCTATGGTGCAATCTAACGCAAGGGCAGGGACCTAAGGGGCCAAATGATGGCACACCTTACAGATCCAGCCTACTCAACAACATGCGGAAGAAACAACAAGCATATAGTGAGAGAGAGAAAGCAAGATCATTCATATATTAACTTCTTTCAAATTGATTCATACATGCCAAGTTGTAAGGCCTTCCCAGTTAGGGCCAGATATTAAAATGAATTATAGAAGTCCTCAAACATGTGAGGATCTACCAATAATCTTGATTCTACTAGCTTCTATCTTCTATCAAAAATGACTCCCTAAACTCAAACCAAACAACTATACTTATACAAGAGGCTACCAAACTGAGTTGGCCTTCAAATCCACAATCAATGAAAGGAATGGTCAGATCTGGGACCACACGCTTCCCAATGATGGATACCAAACATTAAATCCATGACCCATAATCAATGCACAAGTCGGCCTCAACAGAAACTCAAAATAAACTACTCGGTAAGAAAGGATGACCAAGCAACAGATAAGCATCATTGAGTGCCAGAGAAACAACCAACCACCCAAGAGATAACCAACCATCCTCGGTGACCAAAGGAAACCGACCAACTACTAACTAACTTGGTCAAAGCAAGAATCGAGCAACATAGACAAACTTCAAAATCTTTTTGGTGACACGGATTGCCAAGGACCCGAGATGCTCCTGCATCACACACCTGGGGTTATTTAGAAATGATTCTCTGAATCATTCAGTAGGTCTATTTTGAGCTACGTCTAACTCAGACTGTGAAATCCATGAACTGTCTTCAATCGGTCTATTCTTCCACTTTACCAGATATTCCATATATTGTTTACCTCTTGTACTCTTGCCAATTATTTGTTCCAAATTTGTTCAACTCCTTCATTCTGCTTCTTAGGATATTCCATCGGTAATGTCATATCTTCATCCGGTTCATGGTACTCATACAAATCAGCAATGTTGAAAATCGTTGATATGTCCATGTCATTAGGTAACTCAATCTCAAATGCATTTCCACTATCAAATTTCTTCAAAATCTTGCAAGGTCCAAACTTCTTCATCTTTAGCTTCCCATATGTTCCAACAAGAAATTGACCTTTCTTTAAATGAACCATCACTTCATCATCAACATCAAAAGTTTTATGTCTCCTTGATCTATCAGCTCTGTCTTTGTATTTCTGATTACTCTCTTCCAGCTTGATTTTCACATCTTCATGCAATGTCTTCATGTACTCAGCAAATTTCACTCCTTCATCACTTCTCTTACTTTCATCAGCAATGTCTCTCAAATTAGATATACCTCTCGGTTGTATGTCATTCACAATCTCAAAGGGTGTTCTCTCGGTACTCCTATTCACTGGATTATTGTATGCAAACTTTTCTTGTGCCAACATAGAATCCCAATTACTAGGTGTGTATCCAACTAAGCATCTCAAAAGACTTTCCAAACTTCTATTTACAACCTCTGTCTATCCATCAGTTTGTGGGTGAAATTTAGAACTATATTTTAACTCAATGCCAAACTTCCACCAAAGAGTTTTCCAAAAGTATCCAACAAATTTACTATCTCAGTCAAAGATAATAGTCCTTGGTAATCCATGCAATATGACAATTTTCTTAAAGAAAAGATCTGTTACATGTACTGCATCTGATGTCTTTATACAAGGTATAAAATGTGTCATCTTTGAAAATCTATCTACCACAACAAATATAGAATCATTACCTCTTACTATCTTTGGTAAGCCAAGAACAAAATCCATACTGATGTCAGTCCAAGGTGTCTCAGGTACAACAATCGGTGTATACAATCCAGTATTCTAACTTACTCCTTTTGTTACATGACAAATTCCACAACTTTTCACAAATTTCTAAACATCTTTATACAATTGCGGCCAAAATTATTTCTCCTTAAGCAAATTCAAAGTTTTATCAATACCAAAATGTCCAGCCAATCCACTACTATGTTTCTCCTTTATCAAATTAGTTCTCATTTTTCCTCTCGGTATACATAACTGAATACCTTTAAACAACATACCTTCTTGAATAAAATATTCTTCCCATTTTGTACTCGGTTGATCTTGAATAGGTGCTCTGTACTTTCTCCATGGCTCAGAAAAATTAGGATCAGTTTTATGAAAATCTCTCATCTCATCAAAACCAAGAACTTCAATTTTCATCTCAGTCATCAAAGATCTTCTTCTACTCAATGCATCAACAACTCAGTTAGGGACTCCACTTTTATGTTTTATGACAAATGTATAACTCTGCAAGTACTCAACCCATTTCATATGTTTCTGATTCAACTTATTTTGACTACCCAAGTATTGTAAAGCCTTATGATCAGTATACAACACAAATTCACTCGGTATCAAATAATGTATCCATTTCTTTAGTGCTTGAACAATAGCATAGAATTCTTGATCATACATAGAATATTTCCTTCTAGCATCATTCAACTTCTCACTAAAGAAAGAAATAGGTTTACCTTCTTGACTCAACACAACTCCAATTGCACTACCACTCGCATTACATTCCACTTGAAATACCTTATTGAAATCAGGCAATGTCAAAATAGGCAATTCAGCAACCTTCTACTTCAGAGTCTCAAAACTTTTATCAACTCCATGTGTCCACTTGAATTCTCTTTTTATCTCCTCTCATAGTCTTAGTCATAGCATTACAAATATAACTGAAATTCCTTATGAACTTTCGGTAAAAACTTGCCAAACCATGAAATGATCTTACCTTACTAGCATTCATAGGTATAGGCCAATTTAGAATAGATTCAACCTTTTCAGGATCCATCTTCAAACCATCAGCCAAAATTACAAATCCCAAATACACAATCTCCTCTTTCATGAATGAACACTTCTTCAAATTTATCAACAAATTTTCCTCTTTTAATCTCTGTAAAACTTGTCTAACATGTAACAAATGTTCTTCTCTGGTCTTATTGAATATCAAAATATCATCAAGATATACAATCACAAACTTACCCAAGAATTTCTTCAAAACTTCATTCATCAATCTCATAAAAGTACTTGGTGCATTAGTTAAACCAAAAAGCATAACCAACCACTCATACAAACCTTCTTTTGTCTTGAAAGGAGTCTTCCACTCATCACCTTCTCTGATTTTGATCTAATGATACCCACTTTTCAAATCAATCTTTGTGAAATACTTTTCTCCAGTCAAACTATCCATTATGTCATCCATTCTCGATATAGGAAACATATACTTCACTGTTATCTTATTGATTGCTCTAGAATCAGTACACATTCATCATTCTCCATTCTTTTTAGGTGTCAATACCGTAGGTACTGTACAAAGACTCAAACTTTCTCTGATCAAACATTTATCCAGCAACTCTTGAATCTGTCGGTTCAATTCCTGATTCTCGGTAGGTGTCAACTAATGAGGTGCCTTATTCAATAAACTAGCTCCAGGGATTAGATCCATGCAATGATCAATGCTTCTCTTTGGTGGAAAACCATTAGGTACATTATCAGAAATGATATCACTGTACTCGGTGAGTAACTTATCATTCTCCTCAGGGACATTATCCTATGTCTTCTTACTCAGTTTGTTAGGAATTACAACAAAACATACATCATTCTTCTTCAAATCCTTAACAAATTTCCTTCCTTCCATCAAACAAACTTTCACAGATGTGCAAACATTACTAACAGGTTCTTCCATTAAAGCTAACAAGATTTTTTTTCTTCCATTAGCCACAATGGTATACTTATGCAATCTCCCATCATATATAGCATGCCTATCATTTTGCCAAGGTCTACCCAACAAAATATGACAACAATCCATAGGCATGATATCACACAATACTTTATCATAGTACTTTACAATCTTCAAATTCACATAACATTGTTCACTTACCAAGAGTGTATGCTCATCTTTGATCCATGAAATTTGATAGGGCTTCAGATGTTCCAACCTTTCCAACTGCAACTTTGTGACCATCTCTTGAGATGCCAGATTCTCCGAGCTACCACTGTCAATGATTACCTTCCAAACTTTGTCAAAAACTCTACATCTAGTCTTGAACAAACTTTTCCTTACCGGATCTTCTTTTTTACTTTCATTCCACAGTGCTCTCCTTACCATCAAATTATTTTCCTTCTCTGGTTCATTCAATGACTCTTCTTGCACCAAAGCATTTATACTGCTACCAACCTTCTTACTAGCATGTGTACATTCAAAAGATCTATGTCTTTCTTCTCCACAATTGTAACAAGTTCCTCAGAAATTACCTCTGCTATAACCACCTCGATAGTTACTGCCTTTGCCTCTAGATGAACTTTCACCTTTCCACTCAGTCTTGCCTTTGTCCAAATTTGCCTTTTCAGGTTCAGATCTTTTTCACCATAAGATCTACCTCTTACTCTAGGGAATCTACCACCTCGACCTCTTTGCCTCTATTCATGTCTCTTGTTCAATTTCTCCTCGGCCTTCAATGCAAATTGATAAGCCTCTTCAATGTTCTCCAACTTGACCAAACCGATTTCCTCTTGGATGGAAACTCTCAAACCATTCAGTTATCTAGCAATTCTTTCCACATCATCCTCATCATGTCTAGATCTGATATCTAGTCTATAGAATTCCTCAGTATACTCTTTTACCAAGCTATCTTTCTTCTTTAGACTTTGCATTCACCTAACTATGTTAATCTGATAATCACAAGGTAAGAACTTTCCTTTCAACTTATTCACCATTTTATTCCATACCTTGATTTTGTCTTTGCCTTTCTTCTTCTGATCCAATTGTAGATGCTCCCACCACAAGGATGCATGACCTTTCAACTTTGTGCCTGCAATCTTCACCTTCTTCTCTTCAGATACATTTTCATACTCAATATTTTTCCATCTCGGTGATCCAGTCTATCAATTCATCAAAATCTAATTTCCCACTATATTTAAGAGGATTGAAATGTGGTGTTGACTTCAAACTTATCAATGCCTTCAAGAATCTTTCCTTGCCCTGATCCATCACAGGTGCAGGTTCTGCTTCGCCTTGTTTCACTTCAACTTCATCATCACTAACATCTTCAAGATGTCTGCCTCTTCTTTGGGCTGTTTCAACAGCTTCCAACCTAGCAGCAAGTTGTCTCAACATGCCTACCAATCTTGGATCCCCTTCTCGCCTCCCATGAACCATCTTGGAACCCTCTACAATTGTAGGTTAGATCACAATCTACCACCCTACAAAAATTCAACTAGGGCTTCACAAGAAGGAACCTACAAACCTAGATCTACAGACCTAGATCCAGATCTCACCTTGCTCTGATACCTGTAATACCCCAAAAATGGGCTATAGGTTCATGAACCTCCCACATCTTCAAATCAAAAGAAATTAACATCAAAGTCCTAACCTAAGGCACATCTGCACATTATCAAAATTTTAATTAATTTTATCTAAATTCTACATCAGAGAATATTCCTAGAAATATTCCTATTTATCTAATTATCTTTAATTAAATATTATTTGGAGATAAATGTTATTATTTATCCTAAAGTTGATTAATTGAATATGATAAATATTTAATTAATTAATTTAATTTTGCCACTTAATTATTTAATTAGATTTAATTACATTTATTCTTAATTAATATTATTTTTATTTTGACAATAAATCAAAATTCCTACAAACAATCAATTGGATATTTATTTAATTGATTTAAAATCAAAGTTGTTAAATTTAATGATTTAATTGGAATAAAGTTTGATTTAATAATTGATTAACCCATAAATCAATTGTTTTAATTCAAAAAATCAGTTAAGTTGAGAATAAATCACTTTATTTTTAAATTAATTTATATTAAATCATGCACAATCAGAAAAGTAGGCAACTAGAAATTAACAATCAATTTTAAAATTGAAACTCAACATTTGATGATGAGTTGAAAAAAATTTAAAAATAACTAAAGCTCTATTTTGAGATAAAAACTGCTTTTGCATGATTTTATGAATTATTTATTCTTAATTTCTTGTTAACTCAAAAATCAACTTGAGTTTATCAAGAGTGATTTATGAATTTTTTTCAATGCATCCTCAAAGCCCTGGATTTCTATAAAATCAAGGCTCATCTCTTCACAAATCATCTACAGAATTTGCATACTTACTCTAGAGAATCGACATCTGAAGAATTGAAGCTTCTTGCGAATCAACAATTTTTGTGAGATCAATCTTGTTTTCAATTCATTTTAGTTTTATTTCATATCATTGTTAGATCAATTTTCATATAGAATAGATTCATATCAGATTTCTCATTCTTATTGCATAGAAAACCCAAAAATATAGATTAATTTGCATTCATTACTTCATTGCTATCTTGCATTCAAATCCTTCATTTAGGTGTTGTCAATGTCACTGGTCTTGGTTCAATCTAAGAAGATCATACTCGCACCTACTAAAAAGCAATAAATCGCTTGGTTAGTTTAGTTTTCATTCTATTGCATGATTTTGATTTTTGCTAACCTCTAATGTTTTATTGAAGTGTTGTATCTACAATTAGGTACAAAATTCACACACACATTTTTGGTGCCCATCGTGGGGCCCTGAAATTGGTTTCGATTCTATTCTATCAAATTTCTATCATTTTCTCAAACCCACGACCACAAGGTTAATTTTTGTGAGTTTTGTGATAAATTTCTAGGCTATTTTTCCATGAAATCTGACTGATGTTTTTATTGGTACATGCATGTATGACATGATACAGATCCAAAATTTATATTTCTGGAAATTTATTTGAGTTAGCTTTCATTTTCCATTAGTTTGGATTAATTTTGTTTTGATTTTCAAAAGTTATGATCATTTTAGTGAAGACTGGTCTGAACCTGATTTTATGAAATCTGACTGATGTTTTTATTGGTACATGCACATATGATATGATATAGATCCAAAATTTATATTTATGGAAAGGTATTTGAGTTAGATTTCATTTTCTGTTGGTTTGGATTAATTTCATTTTGATTTGCAAAAGTTATGATCATTTTAGTGAAGACTTGTCTAAACCTGATTTTATGAAATTCGACTGATGTTTTTATTGGTACATGCACATATGACATGATACGGATCTAAAATTTATATTTATGGAAATTTATTTGAGTTAGCTTTCATTTTCCATTGGTTTGGATTAATTTCATTTTGATTTTCAAAAGTTATTGTTGATTTAGTGCAGACTGGTCAGAATCTAATTTTTTATGACAACAGGTTTTTTGATTATCAAATGACATATTATATTTGACTAACCTGATTTTCTACCACGCAGGGTTGACAAGTTGTGTTTTTTTTTTTTGATGGATTTTTATAACATTTGGTTTCATGTACAAGAATAGGTAAGTTTTTCATAATAGTGGTTTGCAGGTGCAAGTGCAGGTATGTCTTGTGGGTACAAAAGATAGAAGACAAATGCTCAAAAATTGCTAAAGCGGGTAAAATATACTAAGCGCGTTGCGAGGAACTTAGGTATTCTATTACATCTGATAACACTTCATTTTGGGACATAAAAAAAACTCTCTTGTGTCAAGCTTGAGTTCCTTTACAACTTTCATGATTCACACTTCAGTTTTGGGCTCTAAAACGAACATAGATTTGTTTTTTGCATATCTGTTACACATAGTAATTAGGTCCTCTGAACACTATTTGTGGTTCTTGAGAGAGTGGGTTTCCAGTGAAACTCTTCTTAACGAACGAGCCCTTGTACGTAGGGAGGATACTGAGAGCATCTCGCATTCTACTAGATTTGTGTGTCTTCAACTTTTGATTGATACATTCTCTCTCCGGAGGGGTTGATAGATCATAAGCGGTGGATGTCATAGATATTTGGGAGATAATCTTGGTCTTAGCATGTCGGATTAATCTGTCTACTTTTTTTTGGTTAAAAGTGAAAAGGCTAGAGGAGTATGCTCTACTCCCTTTTTGGGTAGTATCAGAAACTCAAATCCTTGAATCTGGAACCAGTCTCCATGTGGTATCTTTTGTGAATCACCTTTAGAGAGGGTTAACCATAGTGGATATTCCCTTAATTGGGTCAACCACGTTGATGGAACCTCAAGCGGTAATAGCCATTTTCATCATGGTAGTGACAATCGCTATATAAATGTCCTTGTGGAGGAAATCTTCACAGGTATGGTCTCTTGTTGGGTTGTCAGATCTCCCTAGCAGATCCTGAAGATTAACTTCTAAGATTGTGTAAAAACCCCAATGTGCCTGGATTGGAGTTCGCCCTCTTGAGATCATAAAAGTTGCAGAGTCAGACCATTACTACAAACCCTAGTGAGGCCAATTTTTCATTTTCTAGGAATATGTGTGTTATTGAAAAACTTATTAGAACATACAGAAGTAGTATTTCTAGGGATTAGCACAATAAGTCACTATTGTTTGTTCATGTGCAAGGTTGCTTTTGCCCTTGTTCATTATTTTCAAATGATTTCTTGCTTCCTTTGCTTGTTGTTTTGCGTGCTTGATATCTTCTTGGTTACTTGAGACAAACTTTTACACAGATCTTCAAAAACTAGATAGAAAAATTTACAAACAAACTGATACTGAAAAATTGCAAATCTGAAGCAAAAATCCTTTCTGGTGTCAAAATTCATCCTAAAATTTCAAAACTCATATAAAGCCAAAGTCAAAGTTGTCAGAGATTGGTCAAATTTGTCAGAAATCCAATTTTTATAGCCTATTCCCAAATTCTGTCAAAATAGCGAACTGATTCTTGTCATTTCTAGTCATCCTTGGTCGATCTGGGTCAAATCTCAGGTGCTATGACATGTTGCTCAACATCCAAATGAACTTAAATAGTATCAAGCTACACAAAATGACTCTTGGTCTTCTTTCTTCCACATCTCCCATGTCTTCCTAGTCTCCCATTTCCATCCTTTCTCTTCTTCCTAAACTCTTCACGTCTTCTTGATTCTTTTCCTCTTATTATCTAGTCTATTTTCTTCTATTCATCTCTTCTGTCACTTCCATGCTTGATTCCTCCTCTTCCAGAACCATGAATTTCAGCTATCTTGTTATGGAACCTCTCTTGGAAATGGATGATCTTGAACTCATTACTCAATTCAAAGAGTATTATTCCAAAAAGCCCATGAGTGATAAATTTATGATGAAAATAAAGGAAAAATTGATTGAATCAGACGCCTTTGCTAGGATCATACGAATGGTCATGTCATGACCTTCTTCTTCCAAACATCTTTCATATTCTAAGTCTTCTCATCATTCCTCATCATCCATGTCTTCTTCCTCTGCTAGGTCTTCACCTTCCTCTTCTCCACGATCTCGTTCCTCTTCTAATTCTCCCAAGAGTCTTACTTCTCTTCTCAAGACATACCATAATGAGCAACGTGATAACCCTTTTGATACCTCTTCCACGGAGAGTGACACACCCATCTTTGAAGACTATGATGACTATGATGATGGACAATATAATCATACCTATGACACCTCTATTCCGAAGAGTCCTCCTCATCATGTCACTACTACATTTGGGGCCAAATTTTGACAAAAGTTTTCGATGGGTAACTTTTTGTTATGAATTTGGTGTTTTTTTTTGTAATAGGCCCCGATGATGTCGGTATTCCGATGGGTGTTTAATTGACCATCAGAACTCCGATATATTCAGGGTATATAATTTAAAAAAAAGTGAAACAACCTCATCATTTTTATTTCATTTGGAGAGCGGGAGAAAAGGAGTGAAAGCTGAGCGCAGGAGAAGGTATGTGACTTCTTCATCTTTCAAGCCTATGGCATCATATTCGAATGCATTTCATTTTATTATTGAGGGATTTTCTCTCTAAAATGACTGCATTCTACTGGTGTTGTGCCCTAGCCAGTGCTATATCTCTATTATTTGATGTTATTGGTGCTTGTGCTCAAGGATATCGATTCATTGTATTCAAATGTTTGGATTCATGTTTGTTGATATTACTGGTACATGTGTTTAATGACGCCATTGTATATTGTTGTCACTGAAATGACCGCATTCTACTGGTGTCATGCCCTAGCCCATGCTTTAACTCCATTATTTGATGTTAATGGTGCTTGTGCTCAAGGATATCCATTTTTTTGAAATGTTGACCGTGGTTATCAAATGGACAGCCCATGAGCTTCTAGCTAGGCACCATTTGTATTGATAGCTTAGGGCATCAAATGTATTGTATCATTGATAGTTGAGACTTTGTTAAAAGGAAATAGGACAAAGAAAGATTTTTATTTAGTTTCTCTATTTTGATCCCTAAGTGGCTTACAACCCTAGAGAAGTATATGCAGATTTACGGATCCAGTTACAAGATACATAGCAGTCGATAATTCACAAGAAATCTATGCATCCAATTTGAATAGAAATTAATAAAAAGAACTAAGGTCCTCCAATGGCCCAATCATCCAGACCTTGACTGTCCCCTCAACCAGTGACCCTTCAAAACTGGGTTATCATGCAATCAGTGAGTGATCCTTCATTCTCCTGGTCTGCCCTGCATCCAAACATATTGGTAATACACAATACAATGATAACAAGTCTTTCACAATCCCCCTTCCCCCAAGGAACTCTATCAACCATCCCTTCCACATAACATTTCACTATTTTATGAGTGGATTGTGCAGGAACAATTAACATTAAACAAGGAGCAAACTCCTCAACACATCTTGGAAACCATTGAATTCAATAATAAATGAAACCTAACACCAACACTATTCCTTTCATAGTTGCAGGATACATAGCAGTCGATAATTCACAAGAAATCCATGCATCAAATTTTTATAAGGATATCCTACTAATCAATATGAATTTTCTTGATATGACCAATGATTATGCATTTTAATGGTAGTGTGCTAGTTCAAAAGGATAATATAAATCTGAAACAATTTTTTTTGATTTTCTCAAACTATAAATGTGGTTAAAGGGAAAATATTATGTGGAAAACCCACAAACCAAGCTAGCAAATGATTGTACATCAAATTATTCCTATATTCATTCAAGTATTGCTATGCTTCAGCTACCTGACCTTTGAGCTTCATCTAGAGGAATGTGTAGCTTTAAGATAGAGTTACTTCTTGGGCCTTACAATAGGGTGGAATATGATCAAAATTTGTTTAGGTTGTATCTTTCTTAGTCCCATTGTTAGGTTCTTACGGTTCATGGTTTGAATCTATTATGGTTGTGTAAGGGATTTGTAGACGCTTTTTCTAACATAATTATTGGACACCATGATTGGAACAACTGATTGTTGGCTATTGTACACATGAATCATAACTGTCAATGGTTCTTTGTGTTCAAGAATTTGTTGGTCAATCTTTGAGATTTATTGTCCCAACTTTAAAAGAGTGATAAAAGATATAGTGAGTGCTATCTTTTCTAAGTGTCTTGTGGGTGCCATTATCTTCTAGGAGTAATTGCTAGAACCAAATTATGTTCTTTGCCTCTAGTAAATATTGCAGACACAATCATCTTCTTGGTGAAGGGTTGCTTCCATCCTCATGAGGCACTGTTGCATGGTTTCCATTCCCTTGTAGTATAGTGAACCTAATTTAATACAAGTGTGCACTATTTTGGGATCCATAATTTATGGCCCCTACACTATGGTTGTTAGCCTAAGATAGGCCTACCTTTGCATATAATAAGAGGCCAACATGAAACAAACATCCAAAAGTTAGGGGGTTGTTCCCTATCCATAATTTATTATTTAAGTGCTAAGTGATGATGGGTATATCATGTAATTCATACCTAGTGTGTCTCTTTCTTTCTCTCCACATTTCACATTAGGAGTATATGCTATAAAATACCATGAAATCAACTATTGGTCAAATCTAATCAAAATTGCAGTATAAAGATTAAAATAGATCTTGAAGAAATATGGGAACCATTTTTGATAGATATTGTACAAACGAAGAGAATACTCCCAAGAGGAAATGCTTCAATGTGGAACAATTGAAGGACAATATTTTACTTTTATATGCACATCTGCAATGTTTTTGATATATTTCTGAGATAACAAAACCATAGAAAGAATAACATATAGAAGAAAGTAAAGAATAATGATCATATTTTGAGATATTGTGGAAACGTAAAGGAAAGAATGCTTGGTGGGGTTATCATGCAATCAGTGAGTGATCCTTCATTCCCCCCTCTTCCAGTGATCCTTCAAAACTAGCTTATCATACAATCAGTGAGTGATCATTCATTCTCCTGGTCTGCCCTGCATCTAAACATATTGGAAATACACAATACAATGATAACAAGCCTTTCACAATCCCCCTTCCCTCAAGAAACACTATCAACATCCAGACCTTGACTATCCCCTCAACTAATGACCCTTCAAAACTGGGTTATCGTGCAATTAGTGAGTGATCCTTCATTCTCCTAGTCTTCCCTGCATCCAAACATATTGGAAATACACAATACAATAATAACAAGTCTTTTACAATCCCCCTTCCCTCAACGAATTACTATCAACATCTAGACCTTGACTATCCCCTCAACCAGTGACCCTTCAAAATCAGGTTATCATGCAATCAGTGGGTGATCCTTCATTCTCCTGGTCTACCCTGCATCGAAACATATTGGAAATATACAATACAATGATAACAAGTCTTTCACAATCCCCCTTCCCTCAAGGAACACTATCAACAAGTGACCCTTCTTCTTATCAGCCATATCCAATATTTCATTGAAGTCACAGCCAAGAATGAAGGTCATCTTACCCATACCATTCATGGATTCTAAAATGTTGTTCCAAACTCTTGAAAACTTTTCTATTGCTTCTTGTTGCTTCTTTAAATACTTCTTCTACCACAATGTCCTCCTGCCCCATCTTCTTGATCTTCTTGGCTAAAGCGGATGAATCCACACATAATAACCCAAAATGAAGGGTTTTGTATCCTTTAATGAATCTCAGTCACTGGTAATGCATAGACAGTCAAACCAGTAGTCTCCAAAGCATTCAATAAGTGAATATGAATGTTTGAAAACTTTCCTCTCAACTTCCCCAACCACTCCTAATCGGTTAGAGGGATATTTCTAGAATCTCCACTATTCCTATCCTTACCAACAATTCTTAAACATACTTTATCTAATATGATAATAACATGCTAAACTGAACCAATGGCATGTTCTTTGTGTGGTACAAGGAAGATTTGGCTATCAAATATTCCTTTGTGCAAGCTGAGCATGAGAGAAGGTATGTGATTTCTTCATCTTTGATTGGTATCTTTGACGGGCAATGTCTTTCAAGCCTCTGGCATCATATTCGACTACAAATTTCAAATGCATTGCATTTTATTTGATCATGAATGCTCACTGAAATGACCGCATTCTACTAGTGTTGTGCCCTAGCCCGTGCTTTATCTCCATTATTTGATGTTATTGGTGCTTGTGCTCAAGGATATCGATTCACTATTTTCAAATGTTTGGATTCACGTTTGTTGATATTACAATTCATCATATCAAATAAAGTATGTTTAAAAAAATTTAGTGTCTAAACACTCAACTAATCCCTCTAACCGATTAGGAGTGGTTGGGGAAGTTGAGAGGAAAGTTTTCAAACATTCATATTCACTTATTGAATGCTTTGGAGACTACTAGTTTGACTGTCCATGCATTAATGTTTAGAAGAGATCAATGAAGTATTTAAAGACATTCTTACATGTTTGGAGAGGTTTAAGAGGCACTTATCATGACTGTACCCTCACAAATAGCGACATAGACTAGTTTTACTAAGTTTCCTTTCTCTATTTTGAGGTTTCCTTTCTCTACCGCAGGGATACAGTCAGAGGGTTCATTGACAAAATGATCCTTTGAATGGTTACTATGAATATGAATGATTTGATATAGCATATTGCTCATTTTACTTGAAGTTTGGAATAGCTTGTGCAAGGTTGAAAGTAGTTTTGATTGTTTTGGTCGTGACTGTTCCTCTACACAGTCAGAAAATGTAACTGTCTAATGATTATATGTAATGTTGAATGGATTAAATGATTTATTCTTGGTATAAGTGAATGGAAGGAATAGTGTTGGTTTTAGGTTTCATTTATTGTTGAATTCAATGGTTTCCAAGATGTGTTGAGGATTTTGCTCCTTGTTTAATGTTAACTGTTCCTGCACAATCCACTCATACAATAGTGGAATGCTATGTGATTGACAATTTCATACAACTGGTCCTTTGGCGTGTATTAAATACAATCCACTCACTTATTGAATGCTTTGGAGACTACTGGTTTGACTATCCATGCGTTACTAGTGTCTGAGATTCATTAAAGGATACAAAACCCTTCATTTTGGGGTTATTGTGTGTGGATTCAAATGTAGGTTTGATTTGGTTAATGTTTAGAAGAGATCAATAAAGTATTTAAAGACAATCTTACATGTTTGGAGAGGTTTGAGAGGCACTTATCATGACTGTACCCTCACAAACAGCGGCATAGACTGGTTTTACTAAGTTTCCTTTCTCTATTTTGAGGTTTCATTTCTCTGTCGCAAGGGTACATTCAAAGGGTTCATTGACAAAATGATCCTTTGAATGGTTACTATGAATATGAATGATTTGATATAGCATATTTCTCATTTTAGTTGAAGTTTGGAATAGCTTGTACTTGAAGTTTGGAATAGCTTGTGCTTGTGCTGGAATTCTTGGTAGAAGTGAATGGAAGGAATAGTGTTGGTGTTAGGTTTCATTTATTATTGAATTCAATGGTTTCCAAGATGTGTTGAGGAGTTTGCTCCTTGTTTAATGTTAACTGTTCCTACACAATCCACTCATACAATAGTGAAATGCTATGTGATTGACAATCTCATACAACTGGTCCTTTGGCGTGTATTAAACAAAATAGAATTTTCAGCATATTATTATAATTTTATTTCTTTGTTATAAACATGCCATTGGTTCAGTTTTGTAAAAAAAAATTCGTGTACAATTTTTGTTTTCTATTTTTTCCATTTGATAACCATAGTCAACATTTCAAAATAGTGAATAACATTAAATAATGGAGATAAAGCATTGGCTAGGGCACGACACCAGTAGATTAAAACCAAACCAATGACATATTTACAACAAAGAAATAGAATGATAATAATATGCTGAAAATTTTATTATGTTTAATACACGCCAAAGGACCAGTTGTATGAAATTGTCAATCACATAGCATTTCACTATTGTATGAGTGGATTGTGCAGGAACAGTTAACATTAAACATAGCCAGTGTTCTCTTTACTTTTTCAAATCTCTGCAAGTCAAAAACATTAGAGTTGTATAATACATTGTTAGTATCCTTTTTCCATGGGTCCTAGGTCTTTGGGTCCATGGAAAGGAAATAGATTACAAAATACACTTCAAAACAAAGGAAAAATTTAGCAAATTTAGTCTAACTCGTTGTAGATGAAGGAACAGTCATGCTAATAGTTCCTCTAAGTCTTCCAAAACATTTATTGTACTCCTTGTTGTCACTAGGGATTGCACCCGTGATGGTTAAGTATAAAACCTAGCAATCCCATGAAACATGGGAATACTCTCAAGATGTGGGACTGCTTCACTGAGAATAAACCTCTAGATTAAGGGTCGACTTCCCCGTTTGTATCACCTGAACTGAACTGAACTTGAAGGGAAAGGGAGAGAGATTGCATGAAATTGAAATAACTAAAATTTAACTTAGGTGATTCACCAAACTGGATAGATCCACAAAATGAAAATAGACTCACAGTGTAATCCAGCATATAACCTAAACACCACAACTCTTCTCAAATATGATTCTTCCCTTAGAAAATAATCAGGTGCTGGTTGTAAATGAGAAGGGAAAATGGATTCCACAACTCAAACACATATAAACACACATAGATTGAAACCTTAGAAAAATAGTCCTTGCAAACATCAAAATGAACAAAATATCAAGTAAAGGATCAAGTTTCAATCACAATACATGACATCAAATTCATCAAATCAACTCACAAAGCTGTAGAAAAGAAGGACAATTGCTATTAACTGGAATAAAAGGAGTCAAAATATCAGGTTGCTTCTCCAAGAGCTACAACATTCACCTTGTGAGAATGAGGGAAAGAAGAACTAGCCTTCAATCACCAAAGGTGAGAGGCATATATAGGAAATCTGTAGAATCTGCATTGAAGACCACTCCTTGCCAAGAATAGAAAAACCTAGCCATTAGGACCATGATCACACTACTCTAAAATTCAGATGCCCAATTCCTGAGAATCTAGTGGGGTAGAAAAAGTGGGGACTCCTAAAAATGAACAGTCAAAGGGAGACCCAAAACCCACTAAGTCATGTTGTAATTGATATTCTGACAACGGTTTATAAGAACACCACATGTCAAATATCTTACAATGATAGGAGCAATGACTTATAACATTAAAAACATAACCCCCACTCACTAAAAATGTGGATTTAAATATGTATTTTAGGAAAATCTCAACTCACTAAAGAGGAGAGCATCTAAAATATTTACATCTCAAATTAATCCACCTATCATAATATTCTAAGCAAAATAATATTCCCCCCACCCCATCATACATTAAAACATGAGTGATGTAACACTTAAAACCTAAGTCAAAATGACTTCAAATGGGGACCTAGGGCATCAAATGTGATTAATATAATTACCTTCAAAAAGATAATTATATTAATAACTTATACAATATATCCATGCCCGAGAATTACTTATTAAAAAGGGCTAAAAAGACAGCTCGACCCTAAAAGGGGAGACAAAAGGAAAGCTGCAATTTTAAAACCCTCATTTTGAAATGGAAACTCTGCAAATATGGCAATAGCAACCCGGCACTTGGCATCTACTGAACTTCACTGCAACCCGGATAGCAACTTTCTATTTTGGAATTAGAAACATCAACAACATCTTCTTGATTCGGCAACAATAAGAGGTAGGCATTTCAATGGGTTTCATTTTCAATACATTGCATATTTCAAAATACATCTGGTGATGGGACTGGTTCATATTTATGATTGCATTTGAATACTGTATCTTTGAATGGCATTGTTGTACCCTCAGATTACTATGACTTATTTGATTTCTTGTTGCATTAATAGGCCTAATGATCATATGATAGGGCATGGATTTTTATTGCTTTGTGTAATATCTCTGTTTGTGTTTCAATTTAGACTTGTGAACTTGAGGCTCATTCCTTGAGCTAGGGCATGGTACTTGCATTGCATGCTTGAATAAGCCTCGAAAACTAGGGCATCAGTAATAATTTTGTTATGGCATCAATATACTCTGTTTATATTTCTCTGTTTTGAAACTAGGGCACAATTTGAATATGGACTCACTGTTTGATAAGCTCGATGACACATAGGGCTATGGCATGTTTATTGAATTTCTTAAGATCATATTCAAAGCCTATTGTGATGTTGATATAATGCAAACATATCAGTCTGGTTGCACTTTGCTTAGCATACTAGTACCATTGCTATGTTGTGTTTATTTTCATGTTGCATCTATCAAGTACCAAGCATACTGGACTGTTTACATAGCCCGAGAATTACAATGCGTTGCATCCATGTATTGCTTCTATGTTTGGGAAGCCCGAGAACACGTATATTGTTCATCAAGGGCATGGATAACTAGAACATGTTATGACCTTCATGCTTGATTTGTGTGTTGTTTCCATTGTTATCCATTTGTATTTGAAGAGCCCATGAATATTGAAGCTCATACTTTGAGCTAGGGCACGGTTTAACAAAGGTCATAATATTGTGGTTATTCTTTGTTGCAGCCCGAGATGCATATGCATTGATATCTTCAATATCTTTGAATGTTGTAATATGTTGCCTCATAATTTATCCAGCCCATGAAATGTTTATCTTTATCCACTGTTTTGATTGTATTGATGCAAACATGGCTCTATTTTTGTTAACAACCAAGCCCGAGAACAGTATGAACTTTGTTCATTGAGGGCATTTGAATGTTGGCACTGTTATTTGATTAGCCTCCATTGATGTTGGCACCATTTTATCAACTTGAGAACCATAAAATTGGGACATGGCCACTGTGTTGTTCTTCGCTTACTGTTGATATATACACCAGCATCATCACTGATAGGAATGTGGACCACTGATTATTGATTATCATTACACAAATGCCTTAACATTCATATCTCTATTTTGAAAACCTCATCTTATTACTTGTAACATGTAAATCCCACAGTGTATTTACCAATGCCATGCCCTAAGAAACATCATGCTGGTATTGCCCATCTGATTATGCAGCTTTGATATAATGAAACTATTGCTATCAATCCCTGATCTATGCCTTCTCTAAGCATTTGCCATTTGATTTGTGCGACTAGTGTATGTTTACATAATAGACCCATAGCAATGATTTTCACATGTTTATCTCTTGGATTCCTAGGACATGGAAGTTCTCTTTTACTGGTTCATAATTGCAGATTATCATGATTTCATGTCATAGCATCATCACAAAATGCAAATTTGAAACACATGTATGCCCTAAATGTAATGCATTGAGTTTAATCTCTGAAACATCATTTGTTGTACCTTTTTTGAACTTGGATTGTGTGCCCCCAACATGTATGTGCCATGTGAACACCTATGCAACAAAGTGCCCTATCTGGTTCATAGATTTGTGTACTCTACCATTAGCTCTGTTCAGAACCAGATGCCAAGAAACCCTCTATAATTCTTTTATTGATTGATGTTGGATCATCTGAATGTTCCCCCATTTGAACACATTGTGTGTGCTCTTGGCCATTTTTGGGGTAATAGATAGAGTACAATGAAATTACTCTATCATTACCCACAAAAAGGACCCAGATCATTCACGAAACTCTTTATTGGATCAGCTTCCTTGTATTTGCACATGAAACAAACATGTTAGTGAAACATGGTGCCTCTTTTGGTTCTTTGGATGATTATCATGTACATGCCCTGAGCACAGCCTTTGTGAGAGGTGCCTGGCTGAGTGTGTGTATGCATTCTATGATGTTGTGATACCAACCATTGCATAGATCCATTGGATCTAACCCATCTCCTCTCTTCACTTCTTGCAGGTTATAGATCTCAGGAGCACACCGGGCACACAAAAGATCAACTCATTACCAGGCAATGTCTGGTACCCCTGCATCTAGCCCCATTAATTTATGTCTACTAGCACTCATTTATGCAATTCTTGCATTTGCTATGCTCACAGCATGTGTGAGCTCATATGAATGTTTTGTTTTCAGTTCTCTTCTTCTTTCTGTATAGCATATTCAGGATATTGGTACATGCAATCTTAGATGTAGTAATTTCTCTTTTCCTTTCATATACTTGCAATGGAAATGAACATAAATCTTAATCAAGACCACATAATAATGAAAACTAGGGTACAGAGCTCATATAGTAATTAGGTTTCCAAAATGTGCAAAAATATGACAACACTCCCCTAAAGTCCTATTGGATCCCCAAATTGCTTAATCCAATCAACTTACATCAGGATCATGAGAAACTTCAAAGGATTAAAAAAATTACTTGGAATAGTCAAATCATTATGCTTTCAAATCAATTACCTATCGACATATTCCTTGTGAGGGAGAGAATCCAAACACATAAAGAACATGCACATAAACATGACAGCTGAAAAACTTAAATGGAATACACCAAGAAGTACCAAATGATGAATGCTCAATTGTTGTAATGGCAAAGCATCGGAACCGTCCATTTCTAGAACTTGATTTTATAGTCTAAATGATTTTTCTATAGTCGTAATGATTTTTCTAGAACTTGATTTTGTAGTCTTAATGATTTTTCTATAGTACTCTCAATGATTTTTCTAGAACTTGATTTTCTAGTCTTAATGATTTTTCTATAGTCCTAATGATTTTTCTATACTCTTAATGATTTTTCTTTTGTCCTAATGTTTGTTGCTCTTCATAAATTAGGCCTTGAATTTGAATTTTTGTTCACTATTTTATTTCAGCATGATATTTCATTCATTTTTCATATACGTAGAGAGTACACATGTTGATAAAAAAAATGAGCTATTTGATTAAGGTTAACTATTCATGATTGTAAATAGTCAATATTTCTAATGGTACTCCTTGGTGTATTTCATTTTAAAATAATCATGTTTCTATGGCTATGATAAATGTCCCTTTGTGTTGAGAAAATTAGAGTTGAAAAAATGGTTGCAAACAAATCATCCTTCTTCCACCAACATTCTAGTCAATGTACAAGTAACGAGTCATTCCATTCAAGAAAGACCATGTCTGACAATATCAACGCAGAATAAAATAAGGAGTATGTAGAATTTAGTGATTGTATCTTCCATTAGAGCCACTTCATATGCACAGGTGATGAACATGCATATTTACCTGAGCGTTATTGGGAGCTAACCCAACAGTATATACCTTCTATGATCAACTCTTATATGCACAGGTGATGAACATTCAAATTTTCTTAAGCAATACTTTTAGTAGTCCTCCTACACATGTACTATTGTGAAAATCATCACAAGTCCATTTGTTGGAGGGCTACTCAAAGTACACATGTTTGGAGGTCTGAAGGAAACAAGAGAATTTGAAGAGTCATGAGTCTTAAGATTGTACTTAATATAGCCAAGCTTCATTCAATGGTACATTCAAACATGAAACAAACCATTCTTAAACTAGATTAAACTAGTAAACCAAAGGACATATTGATTATAAGTAAAGTAGTAAACCAAAGGACATGCTTTTACTACTCTCTATTTTTTGGGCATACTGATTATAAGTACTTGACATATATCACAAATGTTGCTAATTAAGGTTGGTGGGATGATTACGCCTATCCTGAAAAAAGATTGTCAAATCATTATGCTTTCAAATCAATTACCTATCGGCGCATCCCTTGCGAGGGAGAGAAGCCAAACACATAAAGAACATGTACATAAACATGACAACTGAAAAACTTAAATGGAATACACCAAGAAGTACCAAATGATGAATGCTCAATTGTTGTAATGGCAAAGCAATATCAGAACCGTCCATTTATAGAACTTGATTTTTCTATAGTCCTAATGATTTTTCTTATTTCTTGTATGTGCTTGGTGACAAGATTTTGAACATTGTTGACATACTTAAATGGAGTACACAATACCAAATGATGAATGCTCAATTGTTGTAATGGAAAAGCATCAGAACCGTCCATTTCTAAAATTTGATTTTGTATAGTCTTAATTATTTTTCTATAGTCCTAATGACTTTGGAAATTGTTGACAAAGAGTGTTTCTTTTTTTTATTGTAGTATAAATGATTTTTCTATAGTCGTAATGATTTTTCTTATTTCTTGTCTTTTGTCCCTTTTTTATTTCCTATGTCTGTGCTTCGTGATAGGATTTTGTCACCTTCTTTTGATGGTATATTTCATTCAATCTATGTGGATCGAATACTATTTTGTTCACTATTTTATTTCAGCTTCATATTTCTTTCATTTTTTATATACACAGAGACTACACATGCTGATAAAAAAATGAGCTATTTGATTTAGGTTTACTTTTCATTATTGTAAATGGTTAATATTTCTGATGGTACTCCTTGGTGTATTTCATATAAAAATAATAAATGTAGTAACGATGGTGCGGTGCATTATTGATATATAGGCTTGATGACTCTTGTCAATGTGCCAAACTGTCGATGTGGTGGTGGGTAGTGTGTGTTGAAGACTTCATGGACACCGAACAAACCTGGATGATAATTTTGGTGCTGCCCAAATAGAAAAAAGGTTGCTAATGTGTATATATTTAATGTTTCTAATGTAAATACTATTCATTATAATATAAGAACTAATGTAGATTGGGCATCACAGGGAAATAATGGCTGCGGATACTTTAGTTGGGTCAATGACAACTCATCTGCATCTATCCACCCATCTCCACTTATCCACGATGAAGGATTAGAGAGCAAAACATGTCAGGCTAGGGCAAATTCTGAAATTATATTTTTACAATGCCTTCTCTGTATTGTAATCGCATATCTTTGTTGCGACCATATGCAAAGATGAACTTAGGAATTAGTTAGTTTAGTATTTTCATATTGTAACTAATATTTTAATATGGATATGATGTAACTTCTCTTTTCCTCAAGTGCGCGTGTATATGGTTTACATCTTTTTTTAGAATAATTCTTCATGTTTATGGCTCAGGTGAGCCCCAATTTGCTATCAATCACATGATTTAACGTATAGTGTTTTCTTGGTTGTTCCATTTGTTCCTTGACCTTGACTATGGATTGACTATCATTTTCAAGCTTGAGCATGACTTTGTAACACACACCGTCCGTAGATTTGTACGCAACGTTGATTTACGAACGTAAATAACGCATTGAACATAATCTATGAATGTTGTGTGTATGAAGTCTTGTTGAAGTTTGAGCGTCCTCCTTTATTCCAGTGAGGAATTGGAAGGAGTTCATTTTGGATGCAAAGGAGAAAGGGGATACTCAAAGAGGAATTACTCTAGCAAATGGGAGAAGGTATAAACATTTTAATAGATTTTTATTATTAAATAATGAAATTTGCATATACTAGTGTTCTAAGCATCCTCATTACATGATTTAAGGTCTTAGTCCACAGACAAATTAAATTAGACTTACTATCCAAAATACATAAAAAAACATGCACATAAACATGACAACTGAGAAACATAAATGTAGATTTCACAATAGCTGAGAAACATAATTGTAGGAATCATAGTCACAATCTTTTGGAGACAACGTAATTAAGTTGTGTACCCAAGTGGTATAGAGAAACTTTTGCACCCCCAATTTCAAGTTGAATACATTTGTTGGAGGACCTTGTATTCATGAGCAACAAATGTAGTCAACTTGGAATTGGAGGTGCAGGAGTTTCTCTCCACCATCTAGCTATACAAATCAATTACGTTGTCTCCAAAAAATTGTGACCACAATGCCTACAATTATGTTTCTCAGTTGTTGTGTCCTAGGACCCCTTATTACCCTTTACGACCATTTATGATCCCTAAGAATACATCTTAGAGGTCTTAAAATGTCATAAAGGGTCATAAGAGGCTCCTAGGAGGGGCCAGATGAGCTTCCACCTTCACGTGGTTGGCCCTGTTAAGTAGAGAATGTTTAACTATTCTCGAAACAAAGAGAAGCTCAATAATTTAAGGTCTCAGTCCATCGAGATGTTGAAATAATGATAGGAATCAATGATGGAGAGTTTTTAGATTCTGAGAAGACGTATATGGAGTGGAGGCTAGATTGAGTACCAGTGCAGAGTATTAATAATTATAGCCTTTCGGCCAAGATCAAACTGATCAAATAAATACCCTTATGCGATTTATAATAATAAGGAGATTATTATTTCATTTATATATATATGTGTTGGTTGAATTAGTTAAGGGCCCAAGGTCGGCCTCTTGGCTTTAACATTAAATATATTTAATAAGACTAGGTCGGCCCTCTTGAAGATAATTCAATTCATATATATATGGTGTTGGATTCTAGGGAGAGAAGCACCAAAAACATAACGTGCTTCGCTCCCCCAAAACCTTGATTCTCTGCCTTAAGCAAACTTAGATCAGCATATATTGGTGTGAAAGATAAGCAGCTTCGGCTAATAGATAAGAACAAGTCTAAGCATGAATAAAGATCAGATTATGATCTGATCCATACAACCAGCAATTATTGGCAATGTTAACTGCGAGTTGATTAGGGCTGGAAACCTCTGTTAGGACTAGACTCTTCCTCAATACACTAACACTAAGATACTAATCAGGTTCTCCTCAGCACCTTTGTTAGTACAGTTGGAGGCATATAGACTAGAGTATACTTGGTTGATATCCGAGTATCTTCTATCCCTTCTTGTTTACTTTATTCTATGTTTAGCTGTGTTAGATCTCTATAGTTTGTTCATTCCGGAGTAGAATCTGAAATATATCAACAAGAGATGATGATTCGGTAACCTACATCTAGAAAACTTTCACAATTATCCCTTCTTTGGCCTCCACTTTTTCTTCTTCTCAAAAATGGTTATCTAGAAACTTTGGAGCTTGCTGATTCTTGCTGTACACAAACTGTGTGTGTTGATGACAATGAGGATGTGCATCACAGTAATACAAGTAAACATCTTAAATTGATTGGTGTAGTAATACAAATTTAATTGCAATTGGTGTTTGGATTAATGTAACAATTTGTATTGCAGCTGTAGAGAGTGTAGATGTTGTTGTTAATGAGCAGGTTGAGGTTGAGGCCGAGGCCAGACAAAATAGCCTTGATGTTGATGATGTGACTAGATTAGGTAAAGAGCTATATGATTATGAATGTTGTTAATGCCTTTATTACCAAGGAATCACCACCTTCCATTAATGAATATTAATGAACACTTACACCATGAAGAAGACAAATGATTAAACAGAAAGAGAGGACCAACTGAACCATCTTGTGGTCAATCTATATCATATTGAGAAACAACGTCAAGACTTGAGAATCAAAAAAATCAAAAGTTTCTTCAAGACCATGAATGATCAACAACATTCCATCAGAAAACAAAACACTAATCTATGTTATCATTAAGCCATAAAATATGTCTTTAAAGTTTAGAAGCATCACAAAAACTTTCAAGAAACATAGTACTATCCAAAATATGTCTTTAAAGTTTATTTCTAATGATTATGATGATATTGATGTTGATGTCTATAATTTATTTCACTTACTAATGCTTGCCTAGATTGAATTTTGAATTGCCAGGTTGTGGAATGCTTTCAAAGTTTAGGGTCTATTCCATGTGATACTCTTAGTTACAGCTCAAATGCAAATCAACATATTTTTGATGCTGTGCAACCCACTGCAGAAACTCATCCACAAGTGAAATTTAATGTTGTGAATCTTGGCATTGTTAATGTTATTACTTTTCCTCACGTTTCATATTTGTGAAAATGTTTCTTGGCACTATCTTCTTTTTCAATTCCTATATTTGCAGCTTTTTAGATCATTAACTTAAGCATTACATGTCTTTGTTCAAAGTTTATTCTAACACTATATTATATCTTATTCTTATTACAATGTTCTTTGTTGTGGGGCAGGAGGTCAAGCTTCATTGTCTTCATTGTGGGGGACAGTGAAGATTTCTCTAACAAATAGTAGGTCTTCTTTAGTATCTTATAATAACATGCTAAACTGATAAAGGTGTTATGGGCATTTAATATGCAATTACTAATAGATTAAGCATATTATTACTATGCTTAATGTTCCATTTAAATGCATTTAACACAAAAAACAAATTTACAAAACTGAACCAGTGGCATGTTTACAACAAAGATGTGTTGAGGAGTTTGCTCCTTGTTTAATGTTAACTGTTTCTGCACAATCCACTCATAAAACAGTGAAATGCTATGTGGAAGGGATGGTTGATAGTGTCCCTTGAGGGAAGGGGGATTGTGAAAGACTTGTTATCATTGTATTGTGTATTTTCAATATGTTTGGATGCAGGGCAGACCAGGAGAATGAAGGATCATTCACTGATTGCATGATAACCTAGTTTTGAAGGGTCACTAGTTGAGAGGACAGTCAAGGTCCGGATGATTGGGCCATTAGATGACCCTATTTCTTTGTATTAATTGCTATTCAAATTGGATGCATGGATTTCTTGTGAATTATTAGCTGCTATGTATCCTGCAACTGCATTTGTAAATCTACATATACTTCTCTAGGGTTGTAAGCCACTTAGAGATCAAAATAGAGAAACTAAATCAGAATCGTTCTTTGTCCTATTTCCTTTTAACAAAGTCTCAACTATCAATGATACAATACATTTGATGCCCTAAGCTATCAATACAAATGACGCCTAGCTAGAAGCTCACGGGCTGTCCATTTGATAACCACGGTCAACATTTTAAAAAAATGGATATCCTTGAGCACAAGCACCAATAACATCAAATAATGAAGTTAAAGCACGGGCTAGGTCACGACACCAGTAGAATGCGGTCATTTCAGTGACAGCAATATACAATGGCGTCATTAAACATATATGCCAGTAATATCAATAAACGTGAATCCAAACATTTGAAAACCAATGACATGTTTACAACAAAGGTCTAATAGAACTCCCAACAATTCTTAAACATACTTTATCTGATATGATGAATTCTTAAACAATTAAGTTTGGAGTAGACATAGTTATCACATATTTTTTTTGTGTGGTAAAAGGAAAATTTGGCTAGATCAAATCTTCCTTCGTGCTAGCAGTCTACAGAATTAGTCCTTTATTAACAATTGATCATATCAGATAACTAGTATGTTTAAGAATTGTTGGGACTGGTCCTTTGGCATGTATTAAATAGAATATATAGAATTTTCAGCATATTATTATCATTCTATTTCTTTGTTGTAAACATGCCATTGGTTCAGTTTTGTAACTTCACTGTTGTATGAGTGGATTGTGCATGAACAATTAACATTAAACAAGGAGCAAACTCCTCAACACATCTTGGAAACTCCATTCACTTCTACCAAGAATAAAGCATTTAATCCATTCAACATTACATATAATCATTAGACAATTACATTTTCTAACTGTGTAGAGGAACAGTCATGACCAAAACCACCAAAACTACTTTCACCCTTGCACAAGCTATTCCAAACTTCAAGTAAAATGAGCAATATGCTATATCAAATCATTCATATTCAAAGGATCATTTTGTCAATGAACCCTCTAACTGTACCCCTGCGGCAGAGAAAGGAAACCTCAAAATAGAGAAAGGAAACTTAGTAAAACCAATCTATGTCGTTGTTTGTGAAGGTACAGTCATTATAAGTGCCTCTCAAACCTCTCCAAACATGTAAGATTGTTTTTAAATACTTTATTGATCTCTTCTAAACATTAACCAAATAAAACCTACATTTGAATCCACACACAATAACCCCAAAATGAAGGGTTTTGTATCCTTTAATGAATCTCAATCACTGGTAACGCATGGACAGTCAAACCAGTAGTCTCCAAAGTATTCAATAAGTGACTGGATTGTATTTAATACACGCCAAAGGACCAGTTATATGAAATTGTCAATCACATAGCATTTCACTGTTGTATGAGTGGATTGTGCAGGAACAGTTAACATTAAACAAGGAGCAAACTCCTCAACACATCTTGGAAACCATTGAATTCAATAATAAATGAAACCTAACACCAACACTATTCCTTCCATTCACTTCTACCAAGAATAAAGCATTTAATCCATTCAACATTACATATAATCATTAGACAGTTACATTTCCTGACTATGTACTAGAGGAACAGTCACAACCAAAACGATCCAAACATTTGAAAATAGTGAATCGATATCCTTGAGCACAAGCACCAATAACATCAAATAATGGAGATAAAGCACAGGCTAGGGCATGACACCAGTAGAATGCGGTCATTTCAAAGAGCATTCATGATCAAATAAAATGCAATGCATTTGAAATTTGCGGTCGAATATGATGCCAGAGGCTCGAAAGATGAAGAAATCACATATGAAGAAATGCCATTGGTTCAGTTTTGTAAATTTGTTTTTTATGTAATTGGTAATTGGCAGATTAAATGCAGATAACACCTTTATTAGTTTAATTAGCATGTTATTATCATATCAGATAAAGTATGTTTAAGAATTGTTGGGACTGGTCCTTTTGCATGTATTAAACATAATAGAATTTTTAGCATATTATTATCAATCTATTTCTTTGTTCTAAACATGCCATTGGTTCAGTTTTTTAGATTTGTTTTTTGTGTTAAATGCATTTTTCATGAGGAGGGGTCTTGTTCTGAGGAGATTGATGAAGATTGTGCATCTCATAAGCCAATTCATAAGGTACCAATCCATGTTTCCTATTCGCTTATATTTTTTTTTGGTAAATCTCCTTATAAGTTTCATGTCCTTTCTTTTGATTACTATGGATGAGATATATATCTTACATTTAACATTCAACTTCTTTACATTTTAGAGCATGTAGTGTGTTTTTTGAGGATTTTACCAAATCAACTTTTAACATAAACCAAAAACACCAAACTGATATCTTGCCCTTGCAACATGACAAAATATTTGCATTTGACCAATAACTGCAAGCAATTGAACGATAAATCCACATACCTGTATCTTTGTAAAATACCTGGAACATAAAAAAGATGGCTAAGTGGCTGCCGCCATGATTTTTATCTACTGAATATGGGAAATAAAAACACCAAAAAGAATCGAATAGAAAACATGATTGATCATTTCAGAGAGCATTTATGATCAAATAAAATGCAATGCCTTCTCTCGCTCTCGGTCAGCTTTGACCCGCTCATTTTCTCCCACTCCTTTTTCTCTACAATCGAAATAAAAATGATTTGGCCATTTCAAAACAATGAATCGATATCCTTGAGCACAAGCACCAATAACATCAACTATTTTGATCTGTGGGTACCCTAATGTTGGCAAGAGTTCTTTTATTAATAAGATTACTCTGCAAGCTTGAAGAAGCGATATATTTTGGCAAATGAAGAGTGTAAAGATGATGATGTTCCTAAGATCATGGATGGACACAATGTTGCAGACAGTATGGGAATACATCTTTCGATCCTGGCCCTAGATCCTTCGACAATTGGGGTAGGATCAAGACCTAGGCTAAAAAGATGTCTTCCTTTTTGTTGTGGAATACATGCTCTACTATTGCAACAACGATAGACTATGATGTACATATCACAATAGCTGAGAAACATAAATGTAGGCATCATGGTCACTTTTTTTTGGAGACAACATAATTGAGTGCTATTCCCAGATGATGCAAAGCAACCACTACTTTGCATCGTCTCGTAAAACTACTCAATTATCTTGTGTCTCCAAAAAATTGTGACCATGATGCCTACATTTATGTTTCTCAGCTGTTGTGTCCCAGGACCCCTTATGACCCTTTATGACCATTTACGATCCCTAAGAATACATCTTAGGGGTCTTAAAATGTCGTAAAGGGTCATAAGAGGCTCCTAGGAGGGCCTAGGTGAGCTTCCACCTTCACATGGTTGGCCCTGTTAAGTAGAGAATGTTAAACTATTCTTGAAACAAAGAGAAGCTCAATAATTTAAGGTCTCAGTCCACGGAGATGCTGAAAAAATGACGAGAATCAATGATGGAGATTTTTTAGATTCTGAGAAGACGTATGTGGAGTGGAGGCCAGATTGAGTACCAGTGCAGAGATGATGATTCAGTAACCTACATCTATAAAACCTTCACAATTATCCCTTCTTTGGCCTCCACTCATTCCTCTTCTCAAAAATGGTTATCTAGAAACTTTGGATAGTGTTTTCTCATCCATGCACGAAATGTGCTAGTGATCGTATAAAATTACTTTAGGCCTCTAGTATTGATGAGATGTACAAGTGTAAAATGTTTTTGTGAGACTATGATCAATTTTTGTAGTGTACATAAATGCAAGGCAGTGATTATTCTTGACAATCGATAGGTAGCTAGGACTAAAGGTAACACAGCTCAAGAGACCATCATAGGTTGTCTCTTTCTTCAGTCTATATTATTGACAAAATATTTTACCTTTCATTAGCTCATCAAATCAGGAGATTTGAAAGAATTTAATAGAATATTTTCATGACAATGTATATTATTTAAGTTGACGTTGCACAAATTTATCTACTTCGCACACTTGTATACTATGAAGATGGCGATAAAGAAGCATCTCCTCCCATGGCAATGCTTCTTTATTGACGTCCTCATAGTCTACAAGTGCGTGAAGTAGATAAATTCATGCAACATCAACTTAAATAATATACATTGTCATGAAAATATTCTATTAAATTCTTTCAAATCCCCGAATTTGATGAGCTAATGAAAGGTAAAACATTCTGTCAATAATATAGACCAAAGAAAGAGACAACCTATGATGGTCTCTTGAGCTGTGTTAACTTTAATGTGCCTATCCGTCAGTTTTTTGAAAATTCATAATTAATTCTGACAGAAACGCTATCCATTTGACAGACAAAATGTTGAAAAAAAAAAATTTACGACATTTCATGCGATAGTAATGCTATATGTTCGACAGGAAAACCTATCGGAGAATAGTGCATAACTGTCACTATTCTGACAGTTTAAGTGTCATAAAGAGAACATTTGCAATAGAACTTTCGATAGTGAGGCCATATCACCAACAGGTAGATCTGTTGGAATATGATACTAACTGTCAGTATTCCAACAGTTATACCATCAAAATTAATGTGCCTATCCATTAGTTTTTTGACAATTCATAATTAATTCTGACAGAAACGCTATCCATTTGACAGACAAAATGTCGAAAAAAAATAATTTATGACATTTCATGTGATAGTAATGCTATACATTCGATAGGAAAACCTGTCGGAGAATAGTGCATAACTGTCGCTATTTCGACAGTTTAAGTGTCGTAAAGAGAACATTTGCAACAGAACTTTCGATAGTGAGGCCATATCACCGATAGGTAGATCTGTTGGAATATGATACTAACTGTCGGTATTCCAACAGTTATACCGTCGAAATTAATAGGGTTCGACAGTCAGTTCCAATAGAGATTGTATATTTTCAATATGTCTTGTTATTGGAATTCTGATGGATGAACCATAGGAAATGCCATTTCGAAGCTGTTGTCATTTGAAACTTTTCGATGTGAGATGGTGTCGGTAAAATGATAGGTAGGTCTCCTGTCGCAATCTTCTATGCAAAAATGGTGACAGACTCATGTGTCAAAATTTTGACAAATGAGCATTGCAAATCTGACAAATGGCCATCAAAATTTGGCCCCAAATGTAGTAGTGTGTGCTCATGCTTACTGGAAATGGGATGTCACATTGGATAGATCGTGATGGTGATCCATATGATTCTGATTTTGAAAGAGACTTTGATGATTTCTGTGAACAATACCTAGATGATACATCTACTTCTATTGAGGAATATAAAATGTACCACTCTGATTTAAAACGTCAATACTATAAGGGTCTCTCTTCTAAGAACTCTCATGCTGAAAATAAAGATTGCACTCTCAAGAAAGATCATGTTAATGCTGAACCTTTGTCTTGTGATGGTTCCCTTCCATCCCCTACTTCCTCCAATACCCATACATTTCCTAAAGCTTCCAAGCCTATCAAATCTTTCACCAGTCCTTCATCCACCAAAGGTCCTAATACTTTTCATGCGATTTCCTATAGTTATCCTCAAGGGCTACCTCTTATAGAAAATCAAGCTAATCTTCACTTGGCTGCAAATACTTTCAATAATGCTAAACCTAAAGAGCCTAAGCCTTTATATGCTATAATTCCTACTTCAGCTAGTCCTTCACCATCTCTTCCAAAGTCTTCCATACAATCCCAACATGCTTCCTTGTCTTTAGAAGTGGCTCCATGTCAAGAGGACTCTAAAAATGATAAAGAAAAGAACATAAAGAAAGATCAAGAACAAGAACAATCCATGTCATCCAATCCTTTTCATGATGTCTCATATCCATTTCATGGTTCTTTTGATCCCGTGCGCCCTTTCTTATGCATTCCACCATGTCTTAAGTCTTCTCCTAAGCAAGATCAAGCTACTACTTACACTGTTGAGCTTATTGACCATCAAAATAACCTTACTACACTTACATTTTCCAAAGATGATACTTCTAATAAGGTTATTAAAAATAGTGTTGCTACTTCCAATGTTAAGCCTATTGAAAACCAAGAGAAAAATTATATGCTTATGCTATCCAAAGATCCTTGTCAAGATCAAAGTCTTCCATCTTATTCTACCACTCTATGTTCGTTTCCACTTTCTACTCTTCCTAAGTCTTCGCAAGCTTTGAACAATCCTATCAAAGAAGGTTCTCATATTCAAGATGTCCATGATTCTATTGAAAATCCTAATGCTCACTCTAAAGATGTTGATGTCCTTGGTTGTCATATAAATGTTGATAAACTTGTTGATTATCCTTTTGTGTCTTCCACTTTTATCCTTGGACCTCTTCCACCACTACTAAGGGCTTCACATCTGCCTTTCATCTTGGGTCCTTATGTCCCTTCACTTTCCCCTCCTAACTCTCCTAATTCGCCATCCATCTTGGATCCTTACGTCCCTCCATCTCCCATCTTTCCTCAAGATCAACATAGATGCATACCCTTGAATCCTTTTCATCCACCCACCCATCTAAACCTGTCATATCCTCCTTCTTCCACAAGTCCCAAATTCTTTGGAAGTAACTTGAATGTTCAATACAAGAAAAAGAAGCAATACAAGAATCCATCAAAAAAAGAATATCACCATGTCTCCTCTAATAGACATGGAGGCATAAAGTCAAAAGAGATATCTAAGAAGAAAATTACAAGACAAGTATGGGTTCCAAAATCCATCATTAAAGATATTCTCTTTAGATCATCAAAAAGAGATAAAAATCCTATGGCTATATGGATTCTAAAATCTCTCTCGAAAAAGTCTAATGTTGAGCAACAAGTGAAGTTGACATTCAAGCTTCCAAAGGCTTCCACTTCATCTTCTTCCAAAAATATTCTTCCATTCCATGTGCCTAAACCACAACCTCTGCTATCCATTCATCATATTCCTTCATGTATTCCTTCATTCACGTTTCCTCCATCCTCTCGCCACCTTTCAAGGTGTGTGTTGATGTTGATTTTTCCTTCCTTTCCATCTACCCTTTCACAATCCTTCCATTCATTATCCTTCTACCTTCTATCCTTTTTCTTCATTTTCCTATTACTCCTATCTTCCAACCTCACTCGCTCTACATAAAACCTTATCCTCCATTTTCTCTTCCATCTTCCTTTCCCTATCAGCATCTTTGAGCATATCATTTTGAATCCTTGGTATATCATGGTTTATCCTTTCAAAAAGCATTATCTAAAAAGGTTTGCCTTCTTCCAAAAAAAAAAATGAAAAAAAATTGAAAATGTGCCTTGGTGAAAACTTGGAAACAGGCGCCTTGGTAGCAAAAGTAAAGAGAAATAAATTCATCTTATGGTGAAAATCACTCCCTTGTGGCACCTTGGATAAGTACCATGATAAAAACCTGGCAATTAGGCATCATGCATAGTTCTTCTAGATATTTCATCAATTTCATCTTCTCTCTTTGATCTTGACAATGTTGACCTATACACAAACATTTGGCTATCTTGTGAGCTATTTTACGATGATCTTCTTTCATTCCTTTCATGTTTAGCCTTCATGTCTATCTTCCTCTATTCATTTTTGCCTATCGCTATCCTTTTCCCCTTTGGTCTTGATCTAAAAACAAAAAGAGTAAAACACGGTGCTATAAAGCCTCTTGACATGTCTACTCCTTTGGACTGCATCCTTTTCTGCTCTTGCATTATGATTTTGTGACTTATCCTATGCTGACCTTTCATTGCTTGTCCAAATATGCTTTACATGAAAAATTTTCCCTAGCTTGGGTATTCTTGAGGAGTTTTCCCTTGAGGATTTCTTCCCTTCATTCTCCTTTATTCTCATGTCTTCCATCTCTTCCACCAGCTTGCCAATCCCTCTTGTTCTCCACCTTGCTAGACATTGGGACTACGCGATATGATTTTGCTTGGGAGTTTGCAATGGAAAAAGAAGCTATCAAGTATGCAAAGAACTGTCAAAAGTGCCAAGTACATGGTAATTTAATTCATGCTTCAAGGAGAGATCTAATTCCCTTCACTACACAATGGCCTTTTCACCAATGGGCATTTGATCTTATAGGATCCATACATCCTCATTCTTCTAATGGGCATACTCACATTATTATAGCTACAGATTATTTCATGAAATGGGTAGAAGCAGTCCCTTTGACTCAAGCAACTGGAAAACAAATTTCAATGTTTATTCTTAACTGCATCATATGTTTGTATGGTATTCCACACTCTATAGTCACAAATAATGGTGGACAATTCAAGAATAAAGACTTAGATGATCTATGTGCCAAATTCAAGATTACACAACATTGGTCATCTATCTACTATCCTCAAGGGAATGGACAAGAAAAGGCTTCTAATAAGAATCTATTGAAAATCTTGCACTAAATAGTTAATAAAATAGGAAGAGACTGCATCTCATGATCAATCTAGCTCTCTGGGCCTACAGAACAAGTATCAAAATGCCCACTAGGGCTACACCATTCACTTTAGTTTATGGGTCTGAAGCGGTACTACCTATTGAGGTTGAAATCCCATCATTGAGAATCAGAATGCATGGTCTAGTAACTGATGATGACTACAGAGTGTCTAGGTTGCAAGAACTTGAACTACTAGATGAGCGCAGGCAAGCAGCATATGATCATCTCAGAGTATATTAGAAGAGAATGTCTAGAGGTTACAACAAGAAAGTCAGACACAGAGAATTTCAGGTTGGTGATCTAGTCTTGAGAGAAAATCTTAAAAATCAATCACATCGAGAATGCAAGGGGAAGTTTGAACCCAACTGGCTAGGTCCCTTTGTAATCACTGCTACTTTTGGCTATGGAGCCTATCAACTCTCAACAACTAAAGGAGAACGGCTCTAAGAACCAATCAACATTCTCCATCTGAAGAAATTTTATGCCTAAGGCATTTAGTCTATGGTAAAATATCCTGAAAAAATTATAAAAATCTGAAAAAGACCTAAAAAATATGAACATCTTGGTGAAAACCTAGCAATAGGCACCTTGATGATTCACAAAAAAATAAAAAAATATCAAAAGTAAAAAAAAATTTGAAAAAATCAAAAGTACAAAAAAATTGGAAAAATAAAAAATACAAAAAAAAGAAGAAAAAGAAAAAGTGCCTTGGTGAAAACCTAGAAACAAGCACCCTGGTAGCAAAAATAGAATCTCTACCAAGATGGTGAAAATTCGGCAAACGGGTGCCACTTGTTCAAAAATACTCGATCTATCAACACAATCTTGGTCTTTCCTAGCTTTCAGTCTTGCTTTAGTTTGTACATATCTCTTGGTTTGTTCCTGCATTCCTATTTTAGACATATTCCTATTGTCTATTTTCTCATCTATGGTTTTACCTAAAAATTCAATGATGAGAATGACCGACACATGATCAGTGACTAGGTCCTAGGTCCTAGGTTTGCATTTCATTTTGCACTTTGCATGACCTCACAAATTGCTTGAACACTTAAACAATTCTTCAAATCACATCTTCAAATCTAACAAGAGCTAAATCTCACATGAAGGTTCCTCCAATGAAATAGCAAGTAGAATCCTTTTTCGGGATCAAAATCAAAATCTACGATCATTCATATTATTAACTACTGGCATAATCAACCTTCTATCATCACAAAAATCCATTTTTCAACTTAACTGATTATCTTACATCAAACTATCAAAATTTCAACTTGGTCAACTATGGTCAACTCATGGTTTACCCTAGTCAAACTTGGTCTATAGGACCTCTAAATGATACAGAACGCATTCTCGAACGTGAATAACCATTTCTCAAATCAATTAACATGCTTCTAAACTATAACGCTGACTTTTCTTGTCAGATTTTAATTTTAATCCTGAAGGGGGCATGGTATTGAACATCATTCAAAGTTTGTAATCTAAATTTGTAAATCAATCTTTCCCCAGTAATCAAGACAACAACCATGTCTACTTGTTGTTTCATCAAAAGACCTCATCGCTCGGGGCAAATCAATCATCACTTGGGGCATATCAGATTCATTGAGATCCATATCAATCTGGTATTCTCTTAATTTTGTAAATTGTATCATTTTTTTCGTAACCATCGGTTCATTAGTGTTATTTCCTTGGTTCTTCATAACTGAAGGGTTCAAATGTGATACCAATGTGATTCTTATCAACAATCGGGTCTGGAATCGGTCACTCACTTCTTCGCAATCATAAGGTTCAGAATCAGGCATTTTGACACTTTTTCATAATCATTAGTTCATTACTGTTATAGTTGACATTATCTTTGGTCATTTAGGACCTATTATCTTCATATCAATTTCAATCAATTTCTGCTTCATATCAATTTTAATTTCAAACATCAATTTCTTCATCATACACAGACTGTCTTTGAACCACTGCGTTTCGCACAGTAATTCAAAGAGGGGCAAAATGTAATACCCCAAAAATGAGCTATAGGTTCATGAACCTCCCACATCTTCAAATCAAAAGAAATTAACATCAAAGTCCTAACCTAAGGCACATCTACACATTATCGAAATCCTAATTGATTTTATCTAAATTCTGCATCAGAGAATATTCTTAGCAATATTCCTATTTATCTAATTATCTTTAATTAAATATTATTTCGCGATAAATGTTATTATTTATCCTAAAGTTGATTAATTGAATATGATGAATATTTAATTAATTAATTTAATTATGCCACTTAATTATTTAATTAAATTTAATTGCATTTATTCTTAATTAATATTGTTTTTATTTTGACAATAAATCAAAATTCTTACAAACAATCAATTGGATATTTATTTAATTGATTTAAAATCAAAGTTGTCAAATTTAATGATTTAATTGGAATAAAGTTTGATTTAATAATTGATTAACCCACAAATCAATTGTTTTAATTCAAAAAATCAGTTAAGTTGAGAATAAATCACTTTATTTTTAAATTAATTTATATTAAATCATGCACAGTCAGAAAAGTAGGCAACTAGAAATTAACAATCAATTTTAAAATTGAAACTCAACATTTGATGATGAGTTGAAAAAAAAACAAAAAAAACTAAAGCTCTATTTTGAGATAAAAACTGCTTTTGCATGATTTTATGAATTATTTATTCTTAATTTCTTGTTAACTCAAAAATCAACCTGAGTTTATCAAGAGTGATTTATGGCTTTTTTTCAATGCATCCTCAAAGCCCTGGATTTCTATGAAATCAAGGCTCAGCTCTTCACAAATCATCCACAGAATCCACAGAATTTACATACTCTGGAGAATCGAAATCTGAAGAATTGAAGCTTTTTGCGAATCAACAATTTTTGTGAGATCAATCTTGTTTTCAATTCATTTTAGTTTTATTTCATATCATTGTTAGATCTATTTTCATATAGAATAGATTCATATCAGATTTCTCATTCTTATTGCATAGAAAACCCAAAACTATAGATTAATTTGCATTCATTACTTCATTGCTATCTTGCATTCAAATCCTTCATTTAGGTGTCATCAATGTCACTGGTCTCGGTTCAATCTAAGAAGATCATACTCGCACCTACTAGAAGGCAGTAAATCACCTGGTTAGTTAAGTTTTCATTCTATTGCATGATTTTGATTTTTGCTAACCTCTAATGTTTTACTGAAGTGTTGTGTCTACAATTAGGTACAAAATTCACACACACATTTCTGGCACCCCACGGTGGGTGCTAGAAATGTGTGTGTAAATTTTGTACCTAGCTGTAGACACAACACTTCAGTAAAACATTAGAGGTTAGCAAAAATCAAAATCATGCAATAGAATGAAAACTAAACTAACCAGGTGATTTACTGCCTTCTAGTAGGTGCAAGTATGATCTTCTCAGATTCAACCGAGACCAATGACATTGACGACACCTAAATGAAGGATTTGAATGCAAGATAGCAATGAAGTAATGCATGCAAATTAATCTATATTTTTGGGTTTTCTATGCAATAAGAATGAGAAATCTGATATGAATCTATTCTATATAAAAATTGATCTAACAATGATATGAAATAAAACTAAAATGAATTGAAAACAAGATTGATCTCACAAAAATTGTTGATTCGCAAGAAGCTTCAATTCTTCAGATACCAAATCGCCAGCATAAGTTTGCACAATTATGAGATATGAGATTGAAGAGTTGAACCTTGGTTTTATAGAAATCCAAGGCTTTGGGGATGCATGGAAAAGCCATAAATCACTCTAGTTGATTTTTGAGTCAACAAGGAATTAAAGATAGTTAACTCACAATAAATCATGCAAAAACAACTTTTTGATTTAAATCAGAAGTTGAGATCAGCTTTCAACTCAAAATAGAGTTGAGTTTATCTTTAAAACAACTTGAATTGATTTTCTAATTTATAGTTTAACTATTTTTTGGATGTGCATAATTAATCATGAATTAAATAAATAAATAAAATGATTTATCCTCAACTTAACTGATTTTAAAAATAAAACAATTGATTTATGGGTTAATCAATTATTAAATCAAACTTTTATTCTAAAAATAATATCATTAAATATGACAACTTGCTTTAATTAATTAAATAAGAAGTTAATCAATTAATGATAGGAATTTTGATTTATTGTCAAATTTAAATAATAATAAGTAGGAATAAATATAATTAAATAATTAAGTGGCAGTATTAAATCTAATTAATTAAATATTCAGAATATTCAATTAATCAAACTTTAGGATAAATAGGATTTATTGCCAAATAATCATTAAATTAAAGATAATTGGATAAATAGGAATATTGCTAGGAATGTTCACCGATGCAGAATTTAGGATAATCAATTAGGATTCGATGATGTTTAGATGTGCCTTAGGTTAGGACTTCGATGTCGATTTCGTTCGATTTGTCGATATAGGAGGTTAATGAACCTATAGCCCATTTTTGGGGTATTACATTTTGCCCCTCTTTGAATTGTTGTGCAAAGTGCAGTGGTTCAAAGATAGTCTCTGACGCAAGGGGGGGACCTAAGGGGCCAAATGATGGCACACCCTGCAGATCCAGCCTGCTCAACAACACGTGAAAGCAACAACAAGCATACAGTGAGAGAGAGAAAGCATGATCATTCATATATTAACTTCTTTAAAATTGATTCATACATGTTGGGTTGTAAGGCCTTCCCGGTTAGGGCCAGATATTATAATGAATTATAGAAGTCCTCAAACATGCGAGGATCTTACAATAATATTGATTCTACTAGCTTCTATCTTCTATCAAAACTGACTCCCTAAACTCAAACCAAACAAATATACTTATACAAAAGGCTACCGAACTAAGTCGGCCTTCAAATCCACAATCAACGGAAGGAACAGTCAAATCTGGGACCACACGCTTCCCAATGATGGATACCAACATTAAATCCATGACCCATAATCAATGCACAAGTTGACCTCAATAGAAACTCAAAATAAACTACTCGGTAAGCAAGGATGACCGAGCAACAGACAAGCATTGCCGAGCGCCAGAGAAACAACCGACCACCTAGGAGATAACCGACCATCCTCGGTGACCAAAGGAAACCGACCAACTACCGACCAACTCAGTCAAAGCAGGAACCAAGCAACACAGACAAACTTCAAAATCTTTTTGGTGATACAAGATTGCCAAGGACCCGAGATGCTCCTGCATCACAATCAACTTGGGCACATGGGTGAGAAGGGGATGAAACTTCTCCATTCAAAGAATTTATTTCTAGGTTTGAAACAAGTTGATTTGGATTTTAATTGTGAAAACTGTGTTTATGGAAAATAAAAGAGGGTCAAATTAGAATTAGGAAGGAAAAGAAAAGTGAAAAGTTAGAGCTAGTACATTATAATGTATGGGAACCAATACAAGTACCATATCTTGGTGGGTCTTATAATTATGTTACTTTTATTGATGATGCAACTAGGAAAACTTAGGTTTATTTCATTCTAATAAAATTTGATGTATTTGAAGTATTTAAGAAATGGAAAGCCTAGGTTGAGAATGAGATATAAAACAAGTTGAAGTGTCTCAAATCAGATAATGGAGGTAAATACTACAATAGAGAGCTTGATAGTTATTGTTCATACACATGATTCATAGACAAAAGACAATTCCTAGAACCCCACAATAAAATGGTGTGTCTGAAAGGATGAATAGAACTATCATGGAGCATGCAAGAAGTATGAGATTGCATGTAGGGTTGAATTTCCATTTTTGAGCAGATGTTGTAGATACCATTGTTTACTTGGAAAATAGATAGCCTTCAAGTTCCTTGGATGGTGGTATTCTAGAGGAGGCATGGACAAGAAAAATAGTAAACTACTCACTTTTGAAAACTTTTGGTTGTGAAGCATGTGTCCATATTGATATATAAAATTGATCACATCTTGAGGAGAAATCCAAGAAGTGTACTTTTATTGTGTATGGAGTTAATGATTTTCGTTATGATTTGTGGGATTTTCAAAATCACAAAATAATTAGGAGTCGAGATGTCATATTCAATGAAAAAAATATTTACAAGGATCCAATAAAGGGAAATAAGCAAGAAGAGGAACATAGAACACATGGTGCTTGATGAAATCCCAATAAATAGAGTACCAACAGTGCCATAATGGTGGATTCAGACTCCTCTAAAATTTTTAAGACAGGTTATGCTCGTATTCTTGTGGAGGTTGATGCTTCTAAGGGCCTCCCTGAGAAAATAACTTTGGCTTCTCCTTTGGGCTCTTGGACTCAGAATCTGGATTATGAGGGTATTCCATTCAGATGTAGGAAATATCACAAGACTAGTCATCTTGTTGCACGGTGTTCACAGAGAAGGTTAAATCGAAGAAATCACCTTCTTGGTGGCTAGGGGCCTCTAAACATCATTATACGGTTCGAAAAGCTTCTAAGAAAGGGGGTTCGGATTCGAGCCCTATTCAAAAGGATCATGCTTTGGTTGGAGCTTATGTTGATGCTTTGGTGGCTTCTGAAGTTTCCTTTGATACTACTGGTGCTAGCTTTGTTGTGGCTCTAGTTCATGCTGGTAATGATGTCCCTTCTAGCGATGCTACTGTTGTCCCTAACCAGTTCATTGGTGCTATCTCTGGTTCACCGGTCTTGTCTGCAAATGCTGCTAGTTTTGTTGTTCATGGTGTTGTCTCTAGTTCAGATGTGGCTGATGTTGTCTCTAGTCTAGCTATTGTCTTGGGTGCTAGAGTTGTGAGCTCTATTGTGACCTTCCCTTTAGTGGGCTTGTCTATCTCTTATTTGGCCTGGCAAAAGGTTGCTGAAAAGGTGGAGGATGGTTGGACAATAGTGAAGGGAAATAAATCTAAACCTTCCACTCCTTCATTTGATATGAACTTATGTTCACATAAGGATGGGCAAAACTGTAAATCTTGAACGCCCTTTGTTGTGACTGGTTTGGACGTTTGTTTCCATTTGGTAGGAACTTTGGTTCGTTCCTTTGGTTTGTTTGGTGGGGTACCACAGTTGTAATTTGGTCTTTCAACTCTTGATCTTTTTAATGCTTTTGTTCAAGGTTTCGGGACCTTTCAAATCTTATTTTTACTTAACAAAACAGTGCCATAAACTATTGAACAACTAGAATCATAACAAGTTCCTCAAACTCCAGTAAGAAGATTTTATAGGATAAGTAGACCCCCTGAACAATATTCTCCTTCATTATATTATGTATTATTGACTGAATCTAGTGAAGTAGAAGTTATGCAAAAGTAATGAAAGTTGGTACTAAAAAGAAGTGGGAGAAAGGGATGAAAGAGGAGATCGATTCCTTGATACAAAATCAAATCTGGGAATTAGTTGAATCTCTTGAAGGTAAAAGAGCATTGCCTAATAGATGGGTTTACAGGTTAAAGGAAGAACATTGAGGCAAGAAAAGATACAAGGCTATACTTGTGGTCAAAGGTTTTGCACAAAGAAAGGTATTGATTTTGATGAAATATTTTCTCCTATTTTTAAAATGACTCCAATTCAAACTATTCTAAGTCGTGTGGCTACAAAATATTTTCATCAGGAACAATTAGATGTTAAGATAAATTTTCTCCATAGAGATTTGGAGGAATATATTTATATGTAGCAACCACAAGGATATGAGGTCAAAGTTAAGGAGGGCTTTGTGTGTAGATTGAATAAGATCTTGTATGGGATGAAACAAGCACCTCGACAATGGTATTTGAAATTTGATAGTTTTATGGATGAACAAGGTTAAAATAAATGTCATTATGTTCATTGTGTTTATTTCAAGAGGGTTAAGTGCACAGAGATGGGGGAACAAAAAGATGCTACTCATCTTTTTGGTACCCCCAAAAATAAAGGCCATGCGCCATATAAGGTGCATGTTATATAAGGTGTACACCATATGGTGTATGCCATATGGCTTGGTGTGTTGAGTCTGATGCTTGGGCATACCAAGGCTATATGGTGCATGCCATATATGGCATGTTCCATATGTATACCATATTACAAATTTTAAATTAAACTCTAAAACCACATTTCATGTTCATTTGCATCTGCAAATTAGAGAGAACAACGTTTTCAAAGGGTGTATGTCATACCGTGAGCATAATTTTCTCTATTGATGTGTTTGATCATCTCAAAAATGTCGCCAATATGTGGAGGGGGTTGAAGAGGTGAGTATAATTATGTTTTTAGCTTCTTTTTTTATTAAAATATAAGTTTAATTAGGTTTTTAAATTAATTTTTTTTTAAATTTCTAGGAGATGTTAATGCACCTCAACAAAACCCTGAGCCACCTCCTCATGAAGAAATTCATGAAGAAAATGCATCTCAACCTCCTCCATCAATCGAAAGTCATCCACTAGGAACACAACAAAATCTTTTAAAACTAATAGAAAATAATAAAAATCAATTAGAGGCTTTTGATTGGCAAATTGAAAGAATATATTAGAACAAATCCTCATAGGGCATCACTTGAAAATTTATTGCAATCAACCTTGACCCACATAGGAGCAGTTAGTGGGAAACCAAATTTGTGGTCAAACAAACGAGAGGAGAAAAAACAATATTATCTAGATAAATTATCATATGAAGATGTAAAAAATTAAAAAAAATACACAAAAGTGACATTTGTACATTTGTACCCTCTTTATAGATCCTGGAATGAATGCATCTCTTAGTCCTAATTGAAAGAGGTTTCCCATCCATTGGTGCCACCATGAAGGAATTAAAAATAATTTTTGGGATAGATGGTGGATGGTTTTTGATAGCCCTCCTTGTAATAATCATGAGGTTGCCTTTTTTTTTAAGAAACTCTATTGTGAGTTTGTCCTCAATGAGGTCCCAAATTATTTTGATTATTTAGAATTTTGGGGTAGAGGTGGGGGGTCTTCCCATGATAGACCAATGACACAGTGTGGCCCTAGCATAGTCAAGAGGTCTATTGCTAGACCTCATGTAGAGCATGTTACTATTCCTTTCATTGTGAAGGATATTGTTGAGGTGGATATACAAGGCACCATTAGTGCACTCACTCAAACCCTCATATAGTGTGTCAGTTCTTTAGTATAGAGTGAGGTAGATGAGTCTTTAAGGGCTCAAGTTTCACCCCTTTTTGTTAACCATGTGGAGCCCTAGGCACATATGGTGGTGACGATGGTAGATAGGCATCTAGAGATGATGGATTGATGACTGATGAATTTCTCAATGCAACATTCAACATTTATATAGAAGTAATTATTTGCAAGTTTATTTAATTTATTTGATTATATTCAATATATTAATAAATGAATAACTAAATTAGTAGAATGATTATGATCAAAATCCAGGGTCAAAGTGTTTGTGGCAGTGGCAGTGTTCCTCCAATCCCCTTTTTTCATGACATCATTGAGTTCATAGGTATATATTTAATAAAGGATGCGGAGATGATTACTTGCAAGTTCATTTAATTAATTTGATTATAGTTAATTTATAAATGAATGAATAGCTAAATTAGTAGAATGATTATGATCAAAATCTAGGATCAAAGTGTTAATGGAAGTGGCAATGTTTTTTCAACCATATTTTTCATGACATCGTCGATTCTACAGGTATATATCTAATAAAGGATTATAATTATTACACGTGAGTAGCACACAATTATATGAATAATTTCCTCATAACTCACTATGCAAGGGCATTAGTTTATTGTTGGACCCTTGACATTGACACCAAATAGTGAAGGTCGTCATGGAACTTTCACAGATGTATCATTTATTCATTAGTGGTGTTTAAAAAAATATAGGTATTCTTAATAACTACATAATACTCTTTTTGTTTCATTTTTAATTGTTAACATCAAAGACTCCTCCTTTTGTTCATGACTCATTAGATCATGGGGTTGCTACAACTATAGTGAGTTTTGAAGCTTTGACCGAGGTATGAAAGAGATTAGTTAATTTCATTTATTTTTTTAATGGTTTATATTAAAAAAATTTAATAATATTCATGTATGTAATTTTGATTATAATTTTTATTGTTGTTGTAGGGACTTGTAACTCTAGATCATTAGTGTGCCCCTCCTATGGATGATCACAACAACTATTTTTTAGCGGTAAGTGAATATTCTATTGTATGTCATCTATAATTCAATTTTAATGTATATTAGTTATTGATGTTTATACTTGTTATTTTATCAGCTGCAGCTCTAGAGGAATCTAGAGAGGAGGACAAGTGAGTTCACTTGGAAGACTCTATAATCCTCTGCATCTCCATCCACCTGATATTTCAAGGAAGATCATGATTTTTTTTCTTCCCCTTGTGAGAAATGACTAGATTATGGATATTTTTTGTATGCTTATATGACATTTTTTGACATATCTTTTGTATATTGTATATGCGACATTCTACATACATTTGGCTTTCAAGAAGCCTCTCTAACTATATTTGATATATTCTATGTGTGACATTATTAAATATATATATGTGACTTCATTCCCTACGAGTATTTATAGTTCATGTTTTATATATGTAGTTCATGTCTCATGTGTATTGACGCATATTGATTCATGTTTATGTGGATATCTTATGCTTTGTAGATTTTCCATGCCTTGCATATGTTTATGCTTGCATATATCTATGTATATTGTTACTGTATGATTCAAGTTTTATGTCAACATGTATGTTTCCTTCCTTAACTGTAATTATGTTTATCACTCATACCATACATGAATTATTTGTGACTTAAGTAAATGTGTATGTGTGCACCTTGTAAATTCATGTGCATGCTAAATTCCCTATACATTATCTTGTATTGACATATATGCATGTTGACGTAATTGAATTCATAATTATGTTTCATGCTTTATGTGATTTGTGTATTCACCTAAAAAATTGTTGACTTAAGAAAATTCAAATGTTTGTTTGATGCTTTACGTGTTGTGTATTCACATATATGATGTAGAGGAAGAACCTTTAACATGAAAAATACTCAATATATATATAGGTTTTCACTAATCCCAACATAGGTGCAACCTATGTACTCTTCCTTAGACCACTACTATTGGCTTACTTAAGGATCTTTTAACATACATGCCTTGGAAACTTAAAAATTTCATGGAAAATCTTGTTATATGGCCTAAAAGATCAGATACAAGTCACTTTCATTAACCAAAACAATGTAATGACACATTTGTACAAAACATCTTCAATTTCTCATGTAATGGGGACAATCCTTTTGGTCTAATGGGCACACAAACACAATGTTGTTCCCAAACTCTTAACACATGAGGACAATCCTTTTCAACATTACTAAAATGATTCTTTGACTATTTTAACCCAAGACATGACTTATATGTTCAATCCCTTTCTTGTTGTCCCATTGGAATGTCATTCACACTATCATCCTTGTCTATATCAATAGCACTGTCCTTTTGTGAAATATAAACATGACAAATAAATTATGACATGAGTCCAAGTCTTCTAATCGTGCCTCCTTATGACAAACCCCTACCAAGATAACAAGAAACATGGATTTTTTTTAAATGACCTTATTAGACCATTAAGTTTGCATCTATAGTCAATGATAAGACTATCTTCTTTGACACGTGACTTTCCTTTTAAATTAATTGTTGCCCTTCAATATTCAACAAAGACTACTATCCTTTGTCCAAAATCTACTACCTTCTTGAAACTTGTTGTTCTAATAATCACACACCATTTTCAAGTAATTGTCCTTCATATAGTTTGGATTAGTGATGTTTTTTGGATTGGTAAAAATACACACCTCTTCCCTAATAGTGGGTGCATCCTCTTTCATTCATTTGCATGCTTCCATTGTTCTAATCTATTATTTATTGTTGTATCTCTATATTGTCAACCTTCTTTTGTCATTTCTTTATATCCATTGATAGAACCTTTGTTTCTCCTTTATAGAGATCTACAACAATGTTATGTTTTAAGGACTAAATGCTTCAACCATGCCTTTTAAGGGACTACATGCTAGATTTCTTGAACTTCATTCTTTGTAATGGCTTTTTCATCTTTGTTCATTGAATGATCTGCTACCATTCATCTTCAAATGCCATTATTTTTAGCAATTCTTATCACTATCCCTTGACACTGGTTTTAATATTCATTCCTAGATTGTTGTCTTCTCAGTGATATTGATGCAAATTGTCCCATGCTCTGTCACTATGTTCACTGATATCAATAGTCATTGGATCCCCTTTTGACTATGATTGTCCACCATTTGATTTTGACCTCCAATCATCTCCATGGCACTATTTTTTCCTTGATACTCTTTGATAGCAATGAGATTGAGGTTTCTTCACTAAATTTTGTGTCCCTTTATTGTGCTTTGTCTATCAATATGCTACTCTATTCATGATAATAATGAAATCTACTCTTTCTCATTGCAAACATTGTCATGCTCTTATCCATATTTTTTTTATCAATAATGTCTTCAACTTTTGTATTCCATCAGTGTTGTGGCATTTATGTGATCACTATATTTTTTCATGAACAACCACTTCTTTTTTGACAAATGCTATATGTTGTCCTTTTAACAAAATGACTATCTCACACCTTTGAAGCACTTTTTTTTTATCAACAAACCATTATTTTAAACAACGGTGTTCTTTATATGAATTCATATCTTCCTTGACGTTCTTTACCACTACCTTGTTAGTGAAATGTATTGTTCCTTATGATGTTGCGTGCTACTATTTTATAACCATATCTTTGTTATTCACTGTCTTTTCACCTTCTTCATGTTGTCACTGTCTCATTGACTGTCTTTTGACTAATATTAGATTAGTGCCCAGTGTTACACCTTAATGAAAAGATGGTTTTAACAATATATATCATTGTCCCTTAGTATCATGTTCTCTCTACCAATGAAACATGATCATGATCCTCTGATAGGACATTTGGAAAAGTTCATAGAAGCACCATGAAATAGTTCAAAAACCTTAAACACCCCAGTGCATAGCATTGTGCTTATGATGATGAATAAACAAACTCTTGGAAACCCTATACAAAACACTGCTTTCTTGCACCTCATTTTCTAGTTGTAGTGTGTAGTTCTCTACGAAGTCCACAATTGAAATGATGGTATCAAGTGGGAATGCTTCCTTGTACCACTTGAATTGTAAATCCAATCATCAATCTCTATGCATATGCCTTGCATACTCAAACAATTTTTTCACGAAAAAAGCCCATGAACTAATACACTAGAATATTTTCAATTACCAAATCACATCATTTTTCCTCTTTTCCATCCTTTATATTGTATGCCACGGTCTTATATTTTCCTAATTTCACTATTTCATTCCCAATTTCATGTGTACTCTCCATATGTTGAAAAATTGGTAAATGTTGCAAGCCACCACAATTAATGCACGTGTCATTCAAGCATGAGAGCTTGTAAAATTGTTTACCATCCACTTTTTCACATAAAATGGTAGATATGAAATCCCTTGAAGATCGATTGTAGGACATAATGACCCAACCAAAATAACCCTAGACAAATTAACCCAGCCACAATAATCTAAGGATAAAATAACCCAAGGTCATAATAACCCAAGCCAAAATAACCCATGGACATAATATCCATGTAAGAATATAGAGAAAGAAAAACAAAATTTATAAATTGTGTGTGTGTGTGTGTGTTGCTAAAAAAGCTTTATTATTCAAATTCTCAATTAAAGTTTCAAATTATAAGAAATATCTCTTATATAATCTAAAATGTTATGGTTGTCAAAACCATCAACCGGTCTTTTTAGTTTTTCTTTGAGTTCATGGTATTTTTTCCTTCTTGGTTGCCCAATGTATCCAGCCATATATTTCTCCATTTTATTCTCTTGGAAACCATATATTTCTTGGTTTAATGCTTTGATAATTTCCAAACTGAGTTATGTGATGCTTGAAGCAATTCAATAAATCCTCTATGTCATCCCTAAATAGTATTATTGGTTTTAGGAAGATAATCTTGAATAGTTAAATAACAATTCTACATTGTGATTGGAAACTTGGGTGATCGTATGTTGCCTCTTCTGGTTAGTCTACCAATCCCTATGTCTTCAAAATAATCAATTATGGGTTGTAGAGTCTCCTCATATCCTGTATAATAAGGAGATTGTAGAAATGTTTCAAATGTATCAAATAAAGTGTCAAGTTCTAATGTTCTAATTGGTTTTATGCCATTTCTAGTTTACTAGCTTGATCTAAAATGACCACGGGTTATTATGTCCATCTATTATTTTGACCACAGGTTATTTTGTCCATGGGTTATTATAGCGGGGTTATTGTGTCCAGAGTTATTTTGATTGGGTTATTATGTCTAGATACCTTGAAGATCTAGATGTATCCTTTATGTTACACTCCTACAAAATAATGTTAGAAGGCAAATGTACACATATATACCGATAAACATCATAATGGTTAGAAAATTTATTATGTACCTTACAAAAACAACTTGTGTGTGTGTGATTTATCTTGACATAAAAAGGTTTAGCCATTTCAAAATATCTTTGACTAATTTTAATTTGATGATACATTTCTATGAATTTAGCAAAGAATTGTGTTTGAGTTGAATACAAAAAATGTTTCAGATGTGGATCTGATGAAGGGTACTCCCCTATTTAACCAAACACACACAACATAATAGGAAAGTAAACCAAAAAATTACAAGAACATATTATTGGCAAGAATAGAAACACTTGCTTTCTATTATCCTCAATGAAATGACATTAGAATATTCAGAAAAATAACATGCTATAGCCACATAGGAATTTTCATTACAATAATGTGTAAGGAAAAGCCATAATTTACACTTCTGGAACTTAACCCTAAAATCCCCCTTTAGCCTTATATAAGTAGCACAACAAACTGCCTTACAATGTTTTGGAAAGTGAAATTTTCCCATTTTGGCGCCTAGCAATTTAATTTCCCACCTTAAGTGAACTTTCTCTCTTTTTCACTTATATTGAAACTAGATTCCTGAAGGCACAACTTCTGAGAACCATAACTTGTGAACCATCAAGCCGATTAGCTATTATAGCCCCATTTAAGAAATGACACAATTTTTTCTACACCTTTGTCTAGGAAAGCACAAGCCAATCAAAGTTTGACCCCTTTTTGGAGCTTCTAAAGCCTTCAAAACTGAGTTCAAAGTTTTTGTACTACCCCACCAAAACAGAAAATGCAATAACTTCCAAACCATACTTGATCCTACAATGAAACTTTAGGGTAGGCTTCTATATCAAAAATGAAGCTCCAAGGAAGAAAATGGAATAGTTCATGCTCAAATTAAAAAACTTACTAAAAATAATAACCATGTCCAAAGATAGCCCTTATTAAAACTAGATAATATTTTTTTGGGGTGATGCAATATTTCTCTTACACCCTAGATGCTCTTGCATTAGGATCATGAATCCAACTACCAATCCTCCTTCTTCCAACATCTCTTTGATTAGGAGATACCCATGTGTTATTCTTCCAAAAAAATTCAAAGATTTAAAGCTTCAATAATTGCTTTATCTTTTTGTGGTAGTCTATTGGAGAATCCCCATAACTCATTTCTATTTGAATCCTCCACTCTTTGATGCCTTCCCACATATCTCATTAGACACTTTCTACTTATTTTCAATGTTTTACTTGTCTTTCTAATGAGTCAAGATTTCTTCATTTGAGTGCTTACTATTATTGATGTAAGTACATGTCATGTGACATTGCTATCTTTTGCGTATGATGTAGAACCCACACTCTCATATCCAGTCATTAGGTTCTTTACAATAGATTTTTCACTTGACTCATCCATCATTCTTATCCCAATAATCTTCATTATGGGCCTAAATTTTAGATTTATCATCATTTCAACAAATAGTTGACATCTTCCTATCACATTTAAGTTCTCAAAAAATAATCTCCAAATGTGGTTAGCATATCTTTGACAAGTACGCTTGGGAATCTTATCATGAATTAGTTTCAAAATATTAATATCAATATCAATCAAATATGTTTTCTTTCTATACAAAATAATAAGAGGTTTTCTCAATTGTTGAGTGGCTCAACATTAGAAACATCAACAACAGTTGGCATGGATTGTGTACCTTTAACCCAAGATGATGTGTCATGAAATTGAGATGTGAAAGATGGAACCTCACCAACTTGAGTTGTTGTTGTATCATCCTAAAAAGTAAGCACACTAAATTAGGTGCTCATTTTAGCCCCATTTTAGTATGTATGGGTTCCTATATTGATTTAATGTTCTCCTAGCACTTATTGGACCTTCAAATTAACATTATAAGTCCTATATTGAGTCAATTTATTCAAAACTCAAAGTTAGCCCTTATTTCTAAGTGTGCTCCTCTATTTTTCTTCTAATCAAAATAATTAATTTCATCTCCTAGGCCCTATTTGACCTTTTATGGCCTCGGGATACTTTCTTGACATCATAATGAGCTATATGTACTTATCTTGCATTTACTGACTGACCAAGACCCCCAGACCAAATTTTGGCCTGTGTAGGGTGGAACACATTGCTATTGGTGTATGTTCCTAGGAACACATCGCCAATGGTGATATTTTCCTAGGGTTTTGAGCCTAGATTTGGGTAGAGTCTTGTGTCGAGGTTTTTGCAGGAGAAAATTTTATATGGTCGACCTAACTGAGTTGTAACCTTTGAAATCATGCATTTATGAGATCCATTATCAAGTACAAGAATTCCATATTAATTTTCCAAGCATTCATGATCAAGCAAGAAAATTGGAGTTCAAGATCTCTTCTTGAATCAAGCATTCATCCAAATCTTCAATCCTACTTCTTCATCAAGCATTGTGGAAAAATACAACATCCATCATTCAAGGCTTTGGTTTCATGATTTTCTATAAGGTTTTTCTAGAGATTAAGCTATTGCATAAACACTTATGATCACATCCACAGAAGAATTCCATCATCAAGGCATGAGGTAATTTAAATTTAGCTTCTATTTCATCTTTCATTATGCAATTTCAATTTATCTTCAAGGTTGATTCCTAAACAAGGTTTGACCAAGGAAAACTCCTTTTCCCAACCTTTTCCCCATATTTAGTGAGCATGAACAGGTTATAGAGCTTTCAGATCTTTCTAGGTAGTACAAAAATAGTTGCAGATCTTGTGAAAGTATTGTCCAAAAGTGCCAGGTACAAGTCGATTTCCCACTGTGTTCTTGGGTACAGATCGTCTAGCCATTTTGTTCCTGCCATTTTTTTATTGAAATTTTTCAAGGAGTTAGTTCACAACCTTAAGGTCTTAGATCTACAATTATAGCTCATTCCATGATTTCGACAGTCAAAAATTCAAATCTAAAAGTTTACTTTATCTATTCCATTTCCAAGCGCATTCAAATCCTACTCCATCCTCTTTCACATCAATTTTATCAATTGATTTAGATTAGATCCGTAATTAGTTTATTTGTTGCACATCAATATAGTTCATCTGTTTCTCAAATCATAAGAAACAAAAGAATCAAAACCCTTCAAGCATAGATATTGCATTGGAATCACTCAAGTGGTGTTGATCATGCTTGTCTTGAGGTGTTTTTTATTCTAATGTATCTTATGAATTGAGGATTTTCACCTTTTTCATGATTCCCATTTTATATTATACATTTTGGTGAACCTGACTTATAAAATTTCCTCTTTTGATTTTGGTGTTAGATTCCCTTTATGTGCTTATAGGTTCACCTATTATATATTTTCGTGAATACATCTCTTTCATGCATTTTACCTTTTGTGTGGTTAGTTAGATCTACTATTTGTGTGCATCTTTAAATCATAAAAAGAACAAAAAACTTTTTGTCTTTTCCTTTTCATTAGTTGTATTCCATTCATATTTTAAGAAAATACAAAAATATATTGCATTGTTTAATGTGTCTTTAGTCATAGCTTGTTCACAGAATGCCTAATTTGTTTATTCAAGAGTTTACAGTATTTGATGAGTCGTTTAGCCGTGAAGATTTTGATATGTTAGATGAAGCCTGTTGGAGCTTTTCCTTGTAGGACCAAACTTGAATCAAATTATGGGCTTGATTCTCAGGGTAGGCACTCAAGTTTGACAAGAAAACAATCCAATTGATGAGGATTGAAAGGAATCCTCCTCCTTCTTTGAGCTCCACATTCACTCAGGTGGGTATTGCCTTATCTGCACATTCATGACATCTTTTTGGTGAATAAAAGGCCTACAGACATATTAGTGTGGAATAGTCTTCAAACCCCTTCAAGTAACTCATACCACAATGAAGCCAATCCTTATGCAACAACCCTACTTGCATAGAATGAGTTTGAAGACTAGAGAGAAACTCCTACTGCTACTACCAACATGAAAGGGAAAGGTATTGACTTGAATGATTTAATGTTGGGTTTGAAAGGATTCTTGAGACACCCTAAGTCTCTCATAGACCAGTGCCTTATCCAATAGGCAACAGAGTCAAATACCTCACTGTAATAGAGAGCTATGAAACAAGAAGACAATACATTAAAATATTTTGATGCCTTACACCAAACATACACCATCAATCAGACCATACTTCAACTATCCACCTGTGTACCCAAATGTGTTATCACTCATTTAAAGGATTTTAACCCTCCCCTTAGAAGAGACCTATAAACAGGCAATACATAACCAGCATCCACTGAAAGACAAGCATGAAATACCCTTGATAGCTCAGCTCATACACATATGAAAACCAGTCCTAGACTTAGTTGCTTCTGCGAAAACAACTCTATTGCAGACACTCACTGGAAATGCAAGTAGAAAGACCATAACACCCTTGATGCCATAATCAATAAGTCTAAAACCCAAATGGAGACAATCTGATAACAGTAAAAATGTATTGAATCTCATGCATAAAACAAGCTAATACAATCTGTATTCTATTCTCAGAACTAGCAAGGGAAAAGAAGAACACTCTATATGCAGAGAAAAGGAAATATCTATAGGAAAACGATCCTTCCTTAGAACCAATAGAAACCAGAACCCTTGGAACTGATCAAAATTTGAACCCCTCCTAATGATCCTGAAAATCCTTTTATAGGAACAAGGATTGCAACAAGCTAAGGATCACCTAGAGCAAAATTTAGGTCTGCAACCACCCAGTACAACAAGAAGAGAAAGAGTGCAGAGAAGCCTAGAAACTTGGGAAGAAATCTGATGTACAATTGCATCGGTTTCATCACCACAAGCTAATTGTGAAGCAAAGTTAATGCCTTCTTGTTGCAGGAAAAACAAATTTTGATGTCAGGACCCACTAGAAGAACTTCGCATGTACATAGCATTAAGATCACTGACATACAATCCCTAGCCACCTACAGAGAGAAACAGTCAACTGCATTTAAATCGGCATGGCACCCTAGGCAAGAAAATCTGATCTACGCGGCCACATAGATCTTCACCATCAACTTCACAACTGCCACCGAGCTACCACACTCATCGCAACCAGCCAACTGCCAGAAAACCCTACAAAATAAGGGTTGTCGCATGATCGCATAGCCAAGAAAAGGGTTATGTGAACATGTGACACATCACCAACATTCACCGTCGGGTACAAAACATCATGCCACTGATCAGCAGGACCCTCGAGCCAGGTCGCAACACCTACCGCCATTAAACCAGCAAGAAATCTGTTGAAAAAGCATTAAAACCAGTACTTTTTATCACTGCAGATCCTCAAGAAATTCTAACTCAAACTGCAATGGTCACCATGTATTTCGTGGGCTATGGCTTTAACTCAACTGCACCTCGGGTTAACTCCACGAACTGGTGACAAGGTATTTCTTAGTCACGGAATGAAAGACTTAACTTCGGTTTAACTCCACAAACTGGCGACAACACGTGCTAAAAATGGCCACTTAAGTTATCTGGCGAACTGGCGACTAAAGGCACTTCACCAGTTCATGAAAATAATAGTGCCACCACTAAAGTATCACGCAAACTAGCAACAGAGAGAAAAAATTATCGAGGCCGTCACATTTTATCCATACCATCAAAAACACTGAGAAATCACACTGGGCCCGCCAAGGAAAATTGACAGCCGGTCACATGATCGCATGGACCGGCAAGATTCCACACGATCACATGACCACCGTTGATCTGTAATCTTTCCAATAGTACCTGGGCCCATCTTCCATTATGCAACCTCAGACCAACCGGAAGATGCCTCACCACCAATTGCCACCGAGCCCCATCACAATGTGGCACCCTTGTCGCATGATCACATGGCTGAAAGATGGCCCTTGCGATCATGCGACAAGGCCACAAGACTGCCACGTTGGCCTCCCAGTCTAACAGGGGGACCACAACACTTCCATCACCAATGGGCCCAAGAACAAGTGTCAACTGATCGCATGATCGCATGTCAGAAAACTCTGACATGCGACCATGCGACAACCAACCACAAGATGCCACATAACCACCTCTAGGACCACAGGCCTTCTGCCAACGGGCCCCACGCACAAGGAAGGAAACTTGTCACATGATCGCAAGCCACGAAACTGGCCCTTGCGATCATGCGACAAGGCCATATGACCGCCAAGCATTCAGAGATTACGCGACTAAGGAGAAACAGACCGCCCGCCAGGTCGCTGAAGGTTAGGCACCTAACTGCCAGAAACAAGAGACCTAGCGATGACCGCCAGTCACAGAATCTTGAAATGCCCTAACCTCGAGACATGCTGAAAACCCTTTCCACATCATCGCTCGGCTACCAATCAGAACTAAACATGTCACCACCTCCCTGACAGCACCTAGAGTAACTAGTCGCATGGTCGCATGTCAGAAAAATCTGACATGCGATCATGCGACAACCAATCATTTTGGAACCTTTGAAGACTAGGGCCCACCATCTAGTCAAACTTGCGAGTTAGGGAATGCCAACAAATAGGGCAGAAGTGCGAGGTCGAAAACACATAGGGTTTTCGGTGAAAGATCAAAAACATCATGGGTTTGTTAGATTAGGTGAAATACTAATCTCCCAAGAACACCTGCATGCATAACCCTGTCACATGGAAGAAGCAAAGAACAGAAGCAAGAAAAATCCATAGAGGCCAAAAAGCCAGAGACATCTTATGGACATGTAAAGAGCAATTGTATTCCAAGATTATCTAAAAAGAATGTACAAAGGGTTCAACCATATAGGTGAACAATAAAACCCTAAAGCTATAAAGCAAAAAATAAAGCTAGGTTGCACATTATAATTAATAAATATATTAATTATAATGCACCTAAAGATAGCTTAAGTAAATAGAGTAATAAATGACTTAATTAATTAAACCAAAGTGATTTAATTAATAAGCATAAAGTATGATTACTCTAACAGGGTTTTCAAAAACATTGTGGGTTTTCGACACTTAAGCAAATTCTGAAATTGTTTTCTGCAGACCTTAAAACTTGAATATCTCCTTGGATTTTGTGAATTAGGAGATGCGATCTGAACTGGAGCAAGGTGATACATTAAAGAGAACGGGGCTAAGGGCGCACACCATGAAACATTATGGATTTTCTTCGCACATTAAAACAAGCTTGCAGCAGGGCGGGACAACTTCACAAAACTTTGTAGGGAAAAAGGTCATTTTCAAAGGATTTTTACTATGACTGGAAAATGACCCAACAAAGCCCTTAATGACTTCATCTATACTCAATCTTCTTCTAAGCCTCCCAAACTCTCTCTTTTTTCAAAATATAATTAATGTCATATAAGGATTTAGGGTTTACAATAATCCCTTTTATGAACCAATCATTGATTCCTCTCACAAAGAATCTCTCCCTCATGGGGATATATTGATGCAAGAACCTACTTTTAAGCCTTCATTCAATGATATCCCTCTTTTGGATGAACCATTGGAGAATGATGTTGATTATTCTCTTGATGCGTACCTCCCCTATGAGACTACCTTTGTGCAAGAGGATGATTTTATGATGAAGAAGGGTGATATAACTTATAACTCCTTTAATAACACATATCCTCCTAACCATTCCCATTATATTCCCTCTAGAGATGAAGCACTAATGAATCATTATTCTCCTTCTCCTAAAAGTACCTTACAAGTAGAGGATGATATCCTTAATGCTCTCTCTTTTCCTAATGAATCTTTTGGGAACAAAGAACCTAATCAAGTTAATACCATTCAATATACCCCTTTGATTTTTGTAAATGGTTCTATGCAACCCTATTATCATGTAGTACCATACACATATACTGAAGAGGATAATATCCTTGATTTCTTTCCCTCTACAAATCCAACCTTTGAACATAAGGATCTTAATCACACCAAGCCCCCGGCTTCCCACAATAATAATAAAGAGGGGGGCTAGCAGGTTAATTAATGGCAGGGGGATGGGTTCATTAATTGTAGTTCACTAGAATAAGTGCTATAATCTTGACTGGAAGGTATCTCGCCCTACTATTCTATGGGGGTGGGAGGCAATAGTTTACCTACACACATACGCCCCCTATATTATAAAGGGGCCACTATTCAATCTTTATTTCCTTCTTCAATTATTCCTCCAATACAAATAGATAAACCATAAACTCTTTAAGATGATGATTCAGGAACTTTAGAGTTTGCACCAACTTTCTATAACAAAGACAAAATACCTTATTCTGACACATGTATGGATATTGATTGAGCCTCTTTAAACTTCAACTAAATTCCACCTAAAAGAGACCCTTACCTTTTTGATATATCAAACTCTCCCCTTACCTTTTTGATATATCAAACCATTTTGATGGACATGGTATAGGATGTGTGCAACAAAGTACTAAAAAGAATGAGAAATCTACATCACATTTTTCAGAAACTATAGGTTTCCAACCTTCCTATTTGTCCAATCAATTTATAAATTCTTCTCCTCATTTCTCATCACAACAAGAGAAATTTTGTTTGATCTTCCTAAAGCAACCTTAATTACTATTCCTTTGAAAAACAAACAAAAAAATAACAAACACAAACTATATAATTCTTCCATTTGTTTGTATCATCAAATTCATGGCCATAAGACTAATGAATGTTATGATTTGAAGTGTAAAATTCAAGAATGCATTAATTTTGGTATGATTCAAATGACATGTAACAATGAATGGCACCGTTGTCATGATAATTCTAAATAATATCTATGTTCCTATTATGTTTCTCCTCATTATGTCACATTGCTACCCTATCCTTTGTGGGCTCATTGTCATTTATGGTGGTGCAATTTTAGGTGCAATCATACTTTGCGTACAAAATAATAGTCCTTATTCCTTGTCTCCTCACATGGGGGAAAGGGTACTATTTCACTCTCCTATTTATCCCAAGGACCCATTTTCTTCCTTTCTTGACTTTTTCTTTTATAACATGACATCTTTTCTTGCATGGACTTGTTGTTTTCCATAAGGATATTCTCTTTTTTAGGAGATTTACATCCCAAGTTGTAACCTTATGCTTTCTTGAAAGTGCATGTCTATTATAAATAAACTTTCACTTAAGGAACATAATGTTTCATCCTTTGTCAAGTATCCCTTACCTAGTAATAGGGAAGGTGTGTATACTTGACCCTCCACCTTTTTCTCTTCCTCTCCAATTGATCCAACATCCCTTGTCAGCTTTCTTCTTTTGTAATATGATGTTATTTCTTGCATGGATCTTCCCTTTTTCAGGAGATTTGCATCCCAAGTTGAAACCTTATGATTTCTTGAAAGTGCTTGTATATTATAAAATATCTATCTCATAAGATATATAATGGGTTATCTTTTCCCTTCACTTCACCCTTGGGGGAAAGGTTTCATTTCTTAATGTCTTATTCCTACCTAATGATTCACTTTCTCTAGGTTATGTGGTCTTTGTTTATCACATGAAATCTTTTCTAGGATGGAGTTATTTCTTTATGTAAGGATCTTCTCTTTTTCAGGAGATTTACATCCTGAATTACAATATTTTCCTTGCTCGTAAAGTGCATGTCTATCCTAAACAAATACTCTTACTTGGGGGCTTAAGGTGTGTTATCCTTCATCAAGAACCCCTTTTCACCTAGCAATAGGGGGGTTAAAAGGGTGCATTCTTGTTCTCCTTCCCTCTTTGTCTTGAAGATGTTATCTTTGTTCAAGAACTTCTCTTGAAGGTAGATTTAGATTGTAACCAAGATATTTTCCTTTCAAGGGTCTCTTCCCACTTGTGGATGTCCTTTCATAATTATCTATTTCCTTGGAAAACAAGAGTTTTCACTTTTTGCTAAGGGTATAAGCACACATTGTTGATTTAAGGATATCTCCTTGTTGTTGGAAGTAGGTATCCTTGTTCTCTTTTCCGTATGATGCAACCATGGTCTTATGTTGTCATTATAAAGAGGGGGGCATATATACAACCTCCTTTGTATATTATGTAGCTTTTGTTAATTGATCCCAAAGGAGACAATGTTTTCCTTAGGATTGATCATCCTTTCCGGATCCCTATGGAGACAATGCTTTTTGTAGGACTGATCTTATAAGCCGCCCCTGAGAGCAAAGTTTGTCAAGCTTCCCCTAAGCGCAAGATTTTCCAAGTAGAATTGACTAGCATAATGTAGCTTTCTAGACCATCAATTCTCCTTCTCTTCGAGATAAGTGGTACTAGCATAAAACAACTTGCTAGCCTTTCCTTCTCCTTCTCTTCTTCTCCCATGAATGGCCTAGAATAACACAACTTGCTAGCTTATTGGATTTATGGTCTCTTTCTTTTCCTCCATGCTCTCATAGCTATGCTAGTGGGTTAGATCATAGAGTCTGGTCTTATCTTTGATGTGTTCTCTTTCTCTTTTCAGGTGACCACTTGTGCTTCATCAACAGCTTTCTGAGCACGATGCTAGTGGTTGAGACATTTTTTTTAGCGAGGTCTCTTTAGCTTGTTGACTTGGAATCTTAGTAAGATTTAGGCTTTTGTTGTTGTTTTATGTATCCTTGCATATGGATCCAACGGTTAAGATCCTTGGTTTTGGAGCTTATATCCTAAACTATGTGACATATTATCTCTTTGTAGTTTTTCCATGATCTTCATCTTTATCTCTCTTTCTTCTACTTTACTGTGAGCCTAAAGAGTAAGAACCCTTAATTAGGTGTTCATTTTAGCCCCATTTTAGTATGTATGGGTTTCCACATTAATTTCACATTTTACTAGCACTTATTGGGCCTTTAGATTAACATTATAAGTCTTATATTGACTCAGTTTGTTCAAACCTTGAGGTTAACCCTTATTTCTACGTGTGCTCCTTTAATTTTTCTCCAATAAAATAATTCATTTCATCTCCTAGGCCTTATTTGACCTTTTGTGACCTTGGGATACTTTCTTGGCAACATAATGAGTTGTTTGTACTTATCTTGCATTTACTAATTAGGACCCCCAAACAAAATTTTTGCCTACATAGGGTGGAACACATTGCCAATGGAAATTTGTTCCTAGGGTTTTGAGCCCAGATTTGGGGTAGAGTCCCATATTGAGGTTTTTACAAGATAATTTTTTTTGTGATCGAACTGGCTAAGTTTTAACCCCCAAAATGATACATTTAGTATATAAAACCCCTATCTCTCTTCCTTTTGGTATCCATTGTGCATTCATGAGATCCATTATCAAGTACAAGCATTCCATATCAAGTTTCCAAGCATTCATGATCAAGAAAGAAAATTGGAGTTCAAGATCTCTTCTTAAATCAAGCATCCATCCAAATCTTCTATCCTTCTTTTTCATCAAGAGTTGTGGCAAACTACAACATCCATCACTCAAGGATTTGGTTTCATGATTTCCTATTAGGTTTTTATGGAGATCAAGATATTGCATCAACACTTGTGATCACATCCAAATAAGTATTGCATCATCAAGGCATGGGGTAATTTAGATCTAGCTTATATTTCATCTTTCCTTGTGCAATTTCAATTCATTTTCAAGATTGGTTCCTAAAAAAGGGTTTAACCAAGGAAAACCCATTTTCCAACCTTTTCCCCATTTTTCGTGTCCAAGAATAGGTTATGGAGCTATTAAATCTTTTCTAATCAATACAAGAACAGTTGTAGATCTTGTGAAAGTTTCATCCAAAAGTGTCAGGTACAGGTTGACTACCTGTTGCTTTCTTGGGTACATATCGACTAGTCGCTCTTTTCTTGCCATTTTTTACTAAAATTTGGGAGGGATTTCGTTCACAACCTTCATGTCTTAGATTTATAATTATAGCTCATTTTGGGATTTTGACAGTCATAAATTCAGGTCTGAAAGTTCACTTTTTCTATTCCATTTGTAGGTGCATTCAAATCCTCCTCCATCTTCTTTCACATCAGTTTTCCCAATTGATTTAGATTAGATCTATACTTATTTAGTCTCTTGCACATCAATATATTTCCTCTCTTTCTCATATCATAAGCAACAAAGGAATCAAAACCCTTCAAGAATAGGTATTGCATTGGCATCTGTCAAGTGGTGTTGATCATACTTGTCTTTTGGTGGTTTTGCATTCTAATGTATCTTATGAATTGGGGATTTTAGCCTTTTTCATGATCCCCATTTTATATTATACAGTTGTTAATAGTGTTCCTTCAACTTCCAATGTTGTAAGTACTGTAGACCCCAACTTAATACGATGGTGTGCCTACACCTTGGGATGTAGAGAATGTTGTGCCTTCACTATGAGATGTAGAGCATGATGTGCCTTCAGTATGGGATGATAGTGTCACTTCAACTTGAGATGTCATAGATTACGTTCCTGCAACTTTGTAATTCAATTGTCTTGTTACATGAAATTTTCTCATCCATTGTTTTTGTGTTTCCAATTACAATTCTCTTTAACTTTGCATTGATGTTTCATGTTCCTCTTCCAAAGGCATTTCTTCATGTATGGTATGCAATTTTCTTTTTTTACAAAGTTGTCTCATTCTTTCTTTGTCCTTCTCTTTCTCTGCTTCATGCTCTTATGGTGATAGAATATTTGGTTATTTCCTCAACATGATGATGAATTCTACATGTGTGTACAAGTAAAACATAGAGATTAGTTGATAGCTTCAATTTACATCCAATGCACCTTCCCAATTAAAATTATTCATTATAATTTCCAAAATAGTTTGAAACTCTTTCAAACTTTGAGTTTTCACACATCTTCCTTCGAATTCAAACTTGAACTATTAAAAAAATTATTACAATAAGTAAAATTATGAAAATAACAAGTCCATATTAAATCAATTATATAAAAAAAACTCCTTTTTCACATTTCACTTCTAAAAAAATGAAAAACTTACCTCAAATTATCAATTTTAATAAAAAAAATCATTGACTTTCCCACTTCTACGTTGAATTTTGAACAAAAAGGTGGTGAAAAAAAGATAGAATATGTTGATTGCACTTGTTTTTTATATTCAACACCATGAAAAACATTTGTTTGTCAGACAATGCACAGAAACTAGACATAAAATAGAAAATGTGGGCTTGAATCACATGTTCTTGGTTTTTTTACCATTTTTAGTATGTCATATATAATACAAAAAAATTACTTTGTTTCCCTAATGCATGCAGTTCTTCACATATGGAACACTCCATATGCTACGTTATGCAAAAATGTTATTCTATGTTATACAAAAATATTTCTCTAGAAAAATTTTACCCTTGCTGTTCCAAAGTGATCCTTTGAGTACACCCAGAGATCATAAAAAGAAGGTGCATATAAGTTAATTAATGGAGCTTTTATTGGGAAGACTATTGTTCCCCTGTTGAAAACTTCATTTATTATGGCATAATATTTGTTGGTGTATTTTGTCCTATCAAGGGGAAGCTTTGGTGGATTTTGTCAGTGTGAACATATTTAAAATTTTAATTATTTTCATATTTCTCCCTCGCTATTATTTCAATTTGTGTTTCATTTGATCAAAGCCTTAAACCCTATATACTAGAGTCCCTAAATCCTAATCCCTAAGCCCTTAACCCTTTCTCTCTCAAACTTTAAACCCTAAACCCCCTTTCCCTCTCACCTCTCTATGCTCGGCTCTCTCTCTCTCTCTCTGTATGTGTGTGTGTGTGTAAACCCTAAATAGTAAGTCCTAAACCCTATATACTAGTCCCTAAACTCTAAATCATAATCCCTAAACTCTTAACCCTCTCTCTCAAACTTTAAACCCTAAACTCCATCTCCCTCTCTCCTCATCTCACCCTATTCCTCTCTACTCTCAACCCTAAATCCTAATCCCTAAGCCCTATAGCCTAAACCTTGAACCCTTAATCCTATACTAAGACCCAAGGGTTATATGTGGGTAAAAGGGAGAGAAGGGAAAGAGGGATGGAGTGAAAGAGGGGAGAAGAGAGAGGGGTCTCTCTCTCTCTCTCTCTCTCTCTCTCTCTCTCTCTCTCTCTCTCTCTCTCTCTCTCTCTCTCTCTCTCTCTCTCTCTCTATCTATCTATAGAGAGAGAGAGAGGTGGTAAAACAAGAGAGAAGGGAAAGAGGGACGGTGTGAGATAGGGGAGGAGGGAGAGGGGGAAGATATAGAGAGATAGGGAGAGGGTAGAGATGCGAAAGAGAGGGAGAGAGGGGTGTGGACGGAGAGAAGAGAAGAGAGATGTGGGGAAGAGGGAGAGAGGGGAAAGAGAGAGGGGGAAACAAGAGAGAATGGAAAGAGGGATGGAGTAAGAGAGGGGAGGAGAGAGAGGGGTCAAGATAGAGATAGGGAGAGGGGGAGATGGGGTAGAGAGGGAGAGAGGGATGGGGAGGGAGATAAGAGAGGATAGATGTGGGGAAGGACCTAAACCTTAATCCATAAATAGTATACTAGATCCTAAACCCCAAATATTAAGCCCTAATCCCTAAACCCTAAACTCTAAGCCCTAACCCCTAAACTACTCCCTAAGCCCTAAATAATAATCCCTAAGCTCTAAACTCTAATTCATTATCCCTATACCGTAAACCTCATACCCTTAACCCTATACTAATCCCCAAGGGACACAATTGGGTAAGAGGGAGATAAGGGAAATAATGAGAGAGTGAGAGGTAGGAAAGAGAGAGGTGGGGAACCTCTACCTTCACCCCTTTATCTCTCCATTTAATTTTATCCCATGCTCTAAACCCTAAATCCTAAGCCTTAAGCTATAAACTATAAACCCTAAACTCTAAACCTTTCACCATAAACCCTATACTAGACCCTAAATCCTAAGCCCTAATCTCTAAACTTTAAGCCCTAAACCCTAAAATCTCTTCCCTAACCCCTATAGTATTCCCTAAACCCTATCATAATCCCTAAGATCCAAACTCTAAGCCCTAAGTCGTGTACCCTAAAACTTGCACCCTAAACCATATACTAAGCCCTAAGGGATAGATCTGGGTAAGAGGGAGATAAGGGAAAAAGGGAGAGAGTGAGAGGTGCAAAAGAGAGAGGTGGAGAAGTGAGAGAGAAGGGAATGAGGAATTGGGCAAGAGAAGAGAGAAGAGAGAGGGGGAAAGATAGAAAGAGCTATGGTGAGAGGACAAGATTGAAAGAGGGGGAAAGAGACATGGGGAGATGGATAGGGGAGGAAGGGAGAGGGAGGAGGGAAAGGAAATGCATATGTATTGAGGTTAAGGGATAGAGAGGGGGGAGATGGGGGAGAAAGGGAGAGATGGGTGGGCAAGGAGATAAGAGAGGATATATGTGGGGAGGAGGGAGAGGTGAGAGGGGGGGAAGAGAGAGGTGGGAACCTCTCCCTTCCTCCCTCTCCCTTCCTCCTCTCCCCTTCTCTCATTTTATCCATTTATAAGCTCTAAGTTACCCTAAACTGTATGTCGTAAACCTTATCCTAATCCCTAAACCATAAATCCCAAGCTCTAAGCTCTAAGCCCTAAACTATAAACCCTGCACTATAAAACCTAAGGCCCTGTAGTCTTGAGGGTTTATGAACTTTATGTACTAGTATAGGGTTTAGGGCTTATGGGTCATGATTAAGGGAGAGAGAGATAGATAAAAAGAGTGAGAGAAGGGAGGAGAGAGAGAGAGAGAGAGAGAGAGAGAGAGAGAGAAATACATCCTATAGTTTAGGGTTTAGAGCTTAGATCTTTAAGAGAGGGATAGAGGGAGATAGGTTGAGGATGTTACAAGTGTGATTGTCATTGCACCAAAATATCAAGTTGTCAATGCCTAATACAACTACTAGACTTATAGAATCTATAAGAGGTGGTTAATCCATGACACAAACCTAAGCATTGTGATGCACAACACAAGGAGACCAAGGATGCACACCTTGCAACAATGCCCCTTAATGTAAGCAAGGGGTTTGAACCTATGACCAAGATCTAATACCACTTGTTACAAGTGGATTTTCATTACACCAAAAGATTGACATGTCAATGTTCGATACAACCACTAGACTTATAAAATCCATAAGAGGCGGCTAAGCCATGTCACCACAACACAAGGAGACCAAGAGAGCACACCTTGCAATAGAGGATATGGAGAGAGGGGTGGAAAGAGGGACCTTGTAATACATATGTACCTAGGTAAAAGGATGAAGATATGGGGGTTGAGATGGGGGGAATGGGGAAGAGAGGGAGAGAGAGAGAGGTGGGGAAGAATTAGATATGGGATAGATGTGAGTAACAAGGAGAGAATGCAAAGAGGGAGAGATTAAGAGGTGGAAAAGAGAGAGCTAGGGAAATAGGAGATAAGGGAAAGAGGGTTGGAGTGAGAGAGGGGAGATGATAAAGGGAGAAATATAAAGAGATAGGGAGAGAGGACAAGATTGACAAAGGGAGAAAAAGACATGGGAAAATGGACAAGGGAGGAAGACAGAGGGTGAAAGAGGGAGATGGATTTGAGAGAGGGGGATGCATAGGGGTAAAGGGATAAAGAAAGGGGGAAGGGATAATGTAGAGAGGCAGAGAGTGTGAAAGGGGGAAAGGGAAAGAAACGGAGATGGGGAAAATGGAGAGTGAAAGTGAGGAGGGAGACCGGTGATAAAGGGGGAAAGAGAGAAGCATAAAGGGAGACGGGAAAAGAAAAAGAAAAAAGGAAAAGGGATATGGGGGAGACAAGTGAGGCAAGAGAGATATGAGGAAGGGAGAGGGACAAGAGGAAGAGAGGGTGGTAGAGAGAGAAGAAAGGGAGAGGGATAGAGTAGAGAGAGGGTGATGGAAAGAGGGGAGACTGATAGGGACTTGGGGAGGGATATGAGGGACATAGGGGAAAAGGAGAGAAGGAAGAGAGGGATAGAGTGGAGAGAGGGTAATGGAAATAGGGGAGAGGGATAGGGACATGGGGAGGGATATGAAGGAAAGAGGGGAAAAGGAGAGATTGAAGAGATGGATGCAATAGAAACTAAAAGATATTATAAAGATACAGGCTTATAAGGGGGTGAGGTTGAGAGGTGGAGATAGAGAGCCATAACTATCTTGTTGAGACACTTATAGGGAAAAATGGATGTTAGATACCTAATTGGAGATAGATAGAGGGATGAGATGAATATAGGATGATATATGGATTTGGTGTAATGAAACAATGACGGAGAGGTAGACACAATAGCTTGAAACATAGACACAGACACAAAGACACATTTGTGAATAAGTTTTAACAAAATTGAGAGACATAGACACAAAGACACATTTGTGAATAAGTTCTACATATAGTCTATGTCATTTATGGTGTGTTCCATATGTAGATCATTTTCTACATATAGTGTGTGTCATATATGACACACACCATATATAGCATGGACATTATTAATTGCTTTGGGAAACACCAAGCCTAAGGCTTGGATTTTCCTTGGGCATCTAACCTAAAGGCTTGGATGATTCAAATAGGCCTAAGACGTGTTTTCCAGTAAACATACAAAAAATTTAATTTTTTTCATTTGTGCTCCCCATCAAGTTTGCATGTGGTTCAACAACGAAAAAATCAAACAAGATGTTATAGAACACTCTGTTAGCTATCGAACCATATAATTTATTTTAAATTTTGATTATGTTAAGATTTTTATCTCTAATTTCTTTTGTAATTATGTTTGATTTTTGTCAAAAACCAATGTGTACTATTTTGAGCATAATTTTTGGTTCGTTTGTCAAATTTTGAAACTAGTTACTTTTTTAGAAACTAGACTCCATTTTACACGCTTACAAAAAATATTGATTTTTAATTAGCTTTAAATGATTTCTAGGGAGAACACGCTTAAATTTCATGTTTTCAAGATGTGTCCACTCCATAAATTCGTAAAAAATTGTATGTTCATCAAAGAATTAGAAAAACAATTTGAGATAAACTATGTGGTGCTAGCTAACTTCTCATCAGAGCAATTAAAAAAATTCAGAAAAAAAATTAACATTTTAGAGGGAGCACATCATGCACTATGTTATGTGTTTTTACAAAAAATAAAACCACTTTTTGTGCTCCCCCTTTTCGAGGGCCTTAATCTTCACCATTTTCAAAATAAGTTAGTAGTTTAGAAACTAGATTCAGAGTAATACAACTCTTGCTCTTGTTGCATCTTCAAATTTTGAGTCTTATTCAATTTTCCGTCAAAGTTAATAATTTTTTTATTTCAAGAAAAAAAGTGGCATCTTATACCCCTTTTTGGTCCCCCATCTTTGTGCACTTACCCAGAGATTGGATAATGGATATTATTATATGTTGATGATATGCTTGTTGCCAAGTCTAATGTGTAGAATATAAATGACCTTAAACAAAAATTAGCACAATCATTTGCTATGAAGGATTTGGGTGCAGCAAAATAAATCTTCGGTATAATTTACTGGAGAGTTTGTTCATTTTTTTTTATTGTCAAATTGGAGCTTGGAATAGAGATTTTAATTCGGTCTCTTCGATTCTTTTTATGAACAGAGGTAAGAAACTCAATGTTATCATGGAATTGAGTTCTTGCCTATAATATCTTGCTAAAGAAACCATTTTTTTTTGTTAAATTTGCTAATGGGTTCTCTGTTTTTACTAATTCCTCTAGTTTCTTTTAATTTCCCTTTCATTGGTTTGTACTAAATAATTTTAGTGTTGTGTTTGTTTATGATTTTGCTTAGCATATGTGTTCTTTCATGTTTTCAGGATGTGTCCACTCCATAAATTCATAAAAAATTGTATGTTCATCAAAAAATTAGAAAAACAATTCAAGATAAACTATGTGGTGTTAGCTAACTTCTCATCAGAGCGATTAAAAAAATTCAGAAAAGGTTAACATTTTAGAGGGAGTACACCAGGTGCTATGTTATGTGTTTTTACAAAAAACAAAATCACTTTTTGTGCTCCCCCTTTTCGAAGGTCTTAATCTTCACCATTATCAAAACAAATTAGTAGTTTAAAAATTACATTCAGTGTAATACAACTCTTTCTCTTGTTTCATCTTCAAATTTTGAGTCTTATTCAATTTCCCGTCAAAGTTAAGAGTTTTCTGATTTCAGAAAAAAAAAGTGGCATCTTATACCTTTTTTTGGTCCCCCATCTTTGTGCACTTATTTAGAAATTGGATAATAGATATTATTATATGTTGGTGATATGCTTGTTGCCAGGTCTAATGTGTAGAATATAAATGACTTTAAACGGAAATTAGCACAATCATTTGCTATGAAGAATTTGGATGCAGCAAAATAAATCTTTAGTATGAGAATAATTTCCAGAGAGTTTGTTCATTGTTTTTTATTGTCAGATTGGAGCTTGGAATAGAGATTTTAGTTCGGTCTCTTTGATTTTTTTTGATTTTTTTTTATGAACAGAGGTAAGAAATTCAATCTTATCATGGAATTGAGTTCTTGCCTATAATATCTTGCTGAAGAAAACATTTTGGTTTTGTTAAATCTGCTAATGGGTTCTCTGGTTTTACTAATTCCTCTAGTTTCTTTTAATTTCCCTTTCATTGGTTTGTACTAAATAGTTTTAGTGTTGTGTTTGTTTATGATTTTGCTTAGCATATGTGTTCTCTGGCTGCAATTTAGAAAGTTTGGTATATTCTTGAGTGCGTCTTTTATGCTCTTTGTTTTGGCGCAGCCTTCTGTAATCATCTTGGTGTTAAACTACCCTTGTATCTGCTGAAATGATCCATACAATGGTCGTTGGTTGAGTGCTGCTCACTATGGGCCCTAACTGTTCTATGATATGGGTGTTATCATTTTCCCTATTTGTCTGCCCATTAGACCAAAAGGGGGCAACTTCTTAGGCTGCAAGTTTACGTTGTTGATTGACATGTGTTTGGTTTCCCACATTACCTTAGAGGAGGTAGCTTTGAAACAATGTATCATAGCTTTTACCATGCTTATCACAGTCTTGTTAGGTGTTACCTGTCATTGTGCCATGACAGTCCTTGCATACTGTATTGAACTTTGTTGTTGTTTAGAGCCGTGCGAGTTATGTGTTGTATTGAACCTTGCAAACACCCATGTGTGGGAATCATTGGTTTCTGTTCAAGATTACATACATATATTTATAGAATTGTTTTTTGTATCTTCCTTTGATGTCTTGACATCCCTTATCTCTGCACAGCAAGGAACAAATGTTATTAAGGTATATTCTTTGGGCTGTGTATGTAGTTGTTCTTGTTCTTATCTTTATATTTTGGATTGAGCTTATGGGCTTGCGTAGGTGTCTATACTTTTGAAACGTCTAGTTTTGGTTTTAGCACGCTAATTGGATGGACTTTTTCCCTTATGTCGATCTGCCTTATGATTTGAAGCTTGGTGCCATATGTTTTACTATGGTTTTGTCATTTTGGTTGTTGATATTTCATTTTATATTTTTTATTGTTTAATTTATATAGTAAACATTAAAGTTATTATAAAAGTGATATTTGTTTTCAATTGTCATGGTTATGCATAGTTATTAATTACATATATATGATTAGTAAATGAGTAAATCAAAATGCATGGTGTAACATTGGATTTAAAGTTAAGTTCTTAATGTGAAGATCATTGAATTAGTGAATATAGTGCTAATATAATTATTAATTAGATTGTCTGTACAAGGAAATGAACAAATTAGAAAATTGATGTAAGTTCATAACAGCTAGGTAATTATTATAAATATGGATTCTTTTTGTTAAAAAGAATACATATCTTATTAGTCTATTTTGAGAAAGTATTTAGCTTAGAATTTTTAAAACAAGTTTATTTGCTATGTTATATTGTATTGGTTGATAAGTTTGTTTAGTTAGAGGGATAGCTTGATAAGTGTTGTTTAGAAAATTGATTAAAAGACAAGCAAGTAATGCTTATATTATTGTCTCATTATGTATTCTTCTACTAAGTAATTTATATGGTAAACAATTAAAAAAAAAATTTGTAGTCATTGTTTAGTAGATGTTCTCCATTGTGCTTCGTGTTATATTGTATTTCCTTATTTACTTTTGGGGGTCTCTTTATGGTAACCAAAGGCGAGGAATACTTTTGTTTTGTGTAGTTTTGTAGGGGTTCTTTGTTTTATGTTGTTGGGCATCTTCACACTATTGATGTTTTACAATACTTTTGAGCTCTGGCATTACTTTGTGAAGTATTATTATATTAATGGTCCATGGTGACCTAAATTGGTTTTAATTTGGTATAGTGGATCCACATATTGTTGTGGGCTTGGGATTTTGATATTTTGAGATATTGTACATTTGATCTAAGTTTTGGAGCCTAGAGGGGTTCCTGTGAGACCTTCAACTTGGTGCTTATGTGGATTTTATATCGATGCCCTTATTGTTATGTTGGATACTAGTGGACCTCATTGATGATATTTAGATTGTTATGATTTTAGTTTTGTTAGAAAGGGTTTTCTAGGAGCATTGCTAAAAGAGTGGCTCGCAATGAGAGTCAGGGCTCTAAGTGGTTGCCAAGCTCACTCATTGTGGATTTATAATCAAGTGATAACATAATAAAATGAATCAAGTTGGGATTGCACATTAATCAAGACAATTTTGTTTCATCGCCTATGCCCATGAGAAATCTTATGTGGACCATGGATGGGTTGGAGAAGGCCTAGCTACCTATGTGGCTGCCTATGTGGCATTGAGCTAGCAAATTGACTTCATTTTCCTCATAAAATGATTGTTGGTTCCACATGAGTTCTCAACTAGGGGCCTAGGTTTAAAGAGAGACTGCAAGGCTAACCTAGGATAGTTGGGAGCTATGCGATGAAACTCTCTTGCATGTGCCTTAGAATTTTGTTTAATTTTCCTTGTGTTTCACCTCTAGTATCTCATGGGTATCCCTATTATATCCCTTGTGTCTTACTTTGGTTTCTCTTTGTGATGTTCTTGCTTTGTGTTGTAGCCTTGTCTTGTGTTTTCTTATGTGGTGTAAGGTCTTGTGTCTATCTCCTAACTTAGTGGGGTGGGTTTCAAGATTCCACATGAATGGGTAGTAAATTATTTTCTCCATTGAAGTTCACAATTTTATTCGTGATCTTTGGATGGTCTCATCATCTTCATTACAATTTCATGATTCATGTGGATAGATTATTATTATTGTAAATTTGTATCATATTTTGTATTATAGATCATTAGTAGTGCATATGTATACTCACAATAGAGGAGAAGTAAATGTAACTATAAGAATGTGTTAACGATTCATTGTAATGTGCATTTTGAGTTAGATAGAATGATGTTGGTATCGGCTATCAATATGTACTTATATGTTATTCTATAATTGATTAATAATATCTATTTTTAAGATTTAAAATGATTATAGTTTCATGATGTTTATCTTGTACAATATCTCATCATTATGTAATTGGTTTTAGTCACATGATTATGTATTGCTTAGTAGTGACATCGGGGACTCGAGGATGTAGTTTAGATGTTTAGATGTTTAGCTCACTTATGCATGTTTTTTATTATGGAAAACCGGTTTTGAAGGGACCCGAAACCCTTTACAAGAATAAGCAAAAGATAGACAATGAGAGCTCACAAGATGGAACGGGACTAAACCAAAGCAAGGGTTAAAACAAAAGTCACCTGCAACCCAGAACAAACAAAACTCAAGCAGGGCTCCGAGCTAAACCCAACCAAAAGAAAGCCCAGAATTAGGGTTTTCCTTTGGCACCCTTCTGATGGGACCAAAGGGTCATATCAAAAGATGGTGAAGAACACTTGGACTGTTTACCTTTAACCTTGGACCAAACATCTTCAACCAAAGCAGCAACATTCTGCCATTCCAATGAGTCCAAGATATCAAAAGAAGACCTCCTAGAGGGGGCAACACTCTCAGAGTGAGCGCCAGAGAGAGGGACAATCTTAGCAAAAGAACCAGCAGGGGTAGAACCAGCAGCTAACCCTACAAGAGAGCCAAAAAGAGACGTAGCATCAGCAAAAAGGGGGGCCTCCCCAGACGAAACAGAAAGAATCTACACACACTCTAATGAAGGAGGAATACTAGCAGCCATAACAACTCCAAAAGCGGGAATGGAACAAGGAAGAGGAGAAGAGACAGGGACATGTCTGACCACCTGCGAAAAGCTCTGGGGTGAGGACTTCTCCACCATATAGTGCTGAGAAGAGACGCTCTGAGAAGAAACACTCTGCCACCATGAGGCAGTCCTATTAAATTTATGAAGATCGCAAAGATCAGAAATGTGACCATTCTTGAAGCATCTTTGGCATCTAAAGGGGAGGCCTTCATAATCCAAATATTGGATCTAACTTCTACCATTAGGGGTAGAGAGTTTGATCATTGCAAGCAGACCATTAGAAATATCCAAATCCACCAGAATGCGGGCATAAGTGGACTCACTTATGCATGTTATTAATGTTGCATCATTTAATTAACTATATTGCTTAATAGTGACATCGGGGACTCCAAGAGGATGTAGTTTAGATGTTTAGCTCACTTATGCATGTTCTCATTAGGTAAAAATAGGATTTGAATGGTCTCAAAACCTTGTACAAAAAGATCAGAAGATAGGCATTATTGATCAAACCCAAAAGGAAGAACTAAACACAAAAAAAGCATGGGCCCATAACCCTACAAAGAAAAACAGAGAAAAAAGCACATGGACCTAGACAGCCAAAAGGACAACAAGAGGACCACCAAAATATAGTACAATTATATTGTCTTCTCGGGTTCCCTTGTAGGGAATTCCAGAAAACTTGTTTCAAGTATTTAAAGAGGATGTAGTTTTATGTTTAGATGTTTAGCTCACTTATGCATGTTATTAATATTGCATCATTTAATTAATTGTCATTGGGTGTATCATTATATTAAGTTATAATTGTTAATTTTATTTTTTAAAAGATTGTGATGTTCCTTTGCATTTATATATTGTCCTATCGGGTTCCCTTGCAGGACATTACAGAAAACTTGTTTCAAGGAGGCTCACCTTGGGTAAAAACATTAACAATGAAATTATTTAATAACTTGTTGATGTTTTGTAGCTTCAGTCAAATAAACACTGAGTCAATACTCGTAAAGATATGTATGTCAATATAAATGCAAGAGATTGTTGCATTTGGAAAACACATATAATGAGATAGTGCTATTACATTTACTATGATCCTAGAACCTTAACATGGTATTAGAGCCAGGTTGCAAATGTAAGAGAGTAGTTTATTGATGGTGAATGTGTGACTGTCTCAAAAAATACAATGTTGGCATAAAGAAATGGTAACCGCTAAGCCTGTTACTAGTACAAGTATTGTCATTGATTGGAAAAAGAGGATAGAGATTTGTCATCTCTCTAAAAACCTAAAGATCCAAGGAGATCTGTATGAAAAGAGGCTGGTTTGGCAACCGGTGGCAACATACAAGAAAGACTGTAATCAAATGCAACCGGTCACTACACAAAGCATCAGCAACCAGGTAATGTATACAGTCAAGGAAAGGAGGATTCAACCATCAACCGAGGACTGGGATACAACCGATGTAGACATGCACAGAGAAAGTAAAAGTACAAACCAGTGTCAATAACACAACCAAGGAATGTGCGACCGGTAAAGCAAAAGAAGGGACAGTGACAGGTCAAAGACCCGTACCTGTTCACAACATGAAGATCTCAACCGATCTAGTAATGACTCTGGTATGAACTGAGGAAGTCATAGTCAACTATCTATTTCAACCAACTCTTTAACCGAGATTTCTTGCACTAAATCGAGAAGACTTTGAGTTAACATGGTGATTGGTTTGAGGCGTGTCTGGAGGTTTTAAAGTCGGAATCTATGACTTTAAAACAAAGCGTTATCTCTTGTGAAGGAAAGATGTTTGGCACGCATCTATTGTTTTCTTCATAAAGCAAATAAAGCAAGAGCATGCATCGGATGTTTCCTCTGTGAACTGATACTTCACTGAGTGATGTATCTGAAAGAGATCTGAAGTCAAGTCATGCATGAGAGGTGCAATTAGGGCAAGAACTCTATATATTCTTCTGCCTGTTGAGAATATGAGTTGCCTCATTCTGCCGAAGAAAAGAGTGAACCTGAAAGCTTAAAAGAAGCTAGGGAAAATTGAGAAGAGAAGAAGAGAGAAAGAAGAGTGTGCAGAGAAGCACATCAGTTGTGGAGAACACACATGCGGCGATCGATGATGCTTCTCAATTGAGCACAAACAGAGATCTTATCAGGCTATGCAAAGCCATTTGTAAAAGGTCAATCTTTCTATTGTTTTCTAGTAATTACAATAGTTAAATCCTAGTATTTGGATGGACTCTAACATGTCCCTTGTATCAAATCCCTTAACTAGGTGACATCTTTCAAAGGTGTTCTAAGTCTTCTGACCAGGCAGGCACTAACCGGCCTTATTGTAACAAATCCCTTAACCGGGTCGCATCTAACAGCGTGTTGTAATCTTTTAACCGGGAAGTATCCTAACAGTGCGTACTCCAGAAAAGTACAAAATTTGTGAGGTCTCCTCACACCGTGGTTTTCAACCTAATCAGGTTTCCACGTGATAAATCTAGTGTCTCTGTGTGATTGTTTGCTTGCTATTATTATATGCTTGAATCTGTTTGGCTTACAATTATAAGCATACTTAACCAGATTTAAAGAGAAAAATTTTAGAGGTGTTGATTCACCCCTCCCCTCTCAACACCGGTTGGGACTATCAATTGGTATCAGAGCCAAGTCTTATTTTCTTCGCTGCTTAACTGTATAAAGTCAAGATGATGAGAAAGGAAGGACCAAAGTTTTCAAATGAAAATTTTACTTTGTGGTGCAACAAAATGAAGTTGTATATGAAGACCACCGGAGATCAATACTGGAATCATGTAACCATTGATTACACTGAACCCTCTGGCATTCTAACACCTGATGAACAAAAGATCAAGTCTGAGCACACGACTGCTATGGATATGATAGCCAGCGCACTACCTGATCATGTCTATGCTGAGATAGAACATCTTGATTCTGCCTTCAAAATGTGGACCAAGTTGCAACTAGTTTATGGAGGAGACTCAAATGTTCAAAGAGCCAAGGTTGAAAGTCTCAGAGGAAAGTATGATGACATGAGGATGAATGAAGGAGACGACATTGAGCAATACAACAACTGAATCAAAGAGGCGATAAACTCCATCAAAAGAGCTCGAGGAAAGCTCAATGAAGAGGTGGGTATCAAAATACTGAGAACTCTTAGACCTCAATATGCCATTAAGATCTCTGCTATTCAAGAGCTTTAATCGGTGACCAAAGATCAAGTCACCCTAGACTCCCTAATCGGTAAGTTGGTTGCCTTTGAATTAAGTAATTTTGATAATAGCTTACCCATTCAGGAAGCAGCATTTAAGTCCTCTATCAATATCTCTTCCACCAAAAAGGGAAGAGAAATTGGTAACTACTCTATCGGTAAGATTGGTAATCTTGTTGAGAATCTTCTCTCAGAAGAGATGGAGCAAGATGAGTTAGAAGCACTCATCGCTAGGAGATTCCCCAGAGGGAAAGAGAAGTACAAAGGTAAGCTTCCTCTGAAATGCTTCTCTTGCAACAAGATATGACATATTGTTGCAAGATGTCCAAATAATGATAATAAAGATAAGAGAGACTATTTCAAAAGAAAAGCAAAGAAGGAATGCTATCTTGCTAAGGAAAGAGTCACAGACAATGAATCTAAAGACTTTGAGGATCCAGAAATTGCATTTGTTGCAATAAAAGAGGAGAGCCCAGTGGTAAGTGAAATGACACTTATATCAATATCTCATCAGCATGATAACTAGATCATTGACAGCGGCTGCACTCACCACATGACCAGTGATAAGAACAAGTTTATCAACTTGGAGCTCAACGACAGCGGATCAGTAACCTATGGAAATAATGTTCTATGTGCCATTAAAGGAAAAGGTTCTATTGCACTCTGCAACAGTGTTGTCTGTGAAGATGTGTACAAGGTTGAAGGACTCATGTACAATTTAATGAGTGTTGCACAATTGAATAACAAAGGATTCCTATTGAAATTCGGACAAGGTTCCTGTATAGTCAAAAATTAGTCTAGAACTCATGTTGCAACCGGTAGACAGAGCAAAGGTAATCTGTTCTACCTGGACTCAATGGAAGGAGCTTGTCTCATAGCTTCAGTCAAAGGAGAATCAAGCAAAATCTATCTTATTTCCAAAGAAGACAATAGCTGGTTATGACACAAGAGACTCTGCCACATAAACTTTGACAATATTGTCAACGTGAGTAAAAAGAAATTGGTTAGAGGACTCCCTGAGATTACAAAACTCATCAGTGGTGTTTGTAAAGATTGTCAGTTGGAAAAATTGATAGGAACAAGTTTCAACAGTAAATCACTCTGCTAAAAATGTTCTAGATCTTGTGCACGCAAATTTGTCTGGACCAATGAAGACAAAGAGCTATTATGGAGACCGGTACTTCATGCTCTTTGTAGATGACTTCTCAAGAATGATGTGGACACTCTTTCTTAGAGAGAAATTAGAGGCCTTCCACATGTTCAAAATCTACAAGGCTAGAGTGGAAAAGGAAACAGGTAAAAGCTTGAAGTGCCTGAGGTCAGACAGAGGAGGTGAGTACACCTCTCAGAAGTTCACTCATTACTGTGAGGAACATGGAATAAAGAGAGTTTTCTGCACCAAGGACTCCTCAGCAAAATGGAGTAGCAAAAAGAAGAAACAAAACGTTGATTGACTGTGTAAGGACTGTTGATTCAGAAGGATCTCCCTCATCACTTCTAGAGAGAAGCTGTTAGTACTGTTGTCTACACACTAAACCGAGTTCAAGTAAAAAAGGGAACCGGTAAGACTCCTTATGAACTATGGTTCAAGCACACTCCTACTATAGGTTACTTCAAAATCTTTGGTAGTAAATGTTACATCAAAAGAGATATGTACTCTGGGAAGTTTGATCCCAAGAGCAATGAAAAAACATTTTTGGGTTACTTTACTAAAAGTAAGGCTTACCGGTGTCTGAACAAGAGAACAAACAAAATAATTGAAAACGTCAATGTAAAAGTTGATGAATCTTCAGAACCGATTAAGAAGAGTGGTCATAATGATCATGACAGTTTTGAAGGTCAAAGTGACGAAAATGCCTTTGAGTTCAATGAAGTAGAACCTGAAGATGAAAGAGAACACCATATGAACAGGCATCTGATGTAGGAGATTACATCTGAAGCACAAGATGGTGAACAAGAAGATGTTCAGAACCATGATGAAGAAATTGCTCAACCGGAAGAGCCTGACCAGGAACAGCGGTCAGTTCTCCCAAGGTATGTCACATATCACTCCACTGACAATATTATTGGTGACAAACATGCTAATGTCTTGACCAAGAAAAAGGCCAAAGAGAATATTTGTTTATTTTCCTATATAGAGCCGAAATCCACTAGGGAAGCTCTAGAAGATGAAAATTGGGTCAAGGCCATAGAGGTAGAAATTGAGCAAATTAAAAAGAATGATACATGGGAACTTGTGCCAAGACCATAGGACAAGAATGTCATAGGGACCAAGTGGGTCTACAGGAACAAGCCGAATGAGGAAGGGAAAGTAATAAGAAATAAGGCAAGACTAGTTTGCAAAGGGTATGCCCAAAAAGCTAGACTGGGCTATGGAGAAACTTTTGCACCGATGGCTAGATTGGAAGGAGTGAGAATTCTTCTCGCCTATGCTACTCACAAAAGATTCAAAATATATTAAATGGATGTCAAGTCTACATTCCTGAACGGAATACTAGAAGAGGAAGTCTACATTGAACAACCAAAAGGCTTCACATCTGCATAAGATGATGGTATGGTCTGTAAATTGAAAAGGCTCTTTATGGGCTTAAGAAAGCTCCAAGGGCTTGGTATGAGAGGTTGCATTCATATCTTCTGACCATAGGATTCACAAAAACTAGGGACAACAACAACATGTATCTCAAGATCGAAAACGATGGAAATCTGATTGCCAAGATCTTTGTAGATGACATCATCTTTAGAGGAGATGATAGGATGAGCAAAGCCTTTGCTAAAGAGATGAAGAAAGAATTTGAGATGTCTATGATAGGCGCCATTAAATTCTTCATTGGAATACAGGTCCATTAGCTAAAAGAATCCATTTTTATCTCTTAGTCCAAGTATATAAAATAAATTCTTAAGACTTTTGGACTTGAAGAATCTAAACTGGTTGGAACTCTAATGATAACTAACCTCAAGTTATCAAAGGAGGATGATGAAAAAGAAGTAAATGAAACAATGTATCGATCAATGATAGGAAAATTACAATATGTTGTTCACAGTAGACTAGACATTGCACATGCAGTTGGGATAGTGGCAAGATTCTCTCCAAATCCCAAAGAGACACACCTGATAGTAGTGAAGAGAATCTTCAGATATCTAAAGGGTACTAAGGAATATGGCTTATGGTTTCCACACAAGGGAGGATTCCAAGTATAAGTTTACACTGATGCAAACTGGGTCGGCAACATTGATGACAGAAAGAGCACAAGTGAAGGTCCATTCTTTCTCGGTGGGAGAATTGTCTCTTGGACAAGTAAGAAACATAACTACATTTCACAATCTATTGCTGAGACTAAATATGTTGCTATTGCAATCAATTGCACACAGGTAGTCTGGATCAAACAACTTCTGGAAAGAGTCAAAGAATGGATACCTGAACTGATAGCTATCTATTGTGATAGCACCAGTGCAATTAACATATCCAAGAACCATGTCATGCACTCCAAGACAAAGTATATTGCCATCAAATATCATTACTTGAGAGAATTGGTACAAGACAAGGAGGTGAGATTGGAGTATGTTCCCACAAAGGAACAAATTGTTGATATCTTCACAAAGCCATTACCAAAGAGTACTTTTGAGTATCTCAGAGGTAAACTAGGGGTGATACCCCTTCATGATCTTCAGTAAAATTGCAAAGGAGATCATCAGTTCATTATGCTTCAACAGAGGGTTACACCTCATCTTTTCTGGACTGATGAGAAGGGTTGCTACTCATAGGGGGCGCAGATTAGATAAAGGTAGTCTTTTAGACTAGCCTTTGGCATTATTGTCAAAAAGGGGGAGAGTTTGGCAATAACCAGTAGATAAACCGACAGTGGCACCAGTAGATAAACTGACAATGGCAGAAGCAGTGATACAAAGATACAAGCACATAAAGCCAGAGATATAATAATGATATGATTGCCCATCAAGGTTTTGCCATCAATGCCAAACGGGGAGATTGTTGGCATAAAGAAATGGTAATCGGTAAGCCTGCTACCGGTACTAGTATTGTCATTGATTGGCAAAAGAGGATAGAGATTTGTCATCTCTCTAAAAACCTAAAGATCCAAGGAGATCTGTATAAAAAGAGGTCGGTTTGGCAACTGGTGGCAACATACAAGAAAGACTATAATCAAATGCAACCGATCACTACACAAAGCATCAGCAACCGGGTAATGTATACAGTCAAGGAAAGGAGGATTCAACCGTCAACCAAGGACTAGGATACAATCGGTGTAGACATGCACAGAGAAAGTAAAAGTACAAACTGGTGTCAATAACACAACCGAGGAATGTGCGACCGGTAAAGCAAAGGAAGGGACAATGACAGGTCAAAGACTCTTACCTGTTCACAACATGAGGATCTCAATCAATCTAGTAATGACTCCGGTATGAACCAAGAAAGTCATAGTCAACTATATGTTTCAACCAACTCTTTGACCAGGATTTCTTGCACTAAATCCGGAAGACTTTGAGTTAACATGGTGATCAATTTGAGGCGCGTCAAGAGGTTTTAAAGCCAGAATATGTGGCTTTAAAAAAAAGCATTATCTCTTGTTGAGGAAAGACAATTGGCACGCATCTATTATTTTCTTCATAAAGCAGATAAAGAAAGAGCATGCATCCGATGTTTCCTCTGTGAACTGATACTTCACTGAGTGATGTATCCGAAAGAGATCTAAAGTCAGGTCATGCATGAGAGGTGCAATTAGGGCAAGAACTCTATATATTCTTTTGCATGTTGAGAATATGAGTTGCCTTCATTATGCCGAAGAAAAGAGTGAACCTGAAAGCTTAAAAGAAGCTAGGGAAAATTGAGAAGAGAAGAAGAGAGAAAGAAAAGTGTGCAGAGAATCACAACAGTAGTGGAGAACACACTTGCGGCGACCGATGATGCTTCTCACTTGAGCAAAAATAGAGATCTTATCAGGCTATGTAAAGCCATCTGTACAAGATCAATCTTTCTATTATTTTCTACCAATTACAATAGTTAAATCTCGGTATTTGGGTGGACTCTAACAGGTCCCTTGTATCAAATCCCTTAACTGGGTGACATCTTTCAAAGGTGTTTTAAGTCCTTTGACCAAGCAGGAACTAACCGGCCTTATTGTAACAAATCCCTTAACCGAGTCGCATCTAACAGTGCGTTGTAATTCTTTAACCGAGAAGGCTCCTAACAAGGCGTACTCCAAAACAGTACAGAATTTGTGAAGTCTACTCACACCGTATTTTTCATCTTAATCGGGTTTCCACGTGATAAATTTGGTATTTTTGTGTGATTGTTTGCTTGTTGTTATTATATGCTTGAATCTGTTTGGCTTATAGTTATAAGTATACTTCACCAAATTTAAAGAGAAAAGTTTTAGAGGTGTTCATTCACCCCTCCCCTCTCAGCACTGGTTGGGACTATCATACAATCTCGGTATGAAGACCATATCTCACAAAGGAACCATTGGATTTTGCTAAATTTCGGATATGTTTGTCATAACCAAATTTATAAGAATCTCACTGAAGCGATTGGAAAGAAAGTATCTGGTTCAAAAGTGGTGACCGAATGTGTACGGGTCTATTCAAAAAAAAATCTGTAAAAGAGCAAGGTTCCTTCTTTAAAAGCCTAACTGTGTGAAGGGAGATCTAATAAGATTGAAGGTTGGGATAGTGTATAGAAACTTTGGATATTCAAGATAGGTCATGTGAAGAATTATGGTAATGTTTGAGAACAATGATGTCATTCTGTGAATTAGCATGATATTTTCTATATGGGCTCACCTTACAGAATGAAATACTTGAAATTTATAAAAGATAAAGTATTTCATGTTTTATTAATGCACATAATTTTTGAGTTTGTAATTCATGCTATACTATTGGTAAGTAAAATATTGTATGCTTCTATCATTGGTATTTATAATCGCAATAGTTTAGTGAGCTATTTGTAATCTCTCTCTGACATACCTTCAGGACAGAAGCACAAGCTAATTGCATTCAAGGGAGAAAGAACTTGATGCTTGCAAATGAATCGATGATTGAGACTAGATGCAAAGGGAGTCTGACATTTCAAAAGAAGTCAAGAAGTTGATAAACGTGAACTTCAGAGGGAGCAGATGGTTCAATCAACTTGTGACAATCTTGATCATATTGATTGAGAGGGAGTTCACTATTGAAGGTGAAACACTTCTGAGGTAAACTTGATATAATTGATTATTATACTAATGAATCATGAATGTTTTTAATGGGCCTGCCCCCTATGTAAATCATGAGGAAGTGACGACTTCCAAATGATTATCACTTGTATTTGCAAAAGTTATTGGAAGGTGACGATCTTACAATAACTTAAATCATGATATACGTTATTTATAATGTTGAAACAGATCATGATGAATTAATGCAACAACTAAGTGTTAGATGTCATTAAGTTGATAGTCTATGAGTTGTTTGCATAAATATATCTTGTAAAGAAACAACTAAGTGTTAGATATCATTAAATTGACGGTCTATAAGTTGCTTGTATAGATACATCTTGTAAAGCAACAACTAAGTGTTAGATGTCATTAAATTGACAGTCTATAAGTTGTTTGCAAAGATATATCTTGTAAATCAACAACTAAGTATTAGATGTCATTGACGATCTATGAGTTGTTTGTATAGATATATGATAGGTATTTGGTGAATATCATGTGTTGATATTCTACAAGCCAATACCTTATTGAGTACTTGGTGAATATCATATGTTGATGTTCTGATAGGCCAATACTCGAAGTATTTGGTGAATGTCATATGTTGACATTCTAATAGGCCAATACTCAAGAGCTTGTGGATAGAATCGTCAATGGAGGCAATCCACCTGAGAATTTGTGGATAGAATCACCGATGGAGGCAATCCACCTAAGAACTTGTGGACATAATCACCGATGGAGGCAATCCACATATTGAGACTATGTTTCTATTGACTACATCTTGAGGATGATGCCTTTATTTCTTACATCATATGATTGATGTTGTCAAGTGTCTTAAGTGTTGACATTGGATTGATTTATCCTCCCTAGCTAAGAGGGAGTGTTGATGTTTTGTAGCTTCAGTTGAATAAACACTGAGTCAATACTAGTAAAGATATGTATGTATATATTTAGTATATATGAGATGTATATATATACTTAAAAAGTATATTGCATTTATATTGAGAATGAGCCAAGAAGAGACATGTCCCTTCATGAGACATGTCTATATATATATATATATATATATATATATATATATATATATATATATATATATATATATATATATATATATATATATATATATATATATATATATATATATAATGAGAATTGGAGACCAACCATGTTATTGTACTATATTTAGGCTAAAATATTGCATATTATTAATTGTCATTGGGTGTATCATTATATTAAGTTATAATTGTTAATTTTGTTTTTTAAAAGATTGTCATGTTTGTTTGCATTTATATATTGTCGTCTTGGGTTCCCTTGCATTACAGAAAACTTGTTTCAAGTATTTAAAGAGGATGTAGTTTTATGTTTAGATGTTTAGCTCACTTATGCATGTTATCAATATTGCATCATTTAATTAATTGTCATTGGGTGTATCATTATATTAAGTTATAATTGTTAATTTTGTGTTTTAAAAGATTGTGATGTTCCTTTGCATTTATATATTGTCCTACCGGGTTCCCTTGTAGGGCATTACAGAAAACTTGTTTCAAGTATTTAAGGAGGTTCACCTTGGGTAAAAACATTAACCAGGAAATTTTTTAATAACTTCCTAAATTTGGACACAAAGCATTGATTAAGAATTGGAGACCAACCATGTTATTGTACTATATTTAGGCTACAATAATAGCCATGAGATGATGAGACATTTTTCACACATTCATTGATAGCATGCAAACTAGTTTTATTAAAGGTAGATATATCTTGGAAAATTTACCAAATAGCTAGGAAGAAATAGACTCTAATCAAAATTATACTATGGTTTCTTGAGAAATCATATGATAGGGTAGAATGGTCTTTTTTAAGAATGATATTTGAGGCATTTAGCTTTCCTTTTAATTTTTAATACATTATTAAGAGATGGTTCTCCCTCTAAGATGGTCAAATTGGAAAGATCAACTAGACGTGGATGTCATGTTGCCCCTTCTCTCTTTGTAATAATCTATGATGTTATTTGCTAACTTTTGAGAGAATCATACCTACTCCCTACGATTAGGGGCCTCTTGTTCAATTTCTCAACACAAGCATGCAGGATCAAATAACAAACAAAGAACACCTTCAAAAAATGAGAGCATCAAGAAATATATACTATATTCCTCAAAAGAAAAAGATAAAAAATGAATGATACAATGTGCAATGGCTTTCTTCATATAAGGAAAGAAACCCTAAAATGAGAAAAGGAAGAAAGCTAGCAAAAGCTCAACTAAGTGAGCTTAAGCTAAAAAAGCACGTGCAAAATATACATGCTCTAACACCCCCTTAAGTGAAACTTATAGAGAAATAAAAAGATATAAATGCATGAAATACAAGAATGGGTCCCAAAAATTAAAGGCCTGATGAGGAACCTAATACAAATAGAAAGATCTCTCACAATATGATAAAGGGAGAAAAACTCATCTCCAAAAGAGAGAAAAAGGGAATGAAGGACTAAGAAGATTCCGAGACAATGTCCCAAAAGAATAGGAACATGAAAAGCATCCTCAAAGCATAAAAACATTGTAGCAAACTATTGAATGATATATGTTATAGTTTTGAATGAAGAGACTCCTCTAAAACGAAGATGATGATTAAGATCAATAAGACAACAATCTCCATGAGTACCCCTAATGACACTACTCGAACAATGAACAAATAGAAAACAAAAGAAAAACATCAATTAGTCAAAGATACATATGGCACATGAATCTACGAGAGTGATCCTAAAGGATAACTCAACCATGCAAGAGTAAACTACTAGTTAGAAATATACGTGTAAATAGTCTAAAGAGTTGATCAATTGAGGATAAGTTGTCTTGCCATAAACTAGAATGCAAGAGCATCTATATGGTAAAAGCTCCATGACATTGAAATATAACCACTACATTCAACTAGTACATAGGAATAAATATTGAATATGCTAACAATATCATGTCATTGAAATATAGCCACTCCAAATCAAAATCAAGGAAGCATTAATACTAATAGTAGAATCCCTCACATAATGCTAACAATAGAGAGGTGAAATTCATTGAAATTTTCGACCACTAAGAATTGCATGAAGGAGAATCTCAATGTGCATAAGAATGTGTCTGCAATTGAAAAGGATATGCAACCAATGCACACATGCATGGGATAAGTATCACTCAATGTCATCATGGAGGGACACTCACTTGAAAAAGGTTTGATGGAAAAACCAAAGGATTTACACACCCCCAATGGCACTTTATAATACAATGAATCTACAAAATAAAGCACAACAAAATGTGCAAAATTCTGAAAAAACAAATACAAGAGTGGCACTTTATCTCAACGTGTCTACAAACAGAGAAGTGCATGCAAAAGATTCTGAGCATGACCAAGTAGGTAAGAGTGCTAGAAACACATGTAGAACAACCAAACTAAAGTCATCCAAAGCAAAAAAAAAAAAAAAAGGTTTCCACAAGCCAAAAGGACTAAGTAATTATAAATAATGCGGAAACATAACAAATTGAATAAAATACACCTAGCTTAAAATCTAGAAAAATTGCATCGATATATGTGTGAAGAGTTCAAAGAAACCTTTCCAATATCGCAAGAATCATAATAAACAGGGAAAATGAAAAAAAAAGATATTGGCTTAAGAGTGAAATTAACACATCTAAGATCAACAAGCTATAAATTGTACCAACAATAAAATTTCCAAAAAAAAACTAGCATTGTCAAATTAAGCTCAGAACCAACTTTCTAATGATACCTTGTTTTGCCAATTTTAACATCGTATGCAAAAGTTATGGTCAAAAGAAAAATATACTAAATTTAACTAGCCATTAACTAATAACCAACACAACCCTTGCAACTTGACTTCTACAAAATTTTCTCGCTAAATGAAAAACTCAACAAATACTCAAATGGTTTTTCAAGGTTGGAAAAGAGAACAAAAGATACCTTTTTCAAAAAAAATTGCAAAAAAAAAGTTATGGATGAATCTTTTTTTTCTTTTTTGTGCTATTTTTGGCTATGTTTTGCTTTTTAAAAAAATGCAAACTGTGATGGATTTTGACAAACTAATGAATACCTAGATGGTTTTTGTGTCCAAGAAAAGACCCTAGAAATGATTTTTCTCCGAATTGATTTGTAGATTCAATCTACAAAAAAGTAGATCTAGTGATCATGTAACACTTCTTAGAAAAAAGACCATCAAATACTAAGAAGGGATTTGTTGAATCCACGTTCTTTTACAATGCTGAATTTTTCAACAAAAGCACCTACAAGAGCACATAGAAAATGAAGAACACCTTCCACCAACAAGATCAACTAGAAAGATATGCTATATTCCTCAAAAGAGAAGAATATAGAATGAATGATACAATGCATAATGGTTTGCTTTATAGAAAGCAAGAAGCCCTAAAATTAGTAAACTGAAAAATCTAGCTAAAGCTCAATTAAAACTCAACTAAATGAACTTAAGCTAAGAAAAAAATCAAAACTTGTGCAAAATATGCATGCTCTAACACCTCTCACTTCATATGAAAAATGATTTATTAAACATTCAATTTGTTGATGAAATTGCCTTATTTGTTGATCTTGAAGAAAGTAATATGAATAATCTAATTCAGAAATTAGATTTTTCTACACTATTTCAATGTAAATAATTTCAATCTAAAATGCATCAAGCTTGGTAGGGTTGAGATAGTGGCTTAAAAAGCATGGATTTAAGTGAGGTCTAATAAGAAGTTAGATAACTAGGAATTCTCTTCATAATAAGCACTAGTCTAAAAGATATGCGGTTATGGATTAAAACTAGGATTGATAAAAATCTTGATGAACGGAATAAACAATTCCCATCGTTAGGGGGCGGAATCCAAATATGTCAAAAGATACTATCTTCTTATACCTTGTACTATTATTCGATATGGATTTTTAATAGTTACCAAGTTAATGAGATCTAAAATAAAATCAAAATTTTCTTATTGTCTAAGTAAAGCACTTTGTCAATAAGACTAATGTTCTCTAGATAAAGCCCAAGGTGGTTTAGGCATTAAGGATCTAAGAAATCAAGTAAATCATGGAAAGTTCTTGTAAGAAATAACACCCAACTTGCTATCCCTAATTAGGCTAAAACTTGGAAGCTTCTGCCATTTTGTCATCTTCAAAGTAGCAAGGGCCCAATAACTCCTATAGGATCCTATGTGTTTACGAGTATTTGGAAAGTATGAGAACTAATTAAAAATAACCTTGTTTATTAACTATCATTATACTAGAAACAATAACAAACAAATTCTTGCTCGTAGGTCTGTGGAACTTGGAACATAAAGGTAAACTCCTTGCATTATTGCAAAGGTGCTCAACCAAAATTTGGTCTCAAAAGGGGATTAAATGCTTTAATGACATAATGAAAAACTTGACTATTAGAACCACTTGAGCTATGAATATGTTTTATCTTCATCAAATTGGAGGACTTACTCAATATTGAGAGAGACTTGCAAGTGTTTTCATTTTCCTATTAACTCTATTTAGGATGTTGACTATTATAAGGATCTTAAATGATATGATGGTACACTTCTTTATAAAGTGACTAAAAAAATGTTTTATAAATCTTTACCTAATAGTGTTTTTACTACTGAATATGTTAACAAATATTGGGATGTAAGTTCAGAAGATAAACAAGGGAAAATATTTTTTAGTCTATTGTGCTCTAACAAACTTGAGCCTAAAAGATTTATTTTACGTGGCTATTTATTTTGCAACAAGTTCCACATAAATTTAATAAATTCTTGAAGTTGTTTAGCAAGGGCACAATGTTGGTTGAGAAAGTTGAAATCAAGCATGGTCAAATGTGTTCATTAAAAAAAGTTGAGAACAATCCTTTCATGCAAAGCTACCTAAGATTTCAAATGGAATACAATGATCAAATGCTAGTAGAGGCAATTAAGGACCTTAAATTGTACAAAGAAAGGCTAGATTCCATATTAACCAAGGTATTGATTTTATAGGAGAGATGGTGTAGTCAAGTGATGAGGCATCTGAGATTTGATCTACCACTAGACTGAAATGAATCGGATGATTATAGCCTCAACAAACATTGTTAATAGAACCATATAATAGTTCATAAATTGATAGCCTTGAATAGTTATATAAAGGTAATTTTTTTGGCACTTTACAAATTTTTATACTCTACATTTTCATGGTGGATGACTTTGGTGGGGACGGACCCCTGTTGGTGAGCCCCCACTAGCAATTGTCAATCCTATGCTTAAGGGACCTGATGGAACCACTTGTTGGGAACTAGCTCTTGTTGGAGTCGCAATACGAGATGGAGACAATGTCAATATGCCCTAAGTGGACGGTGTTGTCTCGAGTGTAGTTCCTGAGAAGGGAGACTAGCCAAAGACCCAATGTAGTGTTTTGTCAAAAGGTTGGAAACAAGTCCTCGTGGGTGACTACCTAAAGGAGGGGGATGTGGTGGTACCATAGTGTATACAAACGGGGGAGAGAATGGCTATCGGGGTTCCCAATGCCACGGTTGACCATATTGTTTCCTCCATGAACAACACTTTGGTTGGTCATTTTTTCTCCTTTCGACCAACTTTTGACATGGTTAGAAAGTGAGTTTCTCAAAAGTGGAAACTCAAAGGAAGCATCACAACTAGCACAATGCCAAGCTCATTGTCCCTTTTTAAGTTTATGGTGGTGGAAGAAATGACCTTTGTTATGTCTGGTTTGTGGACTTACGTAAAACATCACATGTCGCTCAGTCAATGAAGACTGAGTTTCAACCCTGTGGTTGACCTATGTCAAATAGCTCCCATGTGGGTTCAAATGTCGGGCCTTTCACTTGAGTTTTGGGACGAGCAGATTTTATGGTGGATTGGTAGCACTTTTGGGAACTACATTTCAACAAACAAGGTCACCAAGAAGAAGTCCAGGTTAGTTTTTACCCATTTTGTGTCAATGTTATTAGTAAGACTAAACTAACAAGATTGTATCTTAAGAGTGATAATGGTGATCATGCTCTTTAGAAAAGAGCTCCAAGACTTGAAGCAATGATATGATAAATCATAACATATCAATCATTAAATCATACTTGAAGATATGTTGTTGTAGCTTTTTACTCCTTGTACTCAAATTTTCTCTTGAATTGAAAATTAGGAATGCATGCAAGGGAAGCATTAAGTGTATAAGCGGCCAAAATTAAATTTGCACAATAAGGAACATGATAAACCATAGCAAGATTAAATATTGACATAATAACATGATAAATCATAACATAATCAATCATGAAGTCACACTTGAAGACAGGTAACTTGTACTCTTTGTACTCAAATCTACTCTTGAATTGAAGAATTGACAATGCTTGCCAGGGAAGCATTCAGTGTATAAGCAGCCAAAGTTCAATTTGCACTATGATAAACATGATAAACCATAACAAGATTAAATGCTGATGCAATAACGTGATAAATTGAAACATAATCAATCACAAAATCATACTTTAAGATACCTTATTATAGCTTGCTTCTTTTTGTACTCAGATTTGCTCTTGAATTGAAGGAATTAAAATGCTTGAAGGGCGGTATTAAGTGCATAAGCAATCAAAGTTTAATTTGAACTATGAGAAATTGTCATGTCCTCTCCTTAGCCTGGACCTACTATTATTTTTCTATTAGGTCATACAATCCCCTATGAGTTAGTTAGCTTTGCAAGGGGGCCCATTTTGGGGGGTGCACTTGTACGCTACCCCTCATAGGCTATTCCTATTTCAGTTTATTTGATTTGTGGCACCCATTTGGGTCAGCCAACAGTCGACTTGCATGATTGATTCACTTGGGATTTCATATATGTAGTGATTATGGGAGAGCTTATTCTCCATTGATCAACTTGCTTTTTATTTGTCTTTGAGATTCCTTTTTGGAGTTCATTGGGTGAGTGCAAATTCGGAGGTGTGACATCCTCCCTACTTTGTTATCGATCCCAATTTGATGAAGTCTCTTCAAGACCAAATTGGACTAATAGGTTTGGAAACATTGTCAACTTCATTGCAGGACCAACAACTATACTTGGAGAGATTACAAGTGATCCTCCTTGGTGATTTCCTTTTATGTATTGGATCGATGTTCATCATTAAGGAGGCGAATACAAGTCACACCAATGTAATACTTTTCCATACATTGGAGGAATAAAACATTCAATCAACAACAGCAAAATCAAGTAAAAAAGAAATATTGCACACTCGCATCTCAAAGATTGCCACATCACACTTGCATATCAAACATTGTTATAATCAAAGATTGCAGCATCATTCATGCATATTGATATCAGAATAATCAAAGCTAGTGGCATACCAAAGATCGCGATAATCAAAGGTTACGACACCTACATCATAATTGCTTATCAGATCGTGACATCTATACACAAGGAGCAATAACTTCTGCAATATGGTATCGCTATATTGATTTTGGTATCCATTCTAGAAGCAACAACATTAATTGTGACAACCTTGTCCATATTCATAGAGTGCTTCACACATTGCATACTCAATAAGGATAAAACAATAGAGATCAATAGCAACATATATATGATTGTATATCGCAGTCATATCATTGTGTGGGAGAGAAGCATCCTAACATCACTAGCACATATACATAGACGTCAACACATCCAACCATTAGACATTCACACCTCGATTATACAGATAGCTGATTTCCAAATATATGGACGTCTCTATCTCAATCATAGCGACATCATTACTCTGGGACTACCAACCCAAATAATTGTTAGGAGACCAAGGTGTAAGTGTATTTGAACCATATCTAGGTTGTAATTGGAACTGTAATTGTCTGAATATAATATAGATAGATCTAATTTCCTAGTCTTATCATTGTGCACTTTCTCTAATTTGTTCTTGTTTATTTGCTTGGGATATTTCAGTGGTATCAAAGCCTTGACCCCACCAGCCTGTTGGGCTAAGGTTAATGAGTGAGAGGAGACAAGATCACGTAGTTCTTCAAAAGAGAAGGCAACACTCTGAGGACAAAATGGGAGATGCACATGCAGATATGATGTTTGTTTTGGGAGAGTTGGCAAGAGGACAATAGAAGATTAATGAGACTCTCAATCGCTTGGCAGAAGTAAGAACAAATAGAGCTAATGGAGATAACAATGGTCATGGAGACAATTCAGTCAATGGGAGGACACACACACTAATCCAATTCAAGGCCAATGGCATGAACCTTCCTTCCAAGTATCGAGCAACAGGCGAATCATACTCCCTCTTTGGTTGAGTTGCAAGAATAGTTCAAGAAAGATTGGCTTGATGGTGGACTACAACTGAACATGTCTCTTAAGAGCTACATGGACTTGAGGATGAGGCATTTATCCACTAGGGACAATATAGATTACAACAATGATCTGAGATGGAAGATTGGAAAGCTAAGCTTTCCCCTTTTCGATGGATCCAAAAGATCAGCAACACAAGCTTGTGTGCAAAAGGTAGACACATATTTTTAGCTCAATCCTAAGCGTAAGGATGAAGTGATCAAGTATGCAACACTACATCTTGATGGCATCACTCATAAATGGTGGCATCATGGGCTGGTTACACTAGGACATGGTCAAATCACTTCCTATGCCAACTTTAAGGAGAGACTCAAGATTCAATGGGAAGGATCTAAAACTCACCTTCAAGGAGTTAGCACAACTGGAGCAAGGAAGATCCATGGAGAGCTATATTGCCAGTTCCAAAGGCATTTTGTTTTCATGACTAACATGTTTGAGACCAAACCGATAGCACTTTTCATGGATGGATTGATGGATCCTTTGAGGGTTTGGGTCAAATCCCTAAACCCAAGCACACTCACAAAGGCAATCAAGAAGGCTTGTGACATGTCTACACCAACCTCCAAGAATCAAGCATACCTAAGGGCACCTATCATATAGAAGTATAAGAGCAACTTGTCAAGACCTTAGGAGGAGGGAAGCTTTGTTTCAATTGCAATAAGCCATAGGTTGTGTCCAAGGGGAAGATCCATTACATTGAGGTTGTGTCCAATAGTGAGGAGGAGGTCGAGGAACCTAAGGAGCATGATGAGGACCCACATCATATGGTGAAGATTATCATTGCTACTCTTTCTAGCACCCCATGATGTAGTGTATTTTAGGTGTGTGGGACTCTACAAGGGTAGCAAGTCATCGTGGCACTCTACACTCAACTTCATCAACACCTCCCTAGTTTCCAAGAGAGGGTTCCACACAATTGAGCATGAGGGATTTGAGGTAAAGGTGGCAGGAGACTCACTCATACCCTCCACATGTGTGGTACCACAGTTGAGCATTACCATAGGGAACTACAAAGTCACGAAATACTTCTTCGTGTTGGACTTGGATGATACAAATGTCATCTTGGGCATCTAGTGGATGGAGACGTTCGATAAGTACACCTAGAGTTTTAAGCGTTTGAAGTTCTCATTCAAGGTGGATGAGAAGAAGGTGATTTTGCGAAGAATGTCCAGTGGGGGTCGTAGAGTAGTTTGGGCCAAGCATATGGAGGCAATTTCCAAGCACGATGATGTTACATGGGTAGCGCAATGTTTAGTTTCATCCAAACCCTTGATTAGCCAAAATACACATTACCATGATCAAGAGCTGCAGTTGATGTTGGATAGGCACAGTTTTGTTTTCAATAACATTCCACTAAGGACACCACCCAACCGAGGCTTTGAGCAAAAGATCGAGTTGGAGGACGAAGCCAAACCAAACATTACTACTCCTTACCATCATCCCAGGAAGTTCAAGGATGAAATAGAGAAGGCAATTCAGACACTTCTTGACATGGGACACATCAAGACTAGCTCGAGCCCTTTTGCATCTACAATGGTGTTGGTGAAGGATGGGACTCTCTAGATGTGTATCGACTATTGGGCCCTGAACAAGAAGACAATCAAGAACCAGTACCCCATCCCAAGGATAGATGAGTTATTAGGTGAGCTCAATGGGATAGTTCTTTGGAAGATTTTCCTATTGCGTGGCCTTACAAAGAACATGGTCAATGATAGAGAGAAACTTTCTCAGTGTTTTGTGGATGGAGCTATTCGGGTTGGTAGAAATTGAGTTGACTCCAAGTACTAGTTACCACCTCCAGACAGATGCACATACTAAGATTGTAAACAAGTGGGTGGAGGGATACTTGAGGAACTACATGATGGCATAGCAAAAGACATCATTGGCTACATCTTGGAGAGCACTGATATAAACTACCTACAATGTGTTGATTAGGATGTTGCCTTTCAACGCACTCTATGGCTACACAACTACTTCATTTATGGGTTTGGCATTAGGAAACAATAGAGTGTCTAAGGAAAAGGATTGGCTGCAAGAAAGTCTAGATATCCTTTGTTCCCTCAAGGATAATCTACAGCAAGCCCAAAATCAACAGAACATGTATGCAAATCGGCATCGGGGTGAGCGTAGTTTTGAGCCAGGAGATTTGATCTATCTTTATTTGCAGCCTTACAAAGCAATCTTCTTTGAACTTCTTTGAAGAGGAGTGAAGTGAAGAATCTTACGCCTCACTTCTATGGACCTAAAAAAGGTGATTTAGTGGATTGGAGATACACAATTATTTCGGTTCTCTTACCTCAAGAAGGCTCTTGGGCAATAAGTTACAATTTCAAAGGAGCTTCCACCACTTAATGATGAGGGTGAGCTTGCAATGAAACCCATTGAGATCATTTTAGGGAGAGAAGGCTAAGGTCACATACAATCAAGGAGTATCTTGTCAAGTGAAAGGACATGCTAGTTGGGGATACCAAGTGGGAGAGTGAGCAAATTCTGGAGCATCCTAATCTGAAAGTACTTGTGGGCAAACAATTCTAAGAAAGGCAAACTATCATGTCCCCTCCTTAGCCCAGACCAATTTCTATTTTGCTATTAGCTCATACGGTCCCCATGAGCTAGTTAGCCTTGCAAGGGGTCCCATTTCAAGTGGCACACTTGTGCGATACCCTCTTAGCCTAGCTCTATTTCAATTTATTTGATTTGTTGTGCCCATTTGGGTTAGCCAACCTGCATGATCAATTCACTTTAGGTTTCATAAATGTAGCAATTGTGGGAGAGCTTATTCTCAATTGATCAACTTTCTTTTTATTTGTCCCTAGTCTATTATCGTTCACAATTTGGCGAAGTCTCTTTGAGACTAAATTGTAGTGATACGTTTGGAAACATTGTCAACTTCATTGCAGGGTCAATGACTATAGTTAGAGAGATTACCAGTGATTCACCTTGGAGATTTCCTTTTATGTATTAGATCCAAGTTCATCATTGAGGAGTCATATACCAGTCAACCAGCATCATACTTCACCATACATCAGTGGAGCAGAACATGCAATCAGCAACGCCAAAATCATAATTGCATATTGGAGATTATCCATAACAGAGATCGCAGCATCATTCTTGCATATCAAAGATCGAAATAATCAGAGCTTGTGGCATACCAAAGATCGTGATAATCAAAGGTTGTGGCACCTATATCATACTCGCTTGTCAGATCATGGCATCTATAGAAAGGAGCAATAACTTCTGCAATATCAGATCGCTATATTCATTTCGGCATCCATTCTAGAAGCAGCAGCATTAACTACAACAACCTTATCCACATTAATAAGTTGATTCGCACATTGCATACTCATGGAGTATAAAACAATAGAAGTCAGCATTCGCACGTCCATCAGACATTTGGGCATACAAATATCCGTTTTCCAAACATGCTGATATCTCTATATTATAAGAGAGTTGAACACTTGCTGAATTTAGCTCCTTTGGTGTTGCAATGGATTAAAGATTGTGAAGTGTGTCTGTGAATGAACTAGATTAAATGATATCAAAATGATAACTTTCAGCATAATCATAAGATGCAGAATTGGAAATCAACATAGAAGGTAGATTGGAAATGAAATACAGAAAAGAACCTATAGCTGAAGCATGGTGTAGAATAGGTCACACTGGGGGTCAGGGCACCGTAGTCTGACTGTCTTCATCAACAGAAGATTCTGGATTTTGAATCATAAGGCTCTGCAAATCTCACTCCAAAAATCGTTTGAAAAGTGCTAGACTAGACGCTAGAGAAGGGCAACTAAGTCCAGAGGTTTCTGCCTATTCGAAATCCGGGACTATCTGTCTCAATCTTCTCTACACTCCTGCAGCCTCTTGTGTGGTCAAAAGTGCACCAACACACAGAAAAACAGAGACAAGTGGTTGTGTTGCATTTAGGCTTGCTCAAATCAAACCCTATGTTAGCCAACTCAAAAAAAGAAATGATGATGTAAAAGATAGCTTGTCCTCATAGGGACAGAGACTAAATCATAATTGAAGTGTTGAATTGACAAGATTATACCTTAGGAATGATAATGGTGGTGATGCTCTTTAGACAAGCTCCAAGTTTTGACGCAATAGCATGACAAATCGTAACACAATCAATATAAAATCATACTTAAAGATAGTTGTTGTAGTTTCTTGCTCCTTGTACTCACATCTACTCTTGACTTGAAGGAATTAGGAATGCTTGCAATGGAGTCATTAAGTGTATAAACCGACAAAGTTAAATTTATACAATGAGAAACATGATAAATCATAGAGTTTAAATGTTGACAAAATAACATGATAAATCAAAACATAATCAATCATGAAATCATACTTGCAGATATCCTCCATGTACCCATATCTGCTCTTGAATTGAATGAATTAAGAATGCTTGCAAGGGAGGCATTGACTGTATAAGCAGCCAAAGTTTAATTTACTCTATGAGAAACACGATATATCATGACAAGATTAAATGTTAACAGAATAACTTGATAAATCAAAACATAATCAATCATGAAATCATACCTGAAAACAGCTTGTTGCAGCTTGCTGCACCTTGTATTCAGATGTGCTCTTGAATTGAAGAAATTAGGAATGCTTCCAAAAGAGGCATAGCATGTATAAGAGGGCAAACTTTAATTTGCACTATGAGAAAAATGACAAGTCATAACAAGATTAAATGTTGACACTATAACATCATAAATCAGAACATAATCAATCATTACAGCATACTTAAACATAGTTTGTTGTAGCTAACTGCTCCTTGTACTCAGATCTGCTCTTGAACTGAAGGAATTAGGAATACTTCCATAGGAGGCATTAAGTATACAAGGAGCACAAGTTTTATTTGCAATATGAGAAACCAACACAATGAACTACAACAGTAGTGTTCATTTTATTAAAAAAAATTGAAAACCCAAAATAACATCCAATTTAAAATCTCTTTTAAAAATTATCAAATTTTCCATATGAAACTGAAAGGAAACTAAAATGCTTTTTTTTTTAATATTTTGAAGTTTGATGGATTTTGAAATTTATAGTTGAACATGGTGAACCTAAGGCATGGTGGTAAGGCTGCCAGCATAAAATGGGATTAAAAAGTGGCTAAGTGGTAGGAAATGAGCACTAAAACCTTACCTTAATACCCTTTACTACTTTGCCACATATTTAGTTTGCAATTTCAAAAAAATATTCCATCCAACAGCAGCATAACATGGGAATAGGGTTAGTAAAGTGCACGTGCGACAAAAACTCCACCCAACAGCAGCATAAACCACGGCAATAGGGTTACTAAAGTGCACCTGGAATATAAGACATCTAACTGAATTTTGAGAAGAATACCAGAAGAACGTGAAAGTGGCTATGATGGGAGAAAAATGTACCTAAAGATGGGCAAAAAACTTAGTAGTTAGTACAGCTCTCCCAGCATTTGAGAACGAATTTAGTCACAAGTACAACACTCTTTCTAAGTAGCTTTGCCACAAAAACTTCAAAAAATGGAAGACCTGTAAGTGAAATTGGCCTAAACTAAAGTGTGTTCAAAATACTTGAATGATGGTGCTGCCACCTCCAAAACTAGCTATGTAAGACATGCAAATGCCTATTTATATGAGGGCTAATTTTCACTTGGATTCATGAAATTTGATTGCATGTGCACAACAGAAACAAGTCTTTTTTTGCAGGTCTAGGACTTCAGCACCACATATGCAGAGTTTTCACCATAGCAGGGGGATGTCGGAACGGGGGGACAGGTTTCAGGGATGGGGGAACAAAGGGGCCTCAATTTCGGGACAGCAGGGGGACGGCGACGGGGGGCAGCAGGGGGCGGGGGTTTATATACTATATACTATACATATGGCACTTAAAATGCTAGTTTTGAAAAGATGTATAAGATATAAAGATGTAAAATAGTAAATTATTCAATACTTGACCATTGCATTTAACATTGAAAAATAAACATTGAACATTGAAGTTTTCAATATCGAATTACTAATTAGAAATTAGAATACTCAATACTACATGATGATAAAATTTTAAATTGTTGAATCAGCAAATAGAAGAGTTCTATTATATCATATGATATCAAAAGTATCTGATCATAAAGACGATTACAATGAGTTTAAAAATCTGATCATATGAATTTAAAAATGTGTTTTTTTTTTAAATTTATTTTTACATGCTGCTATGACAGGGGCCACCTGGGTGTGTTTCCGGAACACTCGAGGGACGATACTGTGTACCCCTCAACGTTCTGGGAAAACAGGGACGTCCCCGCGTTTCTCGTGGCAGGCTGAGTTTGTGGTGGCGCCTCTAGGGACGTGGGAACACCGTCCCCCATGTAATGTTCCGATCTACTAATCCCGCCTAAACCCTCTATAATTCATTGTACGGATGTCTATTATGCTGGTGCAAGGAATTGTTTGTTCTCATGGTGGCTGAAAGTGACCGTACGGTTGCTGCGAATGACCATACGGCAGTAGGGAGTGGTCGTATGGTGTCTGGAAGTGGCCGTACGGTGGAGGTTGTATGACCGTACGGTGGAAGTATGGTGTTGCGTACGGGGTAGCAGGGGAGCCATACGGTGATGGTATTAGAGCTGTACGGTGCAGCAAGGGAAGACGTGCGATTGAGTTGTGGTCGTATGATGGCTGTGTGAGGACCGTACAGTGAGACAGTGACAAGGCCGTACAGAGTGGAGGTCGTACGGTATGGTGGAGAAGGCCGTACGAAAGTGGTGGGGGTTGTATGGTGGGGCAAGGTTGGTCGTACGGATGAGGGATTCACAGTGTTTCGTGATGCCTTCCAGACGCTTGTTTGAAGTCCCCTTTTCCTTCGCAGATGACTAAATATGACCTTTGCAAACACAGAGCAATACGCCAAATATGTTTGCTAGAAAGATCTTATTGAATTTATTGATGGTACCTTGGATTTGCCAGATCCAATACAAGCAGAACAAAGCAGAGTAGTGTGAGGGTCGAATCCCACCGAAACTACAACAAACCAAATAGGGAGGGTCTTTCACCTCCGAAATGGCGAACAGTAGAATCCCAACAAGAATTCGCAAATACAAATCAAATATAAATCTCAACATATCAAAACTAACCTACATGCCGAGCATAAATACCAGTCGGGAAAAATTCCGAGAGTGCACAAAAGAGCCGACGGCGATAACTACACCTATGCCAACAAATAAAAATGGGCCCGAGATAAACCAAATCGATCGGGACCCAAATACAATAATTTTATTATTCATTTAATGATGGGGACATTACAGTCCTCCCATCCCAATAATTGCTTGTCCTCAAGCAATTTCAAGCTAGGGTGTTCCAGAATCTCTTTGCCTTCCCAGGTGGCATCTTCAAGGGGTAGATCCTTCCAACGCATAAGAAATTCCTTGATAGTGCATGTCCTCAATCTTTTCTCCAGACTGTCGATGATTTCTACTGGTTCCAATACTAATTTCCCTCTATCGTCAATGGGTGGCAAGTCTGTGGAGACCGTCACTTGCTAACCCACGACTTTCTTCAGACAAGAAACATGGAAGACGTTGTGGATTTCGGCTTCCCTCAGGTAGGTCCAATTCGTATGCAACCTCGCCCACTCTCCTGGTCACACGATAGGGTCTGTAGAAGCCCAGTTTCAACTTCTCCTTCTCGGAAGCCTTCAGAGAGGATTGTCTGTATGGTTGAAGTCGAAGGTATACCAAATCCCCTACTTCAAAACTCCTCTCAATTCGGTGCCTGTCAGCATACATTTACTGCTGATTCTGAGCCCGTTGGAGATTTTCCTTTAGGGATCTTAAAATATCTATTCCTTCCTGCAGCCAGTCCTTGGCATTCGGTGCATGACTGTCACCCAGATTCAAGTCCACAAATGAAGGAGGTTCATACTTGTACAAAGCTTTGAAAGTTTCCATTCCAATGGACATGTGGTAAGTGGTATTGTAATAGTACTCTCCCAGATGTAGCCATTTGACCCATACCCTCTGTTGTGCTGACACATAATTTCTGGGGTAACCTTCTAGCCATTTGTTCACAATCTTTGTTTGTCCGTCAGTTTGGGGGTGATAACTAGTGCTTGGCGATAGCTCTGTCCCTGCTAGTCGAAACAATTATTTCCATAAATTACTAAGGAAGCAGCTATCTTTGTCGCTCACTATGTTTCGAGGGAGTCCGTGCAGGTGGAACACCTCTCGGAAGAATAAGTCTGCCACCTGTGAGGCCAAAAACTCTACTGAAATAGCAAAGAAATGTGCGTACTTGGTTAATATGTCAACCACCACAAAGATGCAGTCCTTCCCTTGTGCCTTAGGGAGCCCGAAGATGAAATCCATAGAGATGTTATCCCACTTCTTCTCTGGAATCGGTAATGGTTGAAGTAAACTCGCCGGTAGAGTGTGTTCGGATTTATTTTGTTGACAGGTAGAGCATTCCTAGACGTACTGTAATATATCATTCTTTAGGCCTTTCCATGAGAACCTTTCTTTGATCTATCAGTAGGTCTTCAAGTATCCTTGATGCCCAGCTAGAGGTGAATCGTGAATCTCTTTCAAGATTTTTTTCTTCAACTTGGATTCAAGTACCAGATAAATTATGCCTTTGTAGAAAATAATATCATCAACTACCTTATACCTGTTGTCTTGTATTTCTTTGTCTAGGAGTTGGCATGCGAACGTGTCCTTGGAGTATTCGACCAACAAATGTGCTCTCCAATTTGCTGATATCTAAGATAAGGAACATATGGCCGGCTTTCTTGACAAGGCGTCAACCACTACATTATTTTTTCCTTTTACATACTCAATGTCAAAGTCGAAAGCCTGTACTTTACTTACCCATTTCTGTTGTCACTCATTCAAGTCCCGTTGTTCCAGAAAATGTCTGAGGCTGTTGTGCTCTGTACAGACGATGAACTTGACTCTGACGAGGTATTGCCAGAATTTTGTCAAGGCATGCATCATGGAAAGCATTTCTTTGTTGTATATGGAATACAACCTTTCGGCCCCAGAGCTTCCGACTCTTGAAAGCAATTGGGTGGCAGTCCTGCATCAGCACGGCCCCGATACCCTCTCCGGAGGCGTCTCACTCCAGAATGAAAGGTCGAGTGAAATCTGGCAGTGCAAGGACTGGGCAAGAACTCATAGTCTCCTTGAGTTTCTCAAAAGTCTGATGTGCCCATTCATTCCACTGAAAAGACCCCTTCTTTGTCAGATCGGTAAGTGGCGCGCTGAGCTGTGAGAACCCCTTTATGAACCGTCTATAGTAGCTACATAATCCAAAGAATCGACGTAGTTTCGAAAGAGTTTTCGGAGGTGGCCAGTCCAAGATAGCTTGAATCTTCTCTTGATGTACTTGAACTCCTCGGCTACTAACAATGTGCCCCAAATATAATATCTCTGTCATCCCAAATTCACATTTGGATCTTTTGGCGAACAACAATTGTGACTTCATAATCTCGAGCACTTCTTCCAAATGCCTTAAGTGCTCCTCCCATGTCTTGTTGTAGATCAGTATATCATCGAAGAATACCAATAGGAACTTACACAGCTATTTGTTAAAATTGTGATAAATGCAAGATTGGAATGTAGCTGGCGCATTGGTCAATTCGAACGGCATGACCAAAAATTCGTAATGCCCATAATGGCAATAGAATGTTGTTTTCTCCACATCCTGTTCCCTCATGTGGATTTGGTGATACCCCGAACGGATCTTTTGACGAACAACAGTTGTGACTTCATAATCTCGAGTACTTATTCCAAATGCCTTAAGTGCTCCTCCCATGTCTTGTTGTAGATCAGTATATCATCAAAGAATACCAACAAGAACTTACGCAGCTATTTGTTAAAAATGTGATTCATGCAAGATTGGAATGTAACTGGCGTATTGGTCAATCCGAATGGCATGACCAAAAATTCATAACGCCCATAATGGCAACAAAATGTTGTTTTCTCCACATCCTATTCCCTCATGCGGATTTGGTGATACCCTTAATGGAGGTCTATTGTGGAGAAATAGACGGCGTCATGTAACTCATCCAGCAATTCATCGATCCTGGAAGTTGGATACCTATTTTTGATGGTCTTTTTATTCAGCTCGCGGTAGTCTACGCACATTCACAACGTTCTGTCCTTTTTAACCAGCACTACCGACAATGCAAAAGGACTGGAGTTGGGCCTGATCCAACCTTTGTCAAGAAGTTCCTATATTGTTTTTTCAATCTCATCTTTTAGCCTCTTAGGGTGGCGATATGGCATAGTGATAACCGGTTTGGCGCCAGTCTCCATGTCAATGGTGTGTTCAAACCCCCGGTGTGGTGGAATGCCTAGTGGTATGTCGGCGAAGACTTGGTGATGTCTATCCAAAACCGTTCGAAGCTCTTCTTGGTGGTCAGTTCTTTGTCCTTGTACAGGTTCTGGCAAGGCAAAATAGTGTGTGGCCCAAACCACGTCGTCGTGTCTAAAGATTGCTTCCATCCGTTGGTCTAAAACTTCCTTCGGGCCTCCATTCGACATCCCTCTCAGCACAATCTTTTTGTCATTCAACTCAAAGAACTCCATTCGTTTAAAGCTCTGTGTGTATTCATCCAATGTTTCCATCCACTGAATGCCCAGGATGACTTCCATGTCATCCAGATCGACCACAAAGAAATCATCCGTCACTGTGTGGTCCTACCACCTTGATGTCAAGTCCCTGGTGTGCCTTTGTACATAAACTGCGCCGACTCACCAATGATGAGTTAATGAAGTTGAGTATGGCTCCACCACTGTCAAGCATGACCACGACCTGTTGCCCTTGGAGGGTACCCCAAACCCAGAACACAATGCACCTTAGAGTTCTCGCCAAAGTAGCAATGGCACCTCCTCTCTTCAAGAGTGTGGCTATTCTTTCTGCGCAACTGACATTTACTTCCCTAGAAGCTTGCTTTTCATCTTCTTCGGCTTCCAGTGCTTATTCCTCCTCCTTGTCGGACAAAACCTCAATGTAGTGAATTTTTCCTTTGCCAAGGCATTGATGTCCCGATACCCATGGCTCCTTACAATTGAAATAGCGTTTCTTCCTTATGAGTTCCTACCTAGTTGCCTCATCCAACGGTGGCTTCCTAGGTGGGGGTCTGCTGTCTTTTTCCCTTTGAGCGAGGGGTGGTTTGGACTGTGAGTAATATTTGGTGGAAGAGGAAGAGGATGTCGCCATGTCACGAGCCTTCTTAATTGCCTCCGTAAGTGTGATGGGGTTGAATCCCTTCACCCAGCCCTTCAAGGGTTCCACCAGTTTGTCCATAAACAACACCAACAATTGCCTTTCTGAAATATCGGTTACCAAGACAAACATTCTCTGGAATTTTATTATGTAACCATCGACTAAGCCGGATTGCTTTAGTTGAGCCAATGCTTTGAAATTCAGTTCTGGATCCCTTCCATCAAAACGATCTATCAGTCTCTCGGTGAATTCAGCGTAGGAACTAATTTGATCATGGCCGAGAGTAACCATGCCATGATGCCACCATTTGTGGGCTATTCCTTCCAGATGCAGAGCAGCAAATTTGATAGCCTCATCCTCTAGCATAGGGTTGAGCTGGAAGTATGTGTCTGCTTTTTGCACCCATGCACGAGCTGTGATGGATCCAGACCCATCAAAGGATGACAGATTAACTTTGTCAATCTTTCGTCTGAGATTGTCATTATAATAGCCATGTTTGTTTCCGCCCGAGTATCTCATTCTCAGCTCAGCATAATCTTTGTAGGATATATCTCCTTCCATATTTGCGTTCCTCCAATCTTCCCAAAGTTGATCTTGTATTTCCTGGAAAGTTGGTTGCTCTCTACGCTATTCTTCCACCCGTGGAGGGAAAGTTGGCATTGACGGTTGAGAGCGTAGGGTTTGGGGATTTTTCCTTCCTAAGACAGAATTGTCACTTTGTTCAGCAGATATCTTGCCTTCAGCCAATTTTCGTAGTGTCTCTTCCATGAGGCATTGAGTGTCATTTATCTGTGCCTAGTTCCTAGTGAGCTCTCTCAGAAGAGTCATGACTTCAACGGCAGGATCTTGGTCCGCCATTCCACCGACTGAGTGATATCTCCTCCTTTTCCTTGAATAAACTCTCATTCAATACCCACAAGTTGGCAGAATCACCAGCTCTGATACCACTGTAATGTTCCGATCTACTAATCCCGCCTAAACCCTCTGTAATTCGTTGTACGAAGGTCTGTTATGTTGGTGCAAGGAATTGTTTGTTCTCACGGTGGTTGGAAGTGACAGTACGGTTGCTGGGAATGACCATACGATAGCAGGGAGTGACCGTACGGTGTCTACGAGTGGCCATACGGCGGAGGCTGTATGACCGTACGGTGGAAGTATGGTGTTGCGTACAGGGTAGCAGGGGGGCCGTACGGTGATGGCATTAGAGCCGTACGGTGCAGCAAGAGAAGACATACAGTTGAGTTGTGGCTATGCGAGGACCGTACAGTGAGATAGTGACAAGGTCCGTACAGAGTGGAGGTCGTACGGTATGGTGGAGAAGGCCATACGGAAGTGGTGGGGGTCGTACAGTGGGGCAAGGTAGGCCGTACGGATGAGGGATGCACAATGTTTAGTGATGCCTTCCAGACGCTTGTTTGAAGTCCCCTTTTCCTTCGCAGATGACTAAATATGACCTTTGCAGACACAGAGCAATACGCAAGCCAAATATGTTTGCCAAAAAGATCTTATTGAATTTATTGATGGTACCTTGGATTTGCTAGATCCAATACAAGAAGAACGAAGCAAAGTAGGGTGAGGGTTGAATCCCACCAAAACTGCAACAAACCAAATAGGGAGGGTCTTTCACCTCCAAAATGGCGAACAGTAGAATCCCAACAAGAATTTGCAAATACAAATCAAATATAAATCTCAACATATCAAAACTAACCTACACGCCGAGCATAAATACCCATCGGGAAAACTCCCGAGAGTGCACAAAAGAGCCGACGGCAACAACTACACCTACGCCAACAAATAAAAATGGGCTCGAGATAAACTAAATCGATCGGGACCCAAATACAATAATTTTATTATTCATTTAATGACGGGGACATAACACCCCATCCCCGGTGCGTTCCCATTTCAGAAACGCTGGGGGATTTGGGGGGGACGCATCCCCATGGTACACTTGTTTTCACATACAATTCCAGTGTTTCAAGACTCACATCACATTTTCTAAGGTTGGAATAGTGGTTTTATCAAGTTTCATCATTCTGAATGAGAACTCATATTTTTCACACCTAAATTTTGCTGCCTCGCTTCTGTATTTTCAATGTTCATTTTCAAAAATCCATGCAATGATTTCAATATGCAGTTTTTGAAAGGTGGTACTTCCATCACATAAGCAAAAGCAATAGATCTAGCATCCAATTGGGATAGAAAGATCAAAGTGATTAGGGATTGTTGTGCTAAACTACTCACTCAAAGCCGGAGCCATGATCATGTGATATTATTGTTTGAACTCATCTAGGTGTTAATTATTGTGTCCAAGTTGAAAGCTCAACCAAATTAGTGTGATATTATTTTTCACACCTAAATTTTGCTGCCTCACTTCTAGCATTTTCAGTGTTCATTTTCAAAAACCCAAGCAGTGATTTCAGTATGCAATTTGTGAAAGGCGATGCTTCCATCACATAAGAAAAAGCAATAGATCTAGCATCCAATTGGATAGAAAGATCAAAGTGATGAGGTATTGATGTGCTAAAGTACTCACTCACAGCCGGAGCCAAGATCATGTGATCACCATGCTGGTATTCCCACATCCAAAAAATAAATGATAATGTAAAAGAAACCTTGTTCTCATTAAGGATGGAAGATATATCATCATGCTAAATTGACAAGATTATACCTTAGGAATGATAATGGTAGTGATGCTATTTAGAGAAGACCTCCATGTCTTGATGAAATAACATGAAAAATAATAACATAATCAACCGTGAAATCATAAATGAAGATAAGTTGTTGTAGCTTGCTTCTCCTTGTACCCAAATCTGCTCTTGATTTATAGGAATTAAAAATGCTTGCAAGGCAGCTATTGACTGTATCAGCGAACAAAGTTTAAGTTGCACTTTGAAAAACACGATATATCATAGCAAGATTAAATGGTGATGCAATAACATGTCAAATCAAAACATAATCAATCATGAAATCGTACCTGAAAATAGCTTGTTGTAGGTTGCTGCTCCTTGTACTCAGATCTGCTCTTGAATTGAAGGAATTAGGAATGCTCCCAGGGGAGGCATAGAATGTATAAGTGGCCAAACTTTAATTTGCACTACGATAAAAATGTAAGTTATAACAAGATTAAATGTTGACACAATAACCTGATAAACCATAACATAATCAATCATTACATCATACTTAAACATAGGTTGTTTTAGCCCACTGCTCCTTGTACTCAGATCTGTTCTGAATTGAGTATTTAGGAAGCCCAAGTTTAGTTTGTACTATGAGAAACCAACAAACAACGGATTAGCAAATATCATTAGCATTCATTTTATTAGAAGTAATTTGAAAACCATAATAAAATGCAACTTAAAATCTCTTTTAAAAATTATCAAATTTTCTATATGAACCTCAAAGGAAACAAAAATGGTTTTATTGAATATTTAGAAGTTTGATGGATTTTGAAAGTTATGGTCAAAATGTGGTGAACCCTATGGCACAGGTGGTAAGGCTACACAATAAAACAGTACAAAAAAGCGTCTAAGTGGTAGGAAATGTGCATTTAAACCTTACCATAATACCCTTTACTAATTTGCAATTGCCAACAAAAACTACATCCAACAGCAGCATAAAACATGGCAATAGGGTTAGTAAAGTGCACCAGGGACAAAAACTCCACCCAACAGCAGCATAAAACATGGCAATAGGATTACTAAAGTGCACGTGGGATATAAGATATCTAACTGAGTTTTGGGAAGCACATGAAGGTGGCTATGGCGGGAGAAAAATGTGCCTAAAGATGGCAAAAAATAGTACAGTTCTGTAAGATTTTGAGAAGGAATTTAAGTCGCTCATATGACACTCTATCTAGGTGCCTTTGCAACACAAAAAATTTCAAAACATGGAAGACCTATAAGTTAAATGGGCCTAAACTAAAGTGAGTTCAAAACACATGAATGATGGGTTTTTTAAGTGGTGCTGCCACCTCCAAACTCTGCCCTGCTATACTTACTTGGCCACTGTACAAGTTTATAGAACTGCAAAAAAAAGATATGTCAAACATTCAAATACCTATTTATAAGAGGGCTAGTTTTCACTTGGATTCAAGAAATTTAATTGCCTGTGCACAATAGAAACAAATCTTTCTTTGCAGGTCTAAGACTTCAGCACCACGTATGCAGGGTTTTTAAATACAACTCCAGTGTTTCAAGACTCTCATCACATTTTCAAAGCTAACAATAGTGGTTTTAGCAAGCATTCATCTTTCTGAATGAGAACTCATAGTTTTCACACCTGAAATTTTCTGCCTCACTTCTACTATTTTAATTTTTAGGTGTTCATTTTAAAAAACCAAAGCAGTGATTTTTCAATATGCAGTTTGTCAAAGCGGGCACTTCCATCACATAAGAAAAAGCAATAGGTCTCACATCCTGTCGGGATAGAAAGATCAAAGTGATGAGGGATTGTTGTGCCAAAGTTCTTGCTCAAAACCTGGGGCATGATTATGTGATGCTGTTGTTTGAACTTGTCAAGGTGTTAATTATTGTGTCTACGTACAAGGCTCAACCAAATTATTGCCAAGGGTGAAGTTCCCAATTTCAAATTGTCAAGATTGGCAACATGTATTCAACAAATTTTATGTCCATGAGTTTTCAACAACTTTTATTGGCTCTGAAAGAAGCTCACCATATTTCAAAGGATTCAACTAGGTTTTCAAGTCAAAAGTTGCTTCAAATTTCAAAAACCAATTAATTGAAAAATAGTTTGTATTTTTCCAACACAACTACATCTAGCGATTGTCATAATCAACTATTTTGGGGAGATAGAAATGATCCTATTATTAGAACTTTATTTTATTGCTTGTTTTGGAATTAGTTTACTTTAAAATGTTATGTTTCCTCTATTTTTTGTAAATAGGGATATGATTATTATAAAGTGGTACTTTTTTAAGGAATATTTTATTTATATTTGAATCTCTAAAAGCTACCATCGAGAACTTATAACTAATTTCTTTTGTAATTGATACATATGAAACGAGATCCTAGCCTAGGGCTAAGATCTCAAATCTCCATGGCATATCTTTAGAAACACAGATTACGACCAGCTACAGTCCAAATTGGAGAGTTGAACACTTGGTGGATTTATGCTCCTTTTGTATTGCAATATATTAGAGATTGTGAAGTGTGTGTGGATAAACTACATTAAATGAATGAAAATGATAAATTTCAACATAAACATAAGATGCAGAATTGGAAATCAACATAGAAGCTTAGATTGGAAATGAGATATGCACTAGAATACATTGGAATGCGGATCAGATCTCCCAAGGCTTAGGGTGTCTTCCTTAACAGAAGTTATAAGATTCCGAATCAGAAGGCTCTATAGATCTCTCTCCGAAAATCAAGCAAAAAGTGCTACACACTAGTGCAGGGCAACTTAGTCCAAGTGTTTTTACCTATTCGAAATCTGGAACTATGTGCATCAATCTTCTCTAAACACATGTAGCTTCCTTTAGAGTCAGGAAGTGCACCTACACACATGAAAAGAGGGAAAAGTTGTTGTGTTGTATAGGGGCTTGCTTGAGTAAAACATTGTCTTGGTGTTCCCACCTGCACATCAACAATGATAATTAAAAAGAGAGCTTGTCCTCATTAACAACGGAGGATAAATCATTGTAATGTCCCCTTTTTAGCATGACCATGACCATGGATTGATTAGCCTATCATGTGACCCTCGTAGGCTAATGAGGATGGACAGAGGGTCTCTTTCAGTGGGCATCTACTTTAGGATTCAGTATGCTTTGATTTAGCTTTCATTTGGCATCTTTTGGACTTCATTTGCTACACCTTTTTCACGTTTACTATTTATAGTAAGCTTGATGTTGTTCGAGAAGGACCCTTTCTATTTTTGGAAAGTGCATTTGGTCACGTGGGGAAATAATAGGTGTGACTCCTATTTCAGACGACATATTAAAATGATAAGTATTTTGGGAGTTATTATTATTTTGGTGACCAAACTTATTATTAGATCATTAAATGGCTTATTATAAAGTTATAATAATTTCACTTAAGTTGAGGGTTGAGTCATCATGGGAAGGGGCCATTTATTTAATTAATTCTTGGAAGCCTAAGCCAAGGTATTAATTAAAAGTATTGGACTAAATGAATTATTAAAAAGAAAAGTATATCTATTTATCCCACATTGTTAAGGATTGTGTTTGAGCTCTCACAAGAAAGAATAAAAAGGGACTTAAGAGCTCATTCTCAAATACCTTTTGATTATTTTATAAAATTGAAAAGTTGGAGAAGTCTTGACTTGTGAAGAATTTCGAAATTGCTTGAGGAGTGCAAGGTTTTTGAATGTTTGGTCTTCATATTTTGGAGAAAACATCCAATACATTGCTAGTTTGCAGAGCTAGTTCGAATCAGTATTTACGTTGGCTGGAAGTGAGTTAATTTATTTTATTTTGCACATTGTGACTGTCATACGGACCTGATTTGTGTTTGGTCTTCATCTTGGAGAAAGCATCAAACCTCAACCGGATTTCAATGTGTTCAAGTTGGACGGAATATCAATGAGATTGCAAATTGCTGTTGTTTAAGGCAAAGAATTTATGGACTGCCATACTGATTTAATGCAGGCTGCTGTATGGACATGGCAGGGCCGTACTCTTACAAATTTGTGGTTGCATGATTGAGGGCTGTGTCAGGGTTGTTGCTGCTGTGTCATGTCCCCATTTTGGCTGACATCGTTTGGCATGACGGATTTGCCTATCATCGACTCTCGTAGGCAAATGGTTTGGAGAGAGGGTCATTATGTTGATCATTTGATTGCATATTGCTGATAGAGCCTACATTCGGTAGAGCCTACATCCAATTTGGGCCTACATGCAGTCGTAGTTGGGCTTACATTCAGTTATGAGACATTTGGGCCTACATTGTTATAATTTTGAGTTGAGAAATGTACTTTATTATTATCATGTTATTTTATTATAAAGTACATTATAATTGGATGTTTCTAGAAGTTCTAGCAACTTCTCAAGGAAAAGAATAAATAGAGGGCTTGGGGCTTCATTTCTACATGCTTGGATTTGGGATTTCTTCTACTTCTTCCATTGTGGAGCAATTTGTAGTCTTTTGGTCTGCAAATTCTATTCGATCTTTGGGAACGATAACTCCCCTAGATTGGCATAACTGAGGTAGTGAAATATCTACTGAAGGGTTGCAAATTTGGAGTTGGTACTCAGCCATCTCATTGGTACTTCATTGAGAATTTGATGTAAGGGTTTGTTTGTGATTGAAACAGCATTTCAGGAGGCATTTTTAGTAGGGCCGAAATTATAGGAGGCAATTTTTAGCAGGTCCGAAATTATAGGTGGCCGTTTTTAGCAGGTCCGAAATTATAGGAGGCCGTTTTTAGCAGATCCGAAATTATAGGAGGATGGCCAATTTCTGAAGTATTGAATTTGAGGGTTTGTATTTGTGGTTGGAATAAGGGTTGAATTCACCTCTTGCATTGGTGAATTAATTAGGCAAAGGATTGAAGACAATTTTGGCACATTTTCAGAATTGCAATATCAGGGTTTGGAACCAATAATTTGCTCATATCTCCTAATCTACTTGGAGAATATTTTTATGCTCTTGGGAGGATCTTAGTACACCCCTGGCTGTCCTTTTCATAGTTTTTTGGAGTGTCAAAAACCCTGCAATTATTTTATGTAGGAGCCGTACATGTACGGCCTGGTACGGCTCTGTGGTGTGCAGCACATAGCAGAGATTCAAGGGCAGTTTGGGGGCGAGTTAGGATTGCTTGGTGTTGGTCTTCACCAACGTAGCAAATCAGAGTAATTGGAGCGGTTTCCAGGTGCACTTGTTGATACTAATGAATGTTAAACATTACATATCTATTGTATATGACAGTCACTAAAATTCATGTCTGAATATGTACTGTTCTTGCACCATTTTGCTGTGATAATCAGTTCATATATCTTTGTTGTCATAGTCAGTCCTCTATTTTCAGACAGGGATATAAGTTAGCAAGGGTATTGCCACATTGTCATAGCATTGTATTATGAATATTGTCACAGTCATACATAATCTGAAAACAGTCATTGAATTCAGACTTTGCATTGTAATTGGGTGCATTGATAGGACTACGTTCATTCATTGGTTTCATATCCAAGTCCATATGTTGTACACAGTCCATAAACAGTGCTTATATGTGTTAGATGTAACAGTTGCATGAATTCTAGAAAGTGCAATCAGAATTAGAGAAGTTTTTTGATATCTTGTAGTAAGTCTTTACATTGCTTTGAGATTCATTGCTGCTCTATTGTATTTCATTACTACATTGGTATTGTTATCTCAATAACATTTGGTGCCCAAAACAAATAAACATCATTGCAAACAAGACCATTCAAGTGCATGCCAACTGTTTGACGAATTTACACAGATCAGATTTGGGGTTTTTAGTGGCCTTTATAGTAAGGGTCATTACAGTGGTATTAGAGCGGTTTTCTTGCCATCCTATTGGGTAAGAACCGTCTTTGCATGAGTGACTAGTACTTGATTGATTTCAGTATGGACAGGAATAGTACAGGGTTTCAGAGGACACGATCATGGGCAACAGATAGACACAGTAGAAATGATGGTTATTCAGACATTCGAGATGAACTTAAGAGAATAGACCAGAACTTGTCTGAACAGTGGAATAAGCACCACCGTGTGATGAATGATATACTTTCCGACCCAGCCAAGGTGAATAAGTTGTCAAGTTTTTTATTTGGCAGATCTTCTCGCAGGAGAGATAACATAAGATCGGCTGACACAGTTACCAGAAACCTTCATGAGGATTTTGAGGAACAAGTTAGTATTCCGACAGATGTTTCAATTTCTACTCAGCCACAGGAGGAAGTGGTGAAGGACACTATGCGGATTGATAGTAACTATCAACTTGGTACTCAAGTTGAGACAGTTGTATACAGGTTGCCTAAGGATGATGTCACAGGTGCTCAGAATAATAACTACAGCACAATGGATTCAGATGATGATTGTGAGGAGGTTGTTGTGCATGATGATGAGATACATATCAGCGATGAGCAGACATTGAGTATTCATGACTTTGCTGATAGAGAGTATCAGGCACAGTTAGACGCTACATCACATGAGGTTGAGGCACATAGCACTTCACATGTTTTGTCCAGTCAGCTTAGGGTAAGCGAGGATGGGATTGTGACTTCATTATCTCATCATGACAAGATGTGGAAGATGATGGAGGATCATATCCGGATGATTCAGTCACAGAGTAGACATAAGGGAGTACAGGCGCAGACCTCTTGTATTGATTTACAGGCAATTAGGGAAGGAATGGAAACGATGAAGATGAGTTATTTACATCTTCTTTCAGATCGTGACCATCTTCTTAGCCTTGCCAGAGACCATTTAGATGCCTTGAGGAGGAAGGAGGAGGAAGTTGGCAGGCTTTCTCGAGAGTTCGAGGACACTTGAGCCTCTTTGTTGAGTACTCCATTGGCATTACAGGACTCGGAAAGACATGCTGATTTGATACAGGGAGACATCACAGGCACACCAGATTGTGTTATTGACACTGATAGTGATTGCGGTACAGTTGATCCTGATGATGTTACAGTGATCGAGGATAGTACAGTTGATTGGAATAGTGCCGCAGAGAGACATGTGGATGGGTATGGCGTAGAGTTGAGTTCAGATCCATCTTACACACGTGATACTCAGCTTTCTACGACATGCGGATCACATGTGGTTGCTGATAGTTGTGAGAGTACACTTTTCATTCACATCCAGGATTCAGGGTCAGTATCAGACAGGTATGTGGATGAGCTTTGTCTTGAAGCGAGTTCAGTTCAGGAGTTAGCACTTGTGGCAGGGACTCCGCTTTCTTTTACAGTCAGGTCCCATGTTGATGATGATATGAGTATGTCTAGCCTTCACATTCCGGATTCAGAGATTTTAATGAGTACAGTATCAGACATATATGTGGAGTTAGTTGGTATTAGTCATATTACTCAGGTGAGGAGTTTGCTTGAGTTACCAGCTGATTCTAGTTTATGGATGTGGATTCGGGATTGTTATATTGGTGTTTGGGATTATGTTGACTGGAGATCCTTATCACCTATTGGTAGCAGTAATTGTTCAGGTGCTCTCATGGACTTGATTAGTAGTTTACCAGGTGTAGTTCTCATCCATGTCAGCAGCTTGTCTGATGCTAGTATTAGTTTTTATACACCTGTGTTGGGCGTTGTTCATGTATCCAGTCAACCATTCTTGTTGGAATGGGTTGATGATATCCCAAATATGACGAAGTTTACAGATGAGTCCCCAGGATCGTATTGGTATTGATGACATCCAGGAGTATGCTGTGGACAGTTTTGAGGACTTAGCTTCCTCGGCAGATTCTTTTGTTACAGCGGAGTTGGGCAGTGATGCTACAGTTTTTGATACTCCATATGATGATGTGAGCTTTGGAGTTGATTTGCAGAGTATGGATTGTAGTACTCCAGAGATCAGTGATTTTGAGTCTACTCCTTTGGATAGTGTGTTAGAGGAGGATGATATTGACAGTATTGAGGACTTAGTCTTTTCAGCGGGTTCCTTTGATACGGAGGTTTATGTTGATGCTTCAGTCACTCAGTTTGATGACACGAGTTCAGCAGCTAGTCTGCAAAATTCGGATGGCAGTATTACAGATGATAGCTATTTTGAGGTTACACCTTTGGACAGTGTACCAGGGGTAGAGTTTGGGAGTTCGACCAGCCAGTGCCATCATGTGTCTAGTCAGCTAAGAGTTAGTGAGCGTGACATTTCTGCCGCTTGCGAGCATTTCGATGCTGCTCGTCAGTTGTTAGCAATTTATGGATGGGGTTCTCCTACTAGCGATGAGTAGGGAGGCAGTTACCTTTCTTTGACAGAGATCCACTCTTTGTGGGAGGCTATGCGGGTTCTGAAGCAGAATTATATGCAGTTGGTAGCCGACAGAGAGCATCTTATAGAGTGGGGCAGTACAGCGTACAATGCATTATTGGTCAAGGAAGAGGAGGTGAGTGAGCTTACTCAGCGGCTCAAGGTGACTTCTGAGATTCTTGAGAGTACACAGTTGGCTTTCGAGGAGTCACAATTTCATTTGGCTGAGGTGACCATGGAGTTAGAGCGACTGCAGACTTCACCAAATGCTATACAGTCACAGATTGTGGTGATTGGTGATCCGAGGATGTCCATGGTTGAGATTGTTAGAGACAGTGGAGATGAAGATATATCTATTCTCGATACTAGTAGTGGCATATCTTATTCCCTTCCACTAGAGTTAGGCTCGGTTGAGTTAGGTGTTGCAGTTGAGCATTGTAGTCCGCTCGACATGGTGGTGGTCCCTACTACTGATGGCATGGAGGATAGTGAGGTTGTATCAGGGATTAGTTGTGGTGATGGTGAGCCGGCAGTTGGTTGGGTTCCTGTTTGTGATACTACTCCTTTGGAGGTGTCTTCGGAGGTAGCAGTTGGTTCAGGTTTGGTTAGTGATCAGTTGCAGTTAGTTACATCTGGATTGCAGTTCGAGCCACTGACTAATATTGGTGCATTTTATCGACATTACACTATAAGGTATGCTCATCAGTTTACTTTTGATTCACATGTTGATGAGATGATGATACGGAGATGTACTTTGGGTTCTAGTGCTTGTCATCAGTTATGGGATGGTTTGACGCTACGGGATGAGAGTTGTGATGAGCATGACATGGTGATAGGTTCTGTGGTTGACATCTTGATAGTGCATGACTTAGAGCAGGAGTTTGGGAGTGATACCTCAGCGGTTGTTGTTATTGATTATGTCATCTCTTGACTTAGCTGGTGATCAGCCGTAGTGGGTTGTATTACCTGTGCATGGTGAGCTATCGACTGAGGTTGGTGTTTTTTATCAGCATTATACTGCAGGATATGTTCATCAGTTTGCATTTGATCCATGTGTTGAGCAGTTGACGGCTGTCAGATTTGGCTTGGGTTCTAGTTCTTGTTATCTATCATGTGATGATTATTCGCCATCAGCAATACATGGTAGTTATCGTTACGAGACAGTGGTCGGTGAGTTGCAGAGTTGTTTTCACTACAGGAGTTGTACAGTGTGTGGATTTTCCGTACTTAGCACAGTTTCATTCGGGAGTGTTCACCATTGTTGCAGAGTTGGATTGTGCGCTCTACACAGGCCAGTGGGATGTGTTGATGATATTTACTATGTTGGTAGTTTCAGTTGTCCTCTCTACTTGGGTTCTGATATTTCAAGAGTTTGTTTCTCGTGGGTTCCTGACTCTGGCGGTTGTGATTTTGGAGTTTGGTTGAGTTGTATTTGCCAATTTGATTATGGATTCCTCTTGATTATATTTCAGAGAATATTGCAGGAGCTTGCGTTGATTGACAGCAGTTTAGATCATGACTACATTTGGGATCCAGGTGGATTGATTGGTTATTTGTTTAGCCATTGCTTGGGGACAAGCAATTTCAGGAAGGGCAGACTGTCATGTCCCCATTTTGGCTGACATCGTTTGGCATGACGGATTTGCCTATCATCGACTCTCGTAGGCAAATGGTTTGGAGAGAGGGTCATTATGTTGATCATTTGATTGCATATTGCTGACAGAGCCTACATTCGGTAGAGCCTACATCCAATTTGGGCCTACATGCAGTCGTAGTTGGGCATACATTCAGTTATGAGACATTTGGGCCTACATTGTTATAATTTTGAGTTGAGAAATGTACTTTATTATTATCATGTTATTTTATTATAAAGTACATTATAATTGGATGTTTCTAGAAGTTCTAGCAACTTCTCAAGGAAAAGAATAAATAGAGGGCTTGGGGCTTCATTTCTACATGCTTGGATTTGGGATTTCTTCTACTTCCATTGTGGAGCAATTTGTAGTCTTTTGGTCTGCAAATTCTATTCGATCTTTGGGAACGATAACTCCCCTAGATTGGCATAACTGATGTAGTGAAATATCTACTGAAGGGTTGCAAATTTGGAGTTGGTACTCAGCCATCTCATTGGTACTTCATTGAGAATTTGATGTAAGGGTTTGTTTGTGATTGAAACAGCATTTCAGGAGGCATTTTTAGTAGGGCCGAAATTATAGGAGGCAATTTTTAGCAGGTCCGAAATTATAGGCGGCCGTTTTTAGCAGGTCCGAAATTATAGGAGGCCGTTTTTAGCAGATCCGAAATTATAGGAGGATGGCCAATTTCTGAAGTATTGAATTTGAGGGTTTGTATTTGTGGTTGGAATAAGGGTTGAATTCACCTCTTGCATTGGTGAATTAATTTGGCAAAGGATTGAAGACAATTTTTGTAATGGACACCCCTGAATGCCCCAAAAAAACTAAACCCACTGCTGAAAGGAATTATGTCAAACAGTTTGCATTCAACTTCTTATTTCTCCATTTAATGTTTTAAACCCCTTATAGCACTGGAAATCAAACATTTATTTGTTTGTTGTGTTTTGTGCATGGAATAGGAATCATACAACATAAACAAGAAATAAACTACAATAATATGCAAAGTGGACAATGAACTGCTGCCGATAAAATGTTATTTTCAGAATTAATAAAACCAAATACATGGCAGATTTATCAACTCACTAATTACTCCAGCATTAATGAAATAATACTCCAGCCCATGCTTTCGAACTTGCTGCTACAGTGACGTGAATAGTACCACGTGAATAGTGCCGTGTGAATAGTGTTGCGTGAATAGTGCCACATGAATAGTGCCACGTGAATAGTGCCGCATGAACAGTGCCGCTACAGTACTTTGTCCTTCAATCATTCCACTACCTTCATAAAATCATTCCCTCCAAGCGGCATAAGCATTGGACAAGTAGTGAAGAAGATATGAGCAAAATACCCAATCTGCCTGTAGCTGGAAATGCAACTAAACTGCCTGATAATGAAACTGATAACAATGGATTCCAAAGGCCAAACCCCAAGGGAATGACGTCTAGAATGTCACAAGAGAGGATAAACGTCCTCAAATGCCAAGAACAGATCTGCAACTCACACACCAATTTCTTCTCATATTCAACTTTCCTAATGAAGCCACAAACGCTTCCTTTTATTCTATTTCCAAGGGTCGGTTCAACTCTCATGGGCAATGTGGGATAAAAGATGTGCAATATAAAACATATATTAAAATATCCCCTTATGTCTCCCTTGGGTACACATCCCCATAAAATAAATATTAAAGTAACACTTTAATATTTTACAATTAAATTAAATGTTACTTTAATAAAACTTCAGGCATTAAAATGTATTAGCAATCGGACTCCGAATAATGCAAGTGATAGCTCGTCGGAAAGCTCTCACCGAAGAGTATCAAATCCAATCACCAAAACTGGCCTCCACTGTGTCCTGTTGACTTACTAAAAATAGTAAGTATGCCTGAAACTGAGTAAATCAACTTCATTTTGGCCCAAACTAGAAATGACTAGGCCAAAACACTCCAGGATCCCCTTAAACCCTTCGTTAGCCCTCGGGACCATGTAGAACAAGGCTAACGCACACACGCTTGGTCAACTGCTAAAGTGGGGACATTACAATTTTGGCACATTTTCAGAATTGCAATATCAGGGTTTGGAACCAATAATTTGCTCATATCTCCTAATCTACTTGGAGAATATTTTTATGCTCTTGGGAGGATCTTAGTGCACCCCTGGCTGTCCTTTTCATAGTTTTTTGGAGTGTCAAAAACCCTGCAATTATTTTATGCAGGAGTCGTACATGTACGGCCTGGTACGGCTCTGTGGTGTGCAGCACATAGCAGAGATTCAAGGGCAGTTTGGGGGCGAGTTAGGATTGCTTGGTGTTGGTCTTCACCAACGTAGCAAATCAGAGTAATTGGAGTGGTTTCAAGGTGCACTTGTTGATAGTAATGAATGTTAAACATTACATATCTATTGTATATGACAGTCACTAAAATTCATGTCTGAATATGTACTGTTCTTGCACCATTTTGCTGTGATAATCAGTTCATATATCTCTGTTGTCATAGTCAGTCCTCTATTTTCAGACAGGGATATAAGTTAGCAAGGGTATTGCCACATTGTCATAGCATTGTATTCTGAATATTGTCACAGTCATACATAATCTGAAAACAGTCATTGAATTCAGACTTTGCATTGTAATTGGGTGCATTGATAGGACTACGTTCATTCATTGGTTTCATATCCAAGTCCATATGTTGTACACAGTCCATAAACAGTGCTTATATGTGTTAGATGTAACAGTTGCATGAATTCTGGAAAGTGCAATCAGAATTAGAGAAGTTTTTTGATATCTTGTAGTAAGTCTTTACATTGCTTTGAGATTCATTGCTGCTCTATTGTATTTCATTACTACATTGGTATTGTTATCTCAATAACATTTGGTGCCCAAAACAAATAAACATCATTGCAAACAAGACCATTCAAGTGCATGCCAACTGTTTGACGAATTTACACGGATCAGATTTGGGGTTTTTAGTGGCCTTTATAGTAAGGGTCATTACATGCTGTGAGTTGACTGTGGTTATACCTTGGATAAATTCTTGAAGTTACCATTGCAGAGGGAAAGTATTTAAATTACTAGCGTCAATTCCATATGGGTTGTAGTTCATATACAGCAGACATAATTTACAATTAAAGGTGCCAAGTCTATTTCTTGTTAATGTAATGCTTTTGATTAAACTTAATCTTGGTTAGTATTTGAATTGGAGAGCAATCAAAAAGGCATTTGAAAATTAAATTGTTGTTGCCTTGTTATATGATTATCGATTAAATTTGTTAAATTAATATATGTTCTGAAAATCAAAAAAGAAATTGCAATTAAAATTGAGAAAAGAGCCAATTTGCAATAGAGAGCCAGTTGGGCTCTTCACAGTGGTATTAGAGCGGTTTCCTGCCATCCTATTGGGGTGAAAATCATTGAGCTCATACGTTGTTTAGAGTGACCAGCACTCTTGCAGTTGTTTCAGTTATAGAAAAAATCAGGAAATCAATTAAACAGGAAAACCAATTGAATAGTATGACTAATCTCAGGAAGCAAACAAATGTCATGATGGAAAGTATGGAAACGCTTAGACAAAATCAGAAAAGGATGAATGCTTTGCTTTCAAATCCGACAACCATAAACAGTGCAACAAGGTTTATGGTTGCCTTCTTCAAAAGGTCTTCCCCACAAAGAAAGCAGAAAGAGAAACAAGAGGACTTTATAGGTGAAGCAACTAGAAATCTTTACAATGTATTTTCAGCTGCTAGGGACCAACATGAAGTTGAGCCTTCACTTAGTGGAGCAGCCACAATAGTATTGACTACACAGGATAAATGAATTGTTGATTATGAGGTTAGTGATGTTGATTCAATCTCATGCTATAGTTCAGATTTAGATGGAGAGAAAGAGGTGGTTCAAGAGATGGAACATGAGATGTATGGTTATGATCAGTTTGGAGGTGTTGTTCATTTTGTGAACAATCCTTTGTTTGACTTGGACACTACTATGGCCTATGATAATCCGTTTTTTGAGTTGGGTGTTGATCACACTCTAGACCCTAGTCTTGAGTTGAGTAGCGATAGGGATGTTTGGAGTCCTGCTAGTGCACCAGGATGTCAAACGCAACTCATAGAGGAGTTTGTTGATGTGTACACGAAGCGAAGCACATACAGTTTATCGTTTGATCCACATGCTCACGACTTGTTTCAGGTGCACAGTTCTGATATGCGTGTGCTCAACATGTTGGATGATAGCATATCTCATGCAATTATAGGGAGCAAGCGTTGCCAGCCGTTTGACTTGCTTCCTTATGATTTTTTCTCTCATGTTACAGATGGTATTGAGGTTGATAGGGTACAACATGATGCACTAGTCTCTTTCTAGGGAGTAGATGGAATTCATATTGGAGATTGCATGTTTGGCCAATATTCTACCTTGTTCTCTCATGATGATTATTATTTGATTTAGGACTTGGAGACTTGTTACATTTTTGAGATACAGGGTATCATAGTGGCACAATGGGAAGCATTGGGTATTGGCTTTCCAATGGTGTGGTTGCATCAGATTCACCATCACAGTTTTGGGATTGAGATGATTCAGCAGGTTGTGCTAATGCTGGTGCTACAGAGGTTGTTTGGTGATTGCAGGGACATTACTCAGATCTACCCTTGGGATCCAGGTGGACTTGTATTTTACTTTGCTCCTGAGATTGCTTGGGGACAAGCAATTTTAGGGAGGGCGGACTGTAATGTCCCCTTTTTAGCGCGACCGTGACTATGGATGGATTAGCCTATCATATGACCCTCGTAGGCTAATGAGGATGGACAAAGGGTCTCTTTCAGCGGGCATCTACTTTAGGATTCAGTATGCTTTGGTTTAGCTTTCGTTTGGCGTCTTTTGGACTTAATTTGCTATACTTTTGCCACGTTTACTATTTATAGTAAGCCTAATGTTGTTCGAGAAGGACCTTTTCTATTTTTGGAAAGTGCATTTGGTCACGTGGGGAAATAATAGGTGTGACTCCTATTTCAGATGACATTAAAATGATAAATATTTTGGGAGTTATTATTATTTTGGTGGTCAAACTTATAATTAAATCATTAAATGGCTTATTATAAAGTTATAATTTAACTTTATAATTTCACTTAAGTTGAGGGTTGAGTCATCATGGGAAGGGGCCATTTATTTAATTAATTCATGGAACCCTAAGCCAAGGTATTAAATAAAAGTATTGGACTAAATGAATTATTAAAAAGAAAAGTATATCTATTTATCCCACATTGGTAAGGATTGTGTTTGAGCTCTCACTAGAAAGAATAAAAAAGGACTTAAGAGCTCATTCTCAAATACCTTTTGATCATTTTATAAAATTGAAAAGTTGGAGAAGTCTTGACTTGTGAAGAATTTTGAAATTGCTTGAGGAGTGCAAGGTATTTGAATGTTTGGTCTTCAGATTTTGGAGAAAACATCCTATACATTGCTGGGTTGTAGAGCTGGTTCGAATCAGTATTTACCTTGGCTGGAAGTGAGTTAATTTATTTTATTCTGCACATTGTGACTGTCGTACCGACCTAGTATGTGTTTGGTCTTCATCTTGGAGAAAGCATCAAACCTCAACCGGATTTCAATGTGTTCAAGATGGACAGAATATCAATGAGATTGCAGATTGTTGTTGTTTAAGGCAAAGAATTTATGGACTGCCATACTGATTTAATTCAGGCTGCCGTATGGACATGGCAGGGCCATACTCTTACATATTTGTGGTTGCAAGATTGAGGGCTGTGTCAGGGTTGTTGCTGCTGTGAGTTGACTGTGGTTATACCTTGGATAAATTCTTGAAGTTACCATTGCAGAGGGAAAGTATTTAAATTGCTGGTGTCAATTCCATATGGGTTGCAGTTCATATACAGCAGACATAATTTACAATTAAAGGTGCCAAGTCTATTTCTTGTTAATGTAATGCTTTTGATTAAACTTAATCTTGGTTAGTATTTGAATTGGTGAGCAATCAAAAAGGCATTTGAAAATTAAATTGTTGTTGCCTTGTTATATGGTTATCGATTAAATTTGTTAAATTAATATATGTTCTGAAAATCAAAAAAGAAATTGCAATTAAAATTGACAAAAGAGCCAATTTGCAATAGAGAGCCAGTTGAGCTCATCACAATCATCATGCTAAATTGACAAGATTATAGTTATACCTTAGGAATGATAGTGGTGGTGATGCTAGTAGACAAGACCTCCAAGTTTTGACGCGGTAACATAATAAATCATAACATAATCAATAATGAAATCATACTTGAAGATAGGTTGTTGTAGCTTGTTGCTCCTTGTACTCAGATTTGCTCTCAACTCTAAGGAATTAACAATGCTTGCAATGGAGCCATTAAGTGAATAAGTGGGCACAGTTAAATTTGCATGATGAGATACATGATAAATCATAACAAGTTTAAATGTTGACACAATAACATGATAAATCATAACATAATCAATCATGAAATCATACTTGAAGATAGTTTTTTGTAGCTTGCTCCTCCTCCTACGCAGATCTGCTCTTGATTTGAAGAATTAAGAACACTTGCAAGGGAGGCATTGACTGTATAAGCGGCCAAAGTTTAATTTGCACCATGAGGAACGTGATTATCATAACATGATAAATCAAATCGTAGTGAATTGTGAACTCAGACCTGAAAATAGCTTGCTGTGGCTTGCTGCTCCTTGTACTCAGATCTGCTCTTGAATTGAAGGAATTAGGAATGCTTCCAAGGGAAGCATAGAATATATAAGCACTCAAATTTTAATTTACACTATGAGAAACATGGTAAGTCATAACAAGATTAAATGTTAATGCGATAACATGATAAATCATAACATAATCAGATCCATTAGATTTCCACAATCCATATTAATATGAGTATTAGTTTCTGGATTCAATTGTGTAACATTTTTTTAACCATCAAAAAATGTTAAAAAAATGTTACACAATTGAATCCAGAAACTAATACTCATAATAACATAATAAATCATTACAACATACTTAAAGATAGGTTGTTGTAGCTCAGTGTTCCTTGTACTCAAATCTGCTCTTGAACTGAAGGAATTAGGAATACTTGCAAGAGAAGCATTAAGTATATAAGCATCCCAAGTTTTATTTGCACTATGAGAAACCAATAAACAAAGAACTAGCAAACATCATTAGGGTTCATTTTATTAAAAATAATTTGAAAACCTAAAGCAAAATGCAATTTAAAATCTCTTTTAAAAATTATCAAATTCTCCATATGAACCTCAAAGGAAACTAAAATCAGTTTTTTGTATATTTTAAAGTTCGATGGATTTCAAAATTTATGGTTGAAATGTGGTGAACCCTATCGCACAGGTGGTAAGGCTACACCATAAAATAGGATTAAAAAGTGGCTAAGTGATAGGAAATGTGCACTAAAAGTCTAAAACCTTACCTTAATACCCTTTACTGACTTGCCACATATTTGGTTTGCAATTGCCAACGAAAACTCCATCCTACAGCAGCACAAAACATGGCAATATGGTTAGTAAAGTGCACCTGGGACAAAAACTCCACCCAACAGTCGTATAAAACATGGCAAAATGGTTACTAAAATGCACCTGGTACATAAGATATCTAACTGAATTTTGAGAAGCATACCGGAAGCACGTGAAGATGGCTATGATGGGACAAAAATGTGCATAAAGATGGGCAAAAAACTTAGTACAGCTCTGCCAGCATTTGAGAAGGAATTTAAGACACGACTACTGCACTCATTCTTGCTTGCTTTGCCACCAAAACTTCAAAACATGGAAGACCTATAAGTTAAACGGGCCTAACTAAAGTGAGTTCAAAACACATGAATGATGGGATTTTAAGTGGTGCTATCACCTCCAAAATCTACCCTCCTATACTTACTTGGCCACTTTGCAAGTTTACTACGCTGCAAAAAATAGTTATGTAAAACATGCAAATACCTATTTATAAGAGGGCTAGTTTTCACTTGGATTCAAGAACTTTAATTGCCTGTGCACAATAGAAACAAGTTTTTTTTTGGAAGTCTGGGATTTCAGCACCACGTATGCAGGGTTTTCACATACAACTCCAATGTTTCAAGACTCTCATCACATTTTCTAAGCTCGCAATAGTGGTTTTATCAAGCATACATCATTCTGAATGAGAACTCTTAGTTTTCACATCTGAATTTCGCTGCCTCACTTGTATTTTCATTGTTCATATTCAAAAACCAAAGCAGTGATTTTTCATAATGCAGTTTGCCAAAGGAGGAACTTCCATCATATAAGAAAAAGTAATAGATCTAGGCTTCTAGCATCCAATTGGGATAGAAAGATCAAAGTAATGAGGGATTGTTGTGCTAAACTTTTCACTCAAACCCTGAGGCATGATCATGTGATAGTGTTAATTATTGTGTCCAAAGTATTGCCATAGGTGAAGTTCCCAATTTCAAAACCTCAGGATCGGCAATGAGCATTCATCAAATTATATCCATGAGCTTTCAACAACTTTTGATGGCTCTGAAAGCTCACCATATTTCAAAGGATTCAACTACGTTTTCAAGTCAAAAGCTCCTAAAAATTTCAAAAACTAATTAATTCATAGTATATTCTATCTTTCCAACACAACTACATCTAACGATTGTCATAATCAACTATTTTGGGGAGATAGAGATGATCCTATTATTAGACCTTTCTTTTATTGATGGTTTTCAAATTAGTTTTCTTTTAACTGTTTTATTTCCCCTACATTTGTAAATAGGGATAGGATTGTGTTAAAGTGATACTTTTTTTGGAATATTTTAATATTCATTGAATCTCTAAAAGCTACTGTTGAGAACTTATAAATAAATGATTTTGTAATTGATACATATCAATTGAGATGCTAGCCTAGGAATAAGATCTCAAATCCCTATGGCATATCTTTAGAAGCATAAACTAGGTCCAGCTACGGTCCTAATAGGAGAGTTGAACACTTGGTGGATTTATGCTCCTTTTGTGTTGCAATACATTAGAAACTGTGGTGTGTGTGGATGAACTAGATTAAATGATACCAAAATGAAAAAATTCAGCATAAACATAAGATACAAGAAAGCAACATAGAAGCTTAGATTGGAAATAAGATACAAAGAAGAACATGTAGCTGCTAGCTACAGTAGAATAAGTTGGACTGCGGATCAGGGCACCCTAGTTTTAGGTTGTCTTTGTCAAAAGAAGGAATTAGATTCTGAATCAGAAGGCTCTGCAGATCTCTCTCCAAAAATCAAAAGAAAAAATGCTACAAACTAGTGCGGGCCAACTTAGTTCAGGTGTTTTTACCTATTCGAAATCTGGAACTATCTGCCTCAATCTACACTACCCACCTGTAGCTTCCTCTGGAATCAGAAATGCACCTACACACGAAAAGAGGGAAAAGTAGTTGTGTTGTATAGGGGCTTGATTGAGTCAAACACTGTTTGTGTTCCCACCTCCACAACAGCAATGAAAATGTAAAAGAGAGCTTGTCCTCAATAAGGATGGAAGCTAAATCATCATGCTGAATTGACAAGATTGTCCCTTAGCAATGATAATGGTGGTTATGCTTTTTAGACAAGACCTTCAACTCTTGATGCAATAACATGATAAATCATAACATAATCAATCATGAAACCATACTTGAAGATAGGTTGTTGTAGCTTGTTCTTGTACTCAGATTAGCTCTTGACTTGAAAGAATTAAGAATGCTCGCAATGGAGGCATTAAGTGTCAAGTGGACAGAGTTAAATTTACACAATGAGATACATCATAAATCATAACAAGTTCAAACATTGACACAATAACATGATAAATCATAAGCATAACATAATCAATCATGAAATCATACTTGAAGATAGGTTGTTGTAGCTTGCTCCTCCTTGTACCCAGATTTGTTGTTGAATTGAAGCAATTAAGAATGCTTGCAAGGTATTGACTGTATAAGCGGCCAAAGTTTACTTAGCACTATGGGAAACATGATATGTCAAAACAAGATTAAATGGTGACGCAATAACATAATAAATCATGAAATCATACTTGAAAATAGCTTATTGTAGCTTGCTGCTCCTTGTACTGAGATTTTCTCTTGAATTGAAGTAATGAGGACTGCTTCCAAGGCATAGAATGTATAAGCAGAAAAACTTTAATTTGCACTATTATAAACATGGTAAATCATAACAAGATTAAAAGTTGATGCAATAACATGATGGACCATAACATAATCAATCATTGCATCATACTTACGGATAGGTTGTTGTAGCTCGCTGCTCCTTATGTTCTTGAACTGAAGGAACTACGAATACCTTAGCTGAGTTTAAAAACACATGAATGAAGGGTTTTTTAAGTGGTGCCGCCACCTCCAAACAATGAACTAGCAAACATCATTATGGTTCATTTTCTTAAAAATAATTTGAAAACCCAAAATAACATGCAATTGAAAATCTCTTTTAAAAATTATAAACTTTTCTATATGAACCTCAAAGGAAACTAAAATAATTTAATTGAATATTTTTAAGTTTGATGGATTTTGAAATTTATGGTTGAAATGTGGTGAACCCTATGGCATAGGTGGTAAGGCTGCACAATAAAACAAGATAAAAAAAAGTGGCCTGGTTCTTTGTTGAAGATAATATTTCTTTCTGAATTGCTTACAATTTTTGTTTTTTTTGTTTTTGAAAATATTTGACTTCTCTCGAATTTTTTCAGAATTGAATAATATTAAATAACAAATTATTTGAACTTCAACACCAGAAATGATCAAATTCATTAATTTGCCAATTTTCATATGAGCACCTTTTGAAAAACGTGGTGGCTTGCCAGGAGTGAAACACAACCACTAGGAAATGAACACAGCCACTAAAGGATATGGTGTTGTAATGTCCCCTCTCTAGTTTGACTAGCAGAATCGTGGGAGTTGGCCTATTATTGGAGTCTCGTAGGCTAGCAGTGGTGGATAGAGACTCATACTGGATACTCAGTGACCAGAGTTGGTTCTACAATCAATTTGAGAGCCAATTGGGGCACTTCCTTAATTTTAGGGATTTTCCTAAAATTTAGGAGGTTGTGGTAGTGACCAGATTTGAGGCTCCTCGGGACCAGTATACAGTTTCAGTTTCAAGGTGACAGGGTATATTCCCTAGTTTCTAGGAGCATCCCTAGTTTTTAGGGATGGGACTGCCAATTAGCCCACATTGCCCGGCATCAGTCACAGACAGGTGACAAAACCAGTTCACTGATTATTTGGTTGGTTTGGCATTCCAATTGAATAAAAGGAAATATTTTAATATTTCCTAAGTTTGCATTTAAATAAATTAAAATAAAGCTATTTATATAGCTAATTGGAGTAATAAGGGGATTTTTGGCTTCATCTGGTCAGGCAGGCCTATGTGTTATAGCTCGTTGGAAAGGTTTTGAATTATTATAACTTATTTTCATCATCCAGAGACCTTCTGGCACCTTGAGTTATGTTATTTGAGGAAAGGGCTGTTTTTCCTATACATAAAGGCCTTTTAATTGAGAAGATGTCATTTTATAATAAAGGGAAAGGCATATTCTCCCTTTAGGGTTCGATTGGCTTTGAGAGGGAGATAAAAGGAGATGTTGGCTCATTCTTTCATTATCTTTTACATCTTCATTCTTCGTATTTGCGATTTTGCTCTGAGGAGTGAATCTAGAGGAATGGGACGCAAACCCCAGAGCCTAGCTATTGGGACGAAAACCCCAATAGATGGTTTCCAACATTCTACAGTAGAGTTTCAGCAGTTGACAGAGATTGATTGAGTTCAGCATTTAGGAGTACTTGTGCGTTGCATGTTGGAAGCATTGATTGGCACATTGGGATCTCTAGCTGCCTTGGCGTGACTATAGCAGTTGTACGGCTTCCTTTCAGCTGGCACGTGATTTGTTGGTAGGCTTACATCAGCGATCTCTTCCCTTGGTGCGTGGTTGGCTAGTCCTGCTGCTGGCATCATCATTCATCATTTGTAAACACCCTTGTTGGCACACTGAATGCACATCTTGCCTGGTACGATTTGTAACTATTCTAGTTGACTGAATATTATGTTATGTACGCTATTTCCAGCCTATTTCATAATTGCTGCTGTTGTTATTTATTGTTTCACTTATATCTGGAAAATACAAAAAAAAAAGAAACAATCTTTCTGCAACTTCTATCTAGTTCTCTAAGACCACAAATAAAGCACAGGAAAATCTATTATTTTAAATTAAAATTTACAGAAGTTCAATGAAGGGTCCTCTTGGGATCTTTCAATGGTATCAAAGCCTGAATCCTACCAGCCTGTAGGGTTTCAGTGAATTTATCACAAGTTACAAGAAAGGGTTTGATAATTCATTTCAGCATTCGGCATCTATTTTTATATATCTTCTATGCATCTTGGTGGAGAAATACCCAGGTTCTACGAGCGCAAGAGAACCCAGTGGCAAGCAGAGGCCACCAGACACGCATAGATACCAATTATGGGTGAGGCACAAGGTGCTGCTGGTAACGTCATGACTATAGAGGCAGAGGAGAGAGAGTGCATGAGAACTCTGATTGCTACGCAACCCAAGATAGTCCAGACACTTGACAGATTACAGGACACCTTGGAACAAATGGAATTAGATAAGCATGGAGGTAGATAGGAAAGACAGGGAAGGAGCAGGTCGGTTTCCGTTGCAGGAAGCCAGTGCAGTCATCGATCCCATTTCTCAGCAGGGAGCTCCCTTCATTCCCATAGGCAGGAACGTCCACGTATTCCAGCTCGGGATAGACCATTATTGCCTCAGTTTGGGCAAGTTGAGCACCCGGCACAGGTGGAGCCACCTGAGGTTGGATTCTAGGATTCAGTCATGGTAACTATAGCTGAGTGGAGAGCCCTACCCCCAGAGGTTAGGGATGTTTTTCCTCTTCCACAGTATTGTGCACAGCGTAGGGATAACGCCAGGTTCATTGGAGACAGGGGCTACAGACCATAGCAGAACAATGACCTCAGTAGAGCCACTGGGAAGATCACATTGGCTACCTATGATGGCACGGGTGATACAAGTGCACGAGCTTGAGTGCACAAGCTAGATATATATTTATCATTGAGACCTATGCCTGAGAGAGAGGCTATACAGTTTGCGATTTTGCATTTAGACGGGGTTGCCTATGATTGGTGACACCATGAATTGGTCACCCAAGATCACGCAATGGTTCACTCCTATGCTGAGTTCACTGAGCGGCTCATCACTAGGTTTGATCGTAAAGACAGAGCTTTACTACCGAGAGTTGGCACACATTAGGCAGACAGGGAACGTAGAGTCTTTTGTGAATGAGTTCCAGCGTATTGCAGTCATGGTTCCTGACATGTCTCAGAGTCGTATGGTGTTGTTCATAGAGGGTTTGCAGGACAGGACTGGTACAAGCTTTCAGGACGGCCACCCTCAAGGAGGCCATTGATGTTACATTTAGACTGGACACCCCTCCTACTTCTTATTAGGCAGATAAGAAACCTTTCAGGGACTCTTGGCCTCCCCAAAAGGCCAACACTTCCCAGGGTAGAGGGGGACCACCTTCCAGACCAGCCAGGATGGACCAGGAGTCGAGGAATGAGCTGAGGAGGAAGAAACTATGCTTCTCCTATAAGGAGCCATGGGAGCCTGGACATAGTTGCCTTGGTAAAGGCAAGGTTCATTTGATAGAGGTGAAATTTGAGATGGGCGATGAGGAGATGCCTGATACTGATACTGAGGACAGTCCAGAGGAGGTTGAGTAGGGACACCCACAATTAGAGCTAGACACTTCGGAGCCTTTGGCATCAGCTAAAGTGACTATGGCTACTCTCTCTAGTTATCCCAGATTTCATGCCTTTCGTCTGAAGGGTATATTGAGAGGCCAGCGGGTTATGAGCTTAGTAGACACAGGTGCCACACACAACTTTATTGACCAGAAGCTAGTTAACAGGCGTGGGCTCCAGTTTGAGGATTTTGTCAGTTTTGGAGTGAAGGTTGCAAACGGTGTCGTTTTGAGCTGTACTCGGAGGATTTCTTAGCTTAGCATCCAGATGGGGGACTATACTTTGACAAATGATTTTTATGTGCTACCACTAGAGGATTATGATGTAGTTTTGGGCATGCAATGGTTACAGGGTATTGGGCAATACATCATCGATCACCACTGCATGCAGTTGGAGTTTCTTTCTGGAGGGAAGAAGACTATCTTGAGGGCAGCTTCAAATGGTGGTCCTAAGGAGGTAACTTCCCGCAGGATGGAGACTATCATTCGTCATGATAACATACTTTGGGCTACACATTGTTTTGTGAAGTCAGAAATACCTACACCTCAGGATGGCAGGACCTTTCATGTAGACATATAGTCAATGATGGACCGGCATGGTCGAGTCTTTGGTGACATACCTCCTGGTGTACCTCCTGATAGAGGTTTCAGCATGGGATAGAGATGGAGGATGGGGCTAAGCCCGTGATTACTACCCCATATCGTCATCCTAGAGCATACAAGGATGAGATTGAGAGGACCATCCATGAGTTACTGGATATGGGATTCATACGCCCTATCTCTAGTCCTTTTGCTTCTTTTGTGGTGCTTGTTAAGAAAGATGGGACTTTACGGATGTGTATTGATTACAGAGCCTTGAACAAAAAGACAATCAAGAATAGGTACCCCATTCCACGCATTGATGAGTTGCTAGATGAGCTACATAGAGCTATCTACTTCTTTAAGATTGATCTCCGTTCAGGCTATCATCAAATTCGTGTGCGGGATGAGGACGTGCACAAGACTGCTTTCCATTATCACTATGGGCATTATGAGTTTCTGGTGATGCCTTTTGGCCTCACTAATGCACCTGCCACCTTCCAGTCCTGTATGAACCACATCTTCAACAAGCAGTTGAGGAAATCAGTTCTGGTGTTTTCTGATGACATTGATTTACAGTTAGACATGGGAGGATCATCTCAGACACATTGAGGAGGTGCTTAGCATCATGGAGAGTCAATCTCTATTTGCTAAGTTGTCCAAATGTGAATTTGGACTCAGAGAGATTCTATACTTGGGACACGTGATCAATGTAGAGGGAGTGAAAGTGCATGAGGAGAAGATTCAAGCGATTCGCGACTGGCCCTCTCCCAGGAACATTACTGAGTTGCGTGGATTTCTTGGTTTATGTGCCTATTATAGGAGATTCGTGAGGGGATTCTCCCAGTTAGCGGCACCTTTAACAGATCTCACGAAGAAGGAAGCCTTCAAATGGACAGAGTAGGCACAGGGAGTCTTTGAGAGACTCGAGGAGGTTATGAGCACTTGTCCAGTTTTGGCACTCCCTGATTTCTCGTAGCCATTTGTAGTTGAGTGTGATGCTTCAAGTGAATGCATAGGGGCAGTGTTGATGCAGAACAGACACCCCATTGCCTACGAGAGTAGGAAGCTGTGGGATAATGAGAGGTTGTATTCCACGTATGACAAGGAAATGTTGGCTATCATGCATGCATTAGCCAAATTCAGTCAGTATCTTGTTGGCAGCAAATTTGTGGGGAGGATGGACCATAATAGTCTGAAATATTTCCTTGATCAGACAGAGCTTAATGATAGGCAACAAAAGTGGGTAAGCAAGGTGCAGGCATATGATTTTGATATAGAGTTCATCAAGGGGAAGAACAATATGTTCATTGAGTGAGATTTCAGCAGATTGGAAGGCTCAACTTTTAGTTGAGTATTCCAAAAATCAGCATGCTTGTGAGATCATGGAAGGGTTGACACAGGATGATGGATAGTGTAGTGGATGACATCATCTACTACAAACACAGGGTCTACCTTGTTCCTGAATCACAGTTGAAAGAGCACATTTTGCATGCTTACCATGATACCCCTATAGCAGGACATCCGGGTTATGGTAAGACCTATAGAATGGTACGGGAGAGATTCTCTTGGAAGGGTCTCAAGGATGATGTCTTATGTCGTGTTTGTGAATGCATAACTTGTTAGCAGAACAAGTCAGAGCATACTTTTCAGACTGGATTGTTGCAACCTCTGCCTATACCGGAGCAGAAGTGGACAGGGATATCTATGGACTTCATTACAGGTCTTCCTCGAGTTCAGGGGAAGGACTGTATTTATGTTGTGGTGGATAGGTTGACTAAGTATGCCCACTTCTTTCCTATTACAATGGACTTCACAGCTTCACAAGTAGCCAAGCTGTTTTTCAAAGAGATATTTAGACTCCATGGTCTCCCCAAGACCATAGTGAGTGACAGGGACAACAGGTTCATGAGTTCCTTCTAGCAGGAACTTTTCAGGCTAGCAGGCACAGAGTTGACCCCTAGCACTAGCTACCATCCTCAAACGGATGGACAAACTGAGGTAGTTAATAAGTGGGTGGAGGGGTATCTGTGCAACTATGTGTCAGGACAACAGAGCGCATGGGTGCATTGGCTGTATTTGGGCGAATATTGTTATAATACTACGCACCACATGTCCATTGACATGACTCCCTTCAGAGCTCTTTATGGCTACGAGGCATTATCTTTTGTTGATTTGGCTTTCAGTGACAACAGAGTTCCCTTGGCATAGGATTGGTTGTAGGAGAACCAAGATATCATGAGATCTTTCAGAGAGAACTTGCAACATGCTCAGAATCAGCAAAAGATGTACGCTGATCGGCACAGGACGGAGAGAGCATTTAAGGTGGGTGACATGGTTTTCCTTTGTCTATAGCCTTACAAACAAAGCACCCTTAAATGGGGAGCTGAGAAGCTCAAGCTTCATTTTTAAGGACCTTACAGAGTACTCAAGCGGGTTGGAGAGGTAGCCTATGAGATCGAGTTACCACTAGATAGTAGGGTTCATAATGTGTTCCACGTGTTATGCTTGAAGAAGGCACTGGGGCATCATATTACAGCATCACGCGATTTACCTCCTTTGGATGAAGAGGGTAAATTGACTTTGGTCCCTAAGGAGATTCTGGAGGTCAGGGAGAGACGATTGAGGAGTAGGGTGATTCGAGAGTACTTGGTGCACTGGAGAGGTCTACCCATAGAGGACGACTTGGGAGGGTGAATCCAATTTGCAGCATCTAGCATTGCAGTTGCTTCTAGGCAAGCATCTCCGAGAGGGGAGGACTGTCATGTCCCCTCTCTAGTCTGACTAGCAGAGTCATGGGAGTTGGCCTATTATTGGAGTCTCGTAGGCTAGTAGTGGTGGATAGAGACTCATACTGAATACTTAGTGACTGGAGTTGGTTCTACATTCAGTTTGAGAGCCAATCGGGGCAGTTCCTTAATTTTAGGGATTTTCCTAAAATTTAGGAGGTTGTGGTAGTGACCAGATTTGAGGCTCCTCGAGACTAATATACAGTTTCAGTTTCAGGGTGATAAGGTATATTCCCTAGTTTCTAGGAGCATCCCTAGTTTTTAGGGATGGGACTGCCAGTTAGCCCACATTGCCCGGCATCAGTCACAAACAGGTGACAGGACCAGTTCACTGATTATTTGGTTGGTTTGGCTTTCCAATTGAATAAAAGGAAATATTTTAATATTTCCTAAGTTTGCGTTTAAATAAATTTAAATAAACCTATTTATATAGCTAATTGGAGTAATAAGGGGATTTTTCGCTTCATCTGGTCAGGCGGGCCTGTGTTATAGCTCGTTGGAAAGGTCTTGAATTATTATAACTTATTTTCATCATCCGAAGACCTTCTGGCACCTTGAGTTATGTTATTTGAGGAAAGGGCTGTTTTTCCTATACATAAAGGCCTTTTAATTGACAAGATGTCGTTTTATAATAAAGGGAAAGGCCTTTTAATTGAGAAGATGTCGTTTTATAATAAAGGGAAAGGCATATTCTCCCTTTAGGGTTCGATTGGCTTTGAGAGGGAGATAAAAGAAGATGTTGGCTCATTCTTTCATTATCTTTTACATCTTTCTTGGTATTTGTGATTTTGCTTTGAGGAGTGAATCTAGAGGACTGGGACGAAAACCCCAATAGATGGTTTCCAACATTCTACAGTAGAGTTTCAGCAGTTGACAAAGATTGATTGAGTTCAGCATTTAGGAGTACTTGTGTGTTGCATGTTGGAAGCATTGATTGGCACGTTGGGATCTCTGGCTGCCTTGGCGTGACTATAGCAACCGTACGGCTGCCTTTCAGCTGGCACGTGATTTGTTGGTTGGCTTACGTCAACCATCTCTTCCCTTGGTGCGTGATTGGCTATTCCTTATTGACTATCATCATTCATTATTTGTAAACACCCTTGCTAGCACACTGAATGCACATCTTGCCTGGTACGATTTGTAGCTATTCTGGTTGACTGAATATTATTTTATTGTACGCTGTTTCCAACCTATTTCACAATTGTTGTTGTTGTTATTTATTATTTTACTTACATTTGAAAAATAAAAATAAAAGAAACAATCCTACTGCAACTTCTGTCTAGTTCTCTAAGACCACAAATAAAGGACAGGAAAATCTATTATTTTAAATTAAAATTTACAAAAGTTCAGTGATAGGATCCTCTTGGGATCTTTCAAGTGCAGCCTCCAAAAAAGGAATTGCAGCCTCTAAAAATGAAACGAAGCTTTCTTAGTATGAAACGCAGCCCTTCTGATATGTTACGCAGCTTCTTCAATATAATACATAGCCTTTCTAATGCCAAACGCAACCTGCTAGTGTCGAGTGCAAATACTAGGAGATACAACAGCCTCCTAAATTAAATCGCACCAGCATAAGAATGTCTCAGATTTAATTTGAATACTCATTACTCAACAAATTTGGTTTACAATAGCACCAAATTTGCAGCCAAAAAAACAGAATTAATTTCTCAAAATCAGAGCACAATTCACCACTGAAATCTAGTGATTCAAAGTGCAAGAAAGGGGAGGAATCAGTCCTCTCAAACCCTAGTTAAAAACCTTTCACCTATTTCTCCAAAAGATAAAAAGCAAAGCCAATAATGAATAATGAATTCTCTAGAGTCTCTTTTTTATCATAAAAGAAGTGTGGCTTCTCCAACACACTTTTCACTTAAAAGGCTTCTCGCACACACTTTCAAATTAGAAGCCTTTATTTAATAACTTTGAATAAATAACTTCAAAAGCTAAAGCTTCATGAAGACACTTTTCACTTAAAAAGCTTCTTCAACACACTTTTGTTGTGAGGTTTTCACACCATCACCCCAAAGAATTTGGGGACCCCCTAATTTTTTAGCGAGCCTTGGCAATTTTCCTAGATCCGGGTATTCAGATGCCTTAGCGAGTTTTGGAGGAACCCTGGGGTTTTGAGATGATAAATTTGCAATATTTTTTTTAGACTTGGATGAATTTTGGAAAATTGATATAATTCTATAACTTGAACATTTTCCAAAATTTTATTGTGAATTTGGATATTTTTGGGGAAACCTTGTAAATTTTTGGGTGGTGAAAATGGAGATTAAATGAAAAAATTAAATGGCCAAATTTGAAATTAATTGCCAAATGGAGATAAATTGCGAAAAAAAAATTAATTGCCAAATGGAAATTAAATTGCTAAATAATTTTTGGATTGCAAAATAATAAAGATTTAAATTGCCAAGTGGGATTTTCGAAATTTTAAATGGAGAAAAAGAGTAAATGAAAGTTGGAAATGGAATTGAAATTTATTTGAATTTTAATTGGCTGGCAGATTTTGATTTTGGGATGGTGTTGTTATGATTTAAATGGGCTAAAATCAATTTTTCTTGCGAAAAATTCGAAATTTATAAAATGAAAAAAGCTACAACTGGCAGCCCCTTCCCATTTTTTTATTTTTGCTTGGTATTGGGCACAACAAACATAAATTTTTCATCACCCAAGGCAGCCATCAATTCCAGCCCCACTTGCGATTTTTATGCATTAATTTGGCAATTTTAAAATAAATAAAATCATATTTTTGGGCTGAGTGTTTGTAATTTAGAAACTTAATGTGGGTCCCTTTGTGTGTTAAATTCAATGTATTTTAAGGCCTAAGAGGTGTGAAATTCAAAGTAATTGGGTCCACAATGGGAAGGTTTAAAGCTATATTAGAAGCCTAAATGACTTTTTTTCAAAATTTCAATTTTAGGGCCTATGATAATTTCGGATTTGGCTAATTTATACCCATAATTTTGCACAATTCAATGCAAGTGGCTCTCTTAATTTAAGTCTGCCCTTTCCTTAAATTAATTTAATTTTTTCGGGGCCATGGCTTGGTTAATTTCAATGTTTAGGGGCCCCATAATGATCATTTTTTGGAGTGGCCCAATTTCATTCTAAAAAGAAAATTAACATGCTATTGCACAGATTTTTGTTTTTACAATAGGTTGGCCCAATTTTAAATTAAAATTAAATACCCAAGGCTATGTGATTTAATGCATTTAATTTGGGTTATATGTTGGGCAATTTAATTAATTTTATTTTCTCTCCAATGCAGGTTGGCCCTATTTGGAGAGGCAAAAATTAGTATAAAGGGAGGGCTTGTCTCCTCATTTTCTCATTCATTTCTCACTTGTCTCTTGGCAGCCAAGGAGGAGCTCTTGGAGTAGCAAAAGAGCAAAATTTTGCAAGGAGGAGTGCATTTAGCAAGGGGTGATTTTCTTCTTTTGGTGGAGGAGTGCATTTTTGGTGTTGTCTTCTTCTTCTTTGGAGGAGAATTTGTTGGTGTAGAGGAGGATCTTCATGCTTGAGGGTGAAGGCTGGTCTAAAAGGCAGATTTTCTCCTTGTTCTTGCTTGGTACATTTTTCCTATTTTCTTCTTGCATCATCCATCCATCACTTCGTCATTTCATCTAGGGCTTGAAGTTGGGAGATATAAGTCTAGTTTCCGTTTATGATTTGGAGAAAGGAGATATAAGTGGTAGTCTCACCCCTAGGAACGAAGTTGGGAGATATAAGTGTAGTCCATCTCATAGGTAACGAAGAGGCAGAAATAAGTGGTAGTCCATCCCTAAGCGAAGAGGCAGAGATGAGTGTAGTGTGATAGGAATTGGCGAGGCAGAAATATGTTTGATCATCCCTAGGCGAAGGTGCAGAGATAAGTGTAGTCCCACCTCATTGTAGAAAGAAGGGGCAGAAATAAATGTTTAGGATGGCGGATGCTAGTGCAAGCAAGAACCCAAAGGGAAATGCATACCAAGTAAGACAAGGAAGATATGATGCCAAGACCACCTTCTTCTCAAAATTGAAGCAAGTGAGGGACACCAGCATTGGCACAATGAACATGATACAGTTGAGAGACAAGTTGATGGAGAGCTCCTCCCCCTTGGCCAAGAAGGATAAGGAGACAGGTTGCCACCACATTTTCATAGCTCCATCCTCCATCTCCATCTTTCACTTACATCCGCTTCACCCCCACCCTCCATTCCATATTTTCATTGCAGGTAGAAGCGAGGAAGCACGTTTCATTGCAGGTTGGAAGAGATTTGAAGATATTTGAGGCTAGGCAAGGCTTGGCTATTCATGCAAGCTAGCTTGGTTAGATTTGAGAGGGTTCTAGCACCCAAGAGGGTCATGCATTTTGTTGATAAGTTGTAATAGGCTAAGTAGGCAAGTTCTAAAGGTCAAGAGGTAGGTGTTGGAACATTACACCAATGTAATAGGAACTGGGACTTGGACTTTTTTTATGTGGTTGGCCCTCCATGTTTAGGAGTCTGCCCTCAGTGGTGGGCTCCGTGGAGTGGAGTTGGTATGTCTTCTTTCCTTGGCTAGTTGTTTTCTTTCATTGCAAATCAAACAAAGACAACTACTAATTAGATTTAATCACATTAAGAGGAAAGATAAGAATGGACTACAAATTGATACAAACAAAACAATCATAACTTGGATGGTAAGATTGATCAACACATAAACTAAGTTGTAATTATCTATTAGAAATGGACTTGATGAACAATTCACATAATTTCAGATGTAAGATGAACTCCACATAGCTTAATTAGGCGGTGAAGGAACCAACTCACTAACTAGCTAGGAGGTAATTGATGAACTTAATGATTATTTCAAATCAAGTAATGGGTGGATTGTGGACCTTGCAAGAGGAATGGCGAAGGCAGGTGCCCCCAGAACCCAAGAGTATTGAAGCAGAGGGGGTGCATGCAAACCAAATTCGAGTAGGAAGGTTAGGGAAGACTGGGAAGGTTAAAGGAAGGCAGGGATAATGAAGGAGGAAAGCGAGACGAAAGGTTGAAAGAGGTCAAGTTTGATTTCAAGGCGGTGGCCAAGAGCAAGGCTCTCAAATTGCAAGAAGGTTCACATCCAGGCAAGCCACTGGGGCCAAAGAAAGATTACCCCAAGTGCATAGAGACCTCACGCTTTCAAGGTCAGGACATCGGATACAAGCAAGTTCAAGTGGTGATGAGAAAGTTTCTAAGGACGAGCTCAAGCATCCAAGGCTTCACCTCATCTCAAGGATTAAATAAATTTATAAGATAAGGTTGATGAGGTGGCAATTTCATGTGCATGCAATCAAATCATGCCAAGTGTCCTATGTTCTCATTGGTTGACAGATTATTGTAATTTTCTCATTGGCCCACAAAGTTGGTGCCCTCATGTAATTGGTTGAAAGATGGTAACCCTAATTAAGGTTTGTAAGGTTTAATCTTGGCCCTTGATTTTGCCCCTTAATCTTGGCCACTCGTTGTAATTTTGACCCTCTATATAAGGCCATTTGTTCTCATTTGTAAAAGGGGGTTATGTTGGAGAATTGTTGCCAAAATACTATCAAAATTGTTCTCTATTCATTGTTGTGGTTTGCATGGTGGATATACATGATCATTTTGGTGTATTGCATGTTTCTTCTCATCTCTCAAATTAAAGTAGGATTTCATTTCATGTTGTTAGAGTAGAAGTAGATGGCTAGTTGTATGGTGATGTTAGTGAATGTTTGATAGGGATCTATATACTAGGCCACTAGCATCCTAGCGGCTTGTTAGGAAGCCTTGTGTGGTAATCTAGTCCAATTCCCCTTGAATCATTGCACCTATGGACGTAGCGTCGCAGGCAAGCTTTCATTTGGTTAGATCCCCGTCCATTTGCCAATTTCTTCATTCATAGTAGTAGTAGACCAGTAAGCAATTAGTGGTAGGAGTAGTTGAAAGTGAAAGTGATCAAGGAGAAAAGAACAAGTCAAGCAAGCGAAGTACCACCAAGTTATCTTTGAATGAACAACGTAAGCCCACCTACGTGATTAACCAGCAAATCACATTAATATAACTAAGTTAGTATCCACAGGTGTAAGGAACCTTGGAGTATTCTCATGTCCTTCATGAGTAATTACTTTTCAAGAGAGGGTTGAGTGTTTGGTATTCTATATCAAGTATTCAATTGCTATATGTTATGTAGTGGTACAAAATTGACATCAACAACTTTCAAATTATAACAGAAATGATAGTCATTTATTAAGATAAGTTTAATAAACAACTTATAATATGAAGCTCCATCAAATAGACTCTATATGCTCATGATGCTCAACACCCTGTGCCTCCACTGCACTGCTAAAAATAGCAATTGCCCAAAATAGACTTACTAAAAATAGTAAGTCCCTCAAACTGAAAACTCTGCAAATGAATCAATAACTCCACTGATACCAATGCCTAGGCACCCTACTAAACATAGCAATCATGACGATCACCCAGAATAAGCACTTACTATAAATAGTAAGTCTGTCAATCTAACTCAAATGAAGAGCAACCCTGACATCACAGACCTCCAAAGTGGAAACTGACCACTGGCTCTGCCACAAGACCCTCTACAGCATCCTGATTAGTCTACTAAGGCCATAGAAATAAGCTAATCCCATATGCCTAAAAACGGGGACATTATAGTCCTCCCTTCCTAAAATTGCTTGTCCCCAAGCAATCCTAGAAAACAAATCACAAATTCCCACTCGGATCCCAAGGATAGAATGGAGTAATGTCCCTGCGATCTCCTGCAAACTCCTGCAAAGAAATCACCATCCATTGTGCTAACCAAAGCACACTAACATCATGCCAACCATAGTGATCCGCACAATCTGCAATGTTGAACCAGACACTACCTGGATCCCAATAGAGATGAAACTCACAGCCATCCATAACAAAGAAGAATGGATATCCAAAACCATCTAACAAACCAGAGGTCTCTACACACCCTGCCAATCTGCTCTCTGTACTCTTGCAATCCAAATATCCATCCACTGTCAAACCATCCTGGATGTACTGACCTTGCAAGTCACCTCCTGCTAACTTGCAGTAACCAACCCCATCAACTGCAAATGGAGTAAACCCATCTCATAACGTTTGATATAAACTTGGAGAAAATCCACACCAATGTACAACCAAGTCCTCAACCGATGGGTCAAAAGAAAAATGATGAACGCTCCTCCCTATATAATCATGGTGAAATGCTCCAATCTCTAATACAGGCTCATCAATAGCAATTTGAGAATCAAGAGATGGCTCCAATCTTTGACTCTGAACAACTGGTTGGGCAAGATCTTGAATAACCTGCTCAACAAACCCAACCACCAAATCCCTGCGAGGAAGCATCACAGTCAAGGTATCTACAATTTTCCCCACTAAAAGTTGAATACTGTGAGAACCTCAGATGAGAGTACCCTCAGAAGTTCTAAAAGGTCCTTCCTGCAAAATCGAACTCTCAAGCAAGTATTCCATGAAAGACTCCGTGCAGTAGAAATTATAAGAAGCAACATCAACCTGCTCCCCTGCAAACCACAACTGATCTCTCCGAAACTGTGGCACTGCCAACTGCCTACTGCTATTAGCTATGTGAGAAGAAGAAATAGATTTGCTTCCAGCAAAAGGAAACAAATCATCATGAAAACTAGCCTCAAAACTAGATGATACCCTCTCCATGTCCTGTGAAGGAGTAGTGTCATGAACTGGCACACAACTCACTAGCAAATCCACTCTTGCTATCTCAGGACTCTCAACAACCTACTCTATATCATCCGTCATCGTGCTAACAATTGGAGAACCTAATACCACAAAACTCTCTTTGTTGACCTCTACTAATGCACTCACCTCAACTGTATCTACTATATCTATCTCAAGGATGGATGTAACCGTGTCCCCAACACATCCATCACTGCCAACTATGGAAGCTGAATCACCACCAACCACCACTATATGCAACTGAATTGGATCTATGGCTAGTATAGACTGAATCCACTCCAACTCCACAATCACCTCTCCCAACTGCACCTGTGACTACTGAAGAGCCCACTGAGTGCCCTATAAAGCCTCAAAAGTCGTTGTGAGCTCCTGAGTAAGCTCACTCACCTCCTCTCTATCCATCATTGCCTCATATGTCATACTCCCCCACTCAACTAGGTGATCTTGGTCGGCTACCAATTGTAAATAGTTCTATCTCAAAATCCTGACAGCCTCCTGCAAGGAATGAATCTTTGTCAACGAAAAGTAACCACCACTGTGCTCATCTGTCATAAGAGCACCCGAACCATAAACAGCCAATAGCTAACGAGTGGCATCAAAATATTCGAAAGTAGAAGTAACATCTCTCTCACCAACTCTCAACTGACTAGTCACAATGACTCAACACAACAGACCTCCTATGTACAATCTCAATTGTGTTGTCCACACTATGGAAGAAAGTTGCACCAAACAAACTCCCCTCAAAATGACCATATCTCTGTGTACTGTCATCCGAGCACACATCTACAAACTAAGTATTGACATCAGACTCATCCTCATCTACCCCCGAGGAAGCTACTGCTGAATTTGACTCATCACAATCCTCAGCTACCTTGTCCTCTGCAACCACATGACAATCCAGATCCTGGGACCCATCCTCACTCACTAACAACTCAGAGTCCTCCACCAAGGTCTAATAAATCAAGCATGACTGACTGCAGGTAGAGTCATCCTCATGAGTCACCAAGGAAGCAACCTCATAATCCCTCTCCTCATGTGCGCTATCAACCACACACATGTCCGCCAAGGAGGTATCACTATTGGGTACCTCTATTAACAGCTCAATCGAAGGAGTGGAAGCCCTGACTAAAACAAACTCCTGCCACTCATATGTTCCCCTATCCTCATCCGTGAGTCCCTGCAAAAAAGGATCCTGGAACCCACCACCACCGGATGACAACGTTGAGTCCACACCCAAAGTCTGATATAAAAACCCAAAAAAACTGCAGCACCCATCATCCTCACTCTCAATATCAGATTTATCCGCAATGCTAATATCAACATCAACTATCTAAAACCCCTCTGTTATCTCTGGCTGCATACATGACTCAATGTCATCGCGCGAATCACCTACACTGTGGCATGAATCTATGTCACCAGACTCATCTGTAACACTCCCATCATGAGTGTCATCACTAGGTAGCTCCATGCTCACATCCTCAATACAAGAAAAGACTGGTGTCTCCTGCACTGACTCCACACTACGACTACTGTCATAAACATCAGAGTTGTCAGAGTTCATATACTCCTTGCAGTTCTCAAAGATAACACCATCATCTATCGTCTCAGAATCCATAGTGGTATCTACAACATCCTCCACTCTCACCCTATCCACAACATCAACAACAGGCTCAAGATGTTGAAACTAAGTACCACTATCTGTCAACGAGATCGGCACATCCACATGTCCTTGAAAAAAGTTTCCACCCACCGGTGTGCAAATAGGACTAGTGGCTGACCTACTAAGAACAGGACCATCTCCACACTGATCAATGGCTGCTGAAAACTCATCATTTAGATTTCTAGATATCTCACTTGTGAGAACATCCCATTTCTCTTCTTGCAGTCTTCATGGGGAAGACTTCCTGAAGAAGGAAACCATGAAACTAGTTATCCTGTCAATAGTGGCCGGATCTGCAAGTTGGGATTTTAGCCTTTCTTGTGTTTGCCTCAATTTCTCAATTTCATTTTCCAAGGCACTTGATTGTTTCCTGAACTATAACACACTACTCAACTAGTTTTCGTATTTACTTGGTTTTCTATATTTATCCATAGCTAAAAAATAAAGCTAGAGTGTTGGTCACTCCAAACAAATGTGTGAACTCAATAATTTCCAACCGAACAGGATGGCAGGAAACCACTCTAATACCACTGTAAAGAGCCTGCCTGGCTCTTTGCTGAAGATAATATTTCTTTTTGAATTGTTTACAATTTTTGTTTTTTTGTTTTTGAAAATATTTGACTTCTCTTGAATTTTTCCAGAATTAAATAATATTAAATAACAAATTATTTTAACTTCAAAACTTCACCAAAAATGATCAAATTCATTTATTTGCCAATTTTCAAATAATATTACATAAATTTAATTTCATATGAGAACCTTTTGAAAAACGTGGCTTGCCAGGAGTGAAACGCAGCCACTAGGAAATGAACACAGCCACTAAAGGATATGGCGCAGCCTCCAAAAAAGGAATTGCAGCCTCTAAAAATGAAATGCAACTTCCTTGGTATGAAATGCAGCCCTTCTGATATGTTACGCAGCCTTTCTAATGCCAAATGCAGCCTGCTGGTGTCGAGTGCAAATACTAGGAGATACAACAGCCTCCTAAATAAACATGAGCCTCCAAAATTAAATCGCACCAGCATAAGAATGTCTCGGATTTAATTTGAATGCTCATCACTCAACAAATTTGGTTTACAATAGCACCAAATTTGCAGCCATAAAATCAAAATTAATTTCTCAGAATCAGAGCACAATTCACCACTGAAATCCAGTGATTCAAAGTGCAAGAAAGGGGAGGAATCAGTCCTCTCAAACCCTAGTTAAAAACCTTTCAGCTATTTCTCCAAAAGATAAAAAGCAAAGCCAATAATGAATAATGAATTCTCCAGAGTCTCTCTTTTATATTAAAAGAAGTGTGGCGTTTCCAACACACTTTTCACTTAAAAGACTTCTCGCACACACTTCCAAATTGGAAGCCTTTATTTAATAACTTTGAATTAATAACTCCAAAAGCTAAAGCTTCATGAAGACACTTTTCACTTAAAAAGCTTTTTCAACACACCTTCAAATTATAACAGAAATGATAAAGTCATTTATTAAGATAAACTTAATAAACAACTTATAATATGAAGCTCCATCAAATAGACTCTATTATATGCTCATGATGCTCAACACCCTGTGCCTCCACTGCACTGCTAAAAATAGCAATTGCCCAAAATAGACTTACTAAAAATAGTAAGTCCCTCAAACTGAAAACTCTGCAAATGAATCAATAACTCCACTGATACCAATGCCTAGGCGCCTTGCTAAACATAGCAATCATGATGATCACCCAAAATAAGCACTTACTATAAATAGTAAGTCTGTCAAGTCTGACTCAAATGAAGAGCAACCCTAACATCACAGACCTTCGGAGTGGAAACTGACAACTAGCTTTGCCACACGACCCTCTCCAACTTCCTGATTAGCCTACGAAGGCTATAAAAATAAGCTAATCCCGTATGCCTAAAAATGGGGACATTACAATAGGAAATGTGTAGTAAAACCTTACCTTCGTACCCTTTACTAGCTTGCCACATATTTTGTTTGCAATTGCCAACAAAAACTCCGTCCAACAGAAGCATAAAACATGGCAATATGGTTACTAAAGTGCACCTAGGACAAAAACTCCACCCAACTCTAACTGAATTTTGGGAAGCATAATGGAAAGCACGTGAAGGTGGCTATGATGCAAGAAAAATGTGCCTAAAGATGGGCAAAAAATATAGTACATCTCTGCTGGCATTTCAAAAATAACTTATGTCACAAGTACAGCACTTTTTCTAGGTGGCTTTCCCACCAAAGCCTCAAAACATGGAAGCCAATAAGTTAAATGGGCCTAAACTAAAGTGAGTTTAAAACACATGAATGAAGGGTTTTTTAAGTGGTGCGGCCACCTCCAAACAATGAACTAGCAAACATCATTATGGTTCATTTTATCAAAAATAATTTGAAAACCCAAAATAACATGCAATTGAAAATCTTTTTTAAAAAATATAAAATTTTCTATATGAACCTAAAAGGAAACTAAAATAATTTTATTGAATATTTTAAAGTTTGATGGATTTTGAAATTTATGGTTGAAATGTGGTGAACCCTATGGCATAGGTGGTAAGGCTGCGGAATAAAACAAGATAAAAAAAGTGGCTAAGTGGTAGGAAATGTGCAGTAAAACCTTACCTTAGTACCCTTTACTAGCTTGCCACATATTTTGTCTGCAATTGCCAACAAAAACTCCATCCAACAGCAGCATAAAACATGGCAATATGGTTACTAAAGTGCAACTAGGAGAAAAACTCCACCCAACTCTAACAGGATTCTGGGAAGCACAATGGAAAGCACGTTAAGGTGGCTATGATGCGAGAAAAATGTGCCTAAAGATGGGCAAAAAATATAGTACAGCTCTGCTGGCATTTGAGAAATAATTGAGGTCACAAGTACAGCACTCTTTCTAGGTAGCTTTCCCACCAAAGCCTCAAAACATGGAAGCCAATTAGTTAAATGGGCCTAAACTAAAGTGAGTTTAAAACACATGAATGAAGGGTCTTTTAAGTGGTGCCTCCACCTCCAAACTCTGCCATCCTATACTTACTTGGCCACTGTACAAGTTTACAGCACTGCAAAAAACAGATATTTAAAACATCCAAATGCCTATTTATATGAGGGCTAGCTTTGACTTAGATTCAATAAATTTAATTGCCTGTGCACAATAGAAACAAGTCTTTTTTTGTAGTTCTAGGACTTCTATCCCAACATGCAACTCCAACATTTCAAGACACTTATCACATTTTCTATGCCCACAATAGTTCTTTTATCAAGCATACATCACATCACTCTGAATGAGAACTCATAGTTTTTGCAGCTGCATTTTTCTGCCTTGCTTCTAGTATTTTCGGTGTTCATTTTCAAAAACCCAAGCAGTGATTTTTCAGTATGTAGTTTGCCAAAGGTGGCGCTTCCATCACATATGAAAAAGCAATAGATCTAGCATACAGTTGGGATAGAAAGATAAAAGTGATTACGGATTGTTGTGCTAAAGTTCTTCACAAAACCCTGAGACATGATCATGTGTTACTGTTGTTTGACCTCATCAAGGTGTTAATTATTGTTTCCAGGTAGAAGGCTCAACAAAATTATTGCCAGGGTTGATCATGTGTTACTGTTGTTTGACCTCGTCAAGGTGTTAATTATTGTTTCCAGGTAGAAGGCTCAACAAAATTATTGCCAGGGTTGAAGTTCCCAATTTCAAATCCTCAAGATTGGCAAGGAGTATTCCTCAAATTTTATATTCATGTGTTTTCAACAACTTTTATTGGCTCTGAAAGAAACTCACCTTATTTCAAAGAATTCAACCAAGTTTTCAAGTCAAAAGTTGCTTCAAATTTCAAAAACCAATTAATTCATAATAGCTTCTACTTTTCCAACACAACTTCATCTAGCAATTTCCATAATCAGCTATTTTAGGGAGATAGAGATGATCCTATTGTTAGACCTTTCTTTTATTGCTTGTTTTGGAATTACTTTGTTTTAAAATGTCTTATTCCCTCTATTTCTATAAATAGGGATATGATTGTTATAAAGAGGTACTTATTATCACAAATGTTTGCACTCGGGCTTAGGTGGTGATTAGCGACCTAAGCGACCTTGTGAAACATGGAAACAAACCCCAAGTGTGGGACTTGACAAGCGAGATTGAATCTTTGGAGAAGGCCGACTTCATTTACAATCAAGATGCACGTAAAACTACTGCTTTTGAGGAAAAGGGAGAAGGATATGCTGAAAGGGAAATGTGGTGAGGCACCAAATTGAAAAGCGATTAATCTCTTTGCCTATAATACACATAACTTCAATAAAACCTAACCTACACATACCTTGACTCTATTCTTCCCTCCAAGAAACCATATGTAGACCAAAACTAACAAAACGATGCAAAAGAAATAACTGATGCAACACCCATAAGCATATTTGATACAACATACAAATTAGAAGAATAAAAGAAAAACATTCGACACTAGGCAAGAAACCTACATAAGATAACTGAATGGCAAGATAAGGCAAAGAAAAAAGATTTTATTAACATATGGTAAAAGGAAAATACAATTGCAAAGCATAATGCTGCTACAAGTGAAAACAAAGAAGAACGCAGAATATGTACAAGGAATTGCTTTTTATAGAGCCAGCATAACTCTGAATACAGAAATGAATTTTGAACCCCAACCATGGTGGAGTTAGATTACAGAAGGCAGAAATAAATGAAAATCATATAAGAAATCTGATCTCTATTACAACTTAATTCATAGAAGTGACAGAAAGGGCCAAATGAATGCATCTAATAGATGGAAGGGACAAAATATCCCTACGAATAATAAATAGGCATGGAGTGCACTAGCGTCGTGTTCAGAGAACAAAGAGAAGTTGCTCGGCATTGAATATTCATTCTCGATGTTGTGTCCGAGCCGCAAACAATCAAATCAAGACGTTGGCAAAAAACTGTCAAAATAGGATAACACGAAGTGTTAACCCACCCCGAACACCTGTAAATAACATTGCCACATGTGGAAAATAGACCCAGGTCACCAGAAAAATGTGAGTCCTCAATGAAGATCCCTGATCAAAATGGGCAGCCTAAATGCAGCACAAAATCTCCCAATGAAATATTAAAACACAATTGTTGATCAAAAAGCTCCTTAATCGGAAGATTCAGAGAAAACAACATTGGGAAGGACTGAAAAAACCACGGACTGGCGAAACCTGGCCATTTCGCAAGATACCATTTTGCCCCTTGTGAAATCGTGAAACTGGGAAAACACGATGTGTTATCCCACCTAGAGATATTAGCAAAACATGCCATATGTCTTGTCGACGACATCCAATATATGCATTTCAGTGAAACAAAAGAGATGTTTCTCCGACATTTTTCCATCGGGGTAACATGGCCTTGTTGATGTGAGTTTTAGTCCACTACAACATGCAGAATCAAACACTCAATGTTTCGGATTGAAACATTAAATATTCAACTCTCTCTTGATATAAGGTCACTTCTTATGCTAAGCCTGCAAAGTAAGATCACAAGGTTACTTCAAGGTTCTCTTATTGTGGATACTCGCTCAGTTGAAATGATGTGATTTGTTGGATCACTAAGGGGACTTACACCAGTTCATTCAAGATTTGTCAACTACTTGCACTTCTAATGATTTAGCCTTACAATGTGTAATGAAAATATGGTTTGATTTTCCAACTTTCAACTTCAACTCAAACTTAAACTTAAACTTAACTTCTACTGCTACTTCGACTTCTTACTATGAATGCAAAGAATCGTGGGTGGACTTGGACTCTACTAGATGTGATCTCGCCAGCGACTCTACCCATCTAGTGCAAGCATCTAAGGAACACTCAAATGGTTTTCAAATCAATATCTCCTCTTCAATCCCATCAAATGGATGCAAACTAAAGAGTCAATACCAATTGAAGTTAAGTGCTTTCAATCATCGGCTTACCAGACAAGGCACTCCTACCATCAGCAAGAGGCTAGTGGCCCGGATTTGTTGAGTCAATCAAGTAAACATCCACAATTACTTTCATCCAACTAACTACTTCTAAACAACATGAAATGAAATCCTAATCTAAGTGAGGAAATATGGATCACCATGCAGTATTGCAAACTAGATCACAACAATTCACCATGCAAGACACAATAATGAAAAGTAGAGAAAATTCAACATTATCTTAGCAACAATTCTCCAACAAGTCCTTTACAAATGAGAGAGGTGGGGTTTATATAGGAGGCCCAATCACAATGAACGGCCAAGATTGATCTGAAAATGATGGCCCAGATTAATCCATTACAAACCCTAATTAGGGCAACCAAAAGTAGCCAATGAGAATAAAACACCACCAAAAAGAACCAATGAGAAAATTCAATGGGCTTGTCATGTCCCCATTTTGGTTGACATCGTTTGGCATGACGGATTTGCTTATCATCGACTCTCGTAGGCAAATGGTTTGGAGAAAGGGTCATTATGTTGATCATTTGATTGCATATTGCTGACAGAGCCTACATCCAGTTTGGGCCTACATGCAGTTGTAGTGGAGCCTACATCCAGAGTGAGCCTATGTTCAGTCTTGAGCCTACGTTCAGTCGTAGTTGGGCCTACATTCAGTTATGAGACATTTGGGCCTACATTGTTATAAATTGAGTTGAGAAATGTACTTTATTATTATAATGTTATTTTATTATAAAGTACATTATAATTGGATGTTTCTAGAAGTTCTAGCAACTTCTCAAGGAAAAGAATAAATAGAGGGCTTGGGCTATCATTTCTACATGCTTGGATTTGGGATTTCTTCTACTTCTTCATTGTGAAGCAATTTGTAGCCTTGTGGTCTGCAAATACTATTCGATCTTTGGGAACGAATCACTCCCCTAGATTGGCATAACTGAGGTAGTGAAATATCTACTGAAGGGTTGCAAGTTTGGAAGTGGTATTCAGTCATTTCAAGTTGAGCTTATTTGGAATCCTCAGATTTACCTGAGGGTTTGAGTTTTGGTTGCAAGAGGAAAAAAGTAGTCCGAAAAAGCAGATTCGAAAAAGCAGTCCGAAAAAGCAAATTTGAAAAAGCAGTCCGAAAAAGCAGATTCAAAAAAGCAGTCCGAAAAAGCAGATCTGAAAAAGCAGATCCGAAAAAGCAGATCCGAAAAAGCAGTCCGAAAAAGCAAATACGAAAAAACAGTCCGAAAAATTATTGCACCCATCTACAATCAGGTTCCTCATTTCTCATTTGGCATTTGGCATATTTTCTGAGAAATGTATGTTTTCAGCTGAGTACAAAATATAGCTTCAGCACTTTACTATTTTACATTGTACTTGTCTTTGTTTGCCATTTGGCATTATTGGTAACAAAGGAAGGCTAGGATTTTGCAAGTGAAAGGGCATTGTAATTTTCAGTCTATCTATATTGCAAACCTAGGGTTTGATGATCATATCATTGACTGAAAAATGTATGGCATTGTTGCAAATTGTTGATATATGAATGGTATATGGTTTTGAGCAATTTTCTACATCATTGATAGTGTTTTAGATGGTATTTGGTTGCTCTCTATTATTCTGAAATTTTGGGACAGCGAACTCATATTTTGCAAAATAATTTCCTATATTCAGTATTTTTCTTTCAGCAGTGTATTCAGTGCATGCCAACTGTTTGACGAATTTTCTCAGTTCAGTATTAGTGGTTTTTAGTGGCCTTTATAGTAAGGGTCATTACAGTGGTATCAGAGTGGTTTTTAGTGGCCTTTATAGTAAGGGTCATTACAGTGGTATCAGAGCGGTTTTCTTGCCATCCTGTTGGGTAAGAACCGTCTTTGCATAAGTGACCAGCACTTGATTGATTTCAGTATGGACAGGAATAGTACAGAGTTTCAGAGGACACGATCGTGGGCAACAGATAGACACAGTAGAAATGATGGTTATTCAGACATTCGAGATGAACTTAAGAGAATAGACCAGAACTTGTCTGAATAGTGGAATAAGCACCACCGTGTGATGAATGATATACTATCCGACCCAGCCAAGGTGAATAAGTTGTCAAGTTTTTTATTTGGCAGATCTTCTCGCAGGAGAGATAACATAAGATCGGCTGACACAGTTACCAGGAACCTTCATGAGGATTTTGAGGAACAAGTCAGTATTCCGACAGATGTTTCAGTTTCTACTCAGCCACAGGAGGAAGTGGTCAAGGATATTACACTGATGGATAGTACTTGTCAACTCGATACTCAAGTTGAGACAGTCGTATACAGGTTGCCTGAGAGTGATGTCACAGGTACTCAGGATGGTTTGGTTACGACAGGCAATGACTACAGCATAGTGAGTTCGGATGATGATTATGAGGATGATGTTGTGCATAATGGTGAGATACCTGGTAGAGATGAGCAGACATTGAGTATTCATGACTTTGCTGATAGAGAGTATCAGGCACAGTTAGATGCTTCATCACATGGGGTTGAGGCTGGTAGTACTTCGCATGATTTGTCCAGCCAGCTGAAAGTGAACATAGACAGTATTGTGACTTCATTATCTCATCATGACAGGATGCGGGATATGATAGAGGATCACATCCGGATGATTCAGTTACAGGGCAGACATAAGGAAGTTCAGGCAGAGTCTTCTTGTGTTGACTTACAGGCGATTAGAGAAGGAATGGGAATGATGAAGATGAGTTATTTACATCTTCTTTCGGACCATGACCATCTTCTTACCCTTGTCGGAGACTATTCAGACGCTTTGAGGAGGAAGGAGGAGGAAGCTGTCAAGCTTTCTCGTGAGCTAGAGGATACCCGAGCCTCTTTGTTGAGTACTCCATTGGCATTACAGGACTCGGAGAGACATGCTGATTTGATACAGGGAGATATCACACGCACACCGGATTGTGTGATTGGCTCTGATAGTGGTTACGGTACAGTTGATCTTGATGATGTTACAGTAGTTGAGGATACTGTCACATTTGAGGATAGTACAGTTGATCAGAGTGGTGCAGCGGAGAGACATGTGGACGAGCTTTGTCTTGAGGTGAGTTCAGTTCAGGAGTTAACGCATATGGCAGGGACTCAGCTTTCTTCTACAGTCAGATCACATGTGGTTGATGATGATATGAGTATGTCTAGCATTCACATTCCGATTCAAAGATTGTAATGAGTACAGTAGACAGGTGCGTGGAGTTAGTTGGTATTAGTCATATTACTCAGGTGAGGAGTTTGCTTGAGTTACCAGCTGATTCTAGTTTACGAATGTGGATTCGGGATTGTTATATTGGTGTTTGGGATTCTGTTGACTAGAGATCTTTATCATCTATTGGTAGCAGTGATTGTTTGGAAGCTATCATGGATTTGCTTAGCAGATTACACGGTGTTGTTCTCATTCATACCAGCAGCTTACCAGATGCTCGTATTAGTTTTTATACACCGGTGTTGGGAGTTGTGTGCATTTCCAGTCGACCACTCAGGATGCAATGGGCTTGTGATGATTCAGGCACATCTGAGATGTTAGTGTTTACAGGTGAGTCCCAGGATCGTATTGGCATTGATGACATCCAGAAGGATGCAGTGGGCAGTTTTGAGCACTTAGCTTCCTCGGTAGATTCTTTTGTTATAGCGGAGTTGGGCAGTGATGCTACAGTTTTTGATACTCCATATGATGATGTGAGTTTTGGAGTTGACTCGCAGAGTATGGATGGTAGTACTCCAGAGATCAATGGTTTTGAGTCTACTCCTTTGGATATTGCATCAGAGGAGGATTGTAGGAGACAATCTAGTCAGCGCCATCATGTGTCTAGTCAGCTAAGAATTAGTGAGCAAGACATTGCTATCGCTTGCGAGCATTTTGATGCTGCTCGTCAGTTGTTAGTAGTTTATAGATGGGGTTCTCCTACTAGTAATGAGTAGGGAGGCAGTTATCTTTCCTTGACGGAGATCCACTCTTTATGGGAGGCTATCCGGATTCTAAGACAGGATTATATGCAGTTGGTAGCTGACAGAGATTATCTTATGGAGTGGGGCAGTACAGCATACGATGCATTATTGGCCAGGGAAGATGAAGTGAGTGAGCTTACTCAGCAGCTCGAGGTGACTTCTGAGATTCTTGAGAGTACACAGTTGGCTTTCGAGGAGTCACAATTTCATTTGGCTGAGGTGACCATGGAGTTAGACCGACTGCAAACTTCACCAAATGCTATACAGTCACAGATTGTGGTGATTGGTGATCCGAGGATGTCCATGGTTGAGATTGTTAGAGATAGTGGAGATGAAGATATATCTATTCTCGATACTAGTAGTGGCATATCTTATTCCCTTCCACTAGAGTTAGGCTCGGTTGAGTTAGGTGTTGCAGTTGAGCATTGTAGTCTCGACATGGTGGTGGTCCCTACTACTGATGGCATGGAGGATAGTGAGGTTGTATCAGGGATCAGTTGTGGTGATGGTGAGCCGGCAGTTGGTTGGGTTCCTGTTTGTGATACTACTCCTTTGGAGGTGTCTTCGGAGGTAGCAGTTGGTTCAGGTTTGGCTAGTGATCAGTTGCAGTTAGTTACATCTGGATTGCAGTTTGAGCCACTGACTGAGATTGGCACATTCTATCGGCATTACACTATGAGGTATGCTCATCAATTTACCTTTGATGACAATGTTGATGAGATGATGTTACGTAGATATACTTTGGTCCCTAGTGCTTGTCATCAATTATGGGATGGTTTGACACCACGGGATGAGAGTTGTGATGTGCATGACATGGTGATAGGTTCTGTGGTTGATATCTTGATAGTGCATGACTTAGAGCAGGAGTTTGGGAGTGATACCTCAACGGTTGTTGTTATTGATTCTACTCCTTTGGCTATGTCATCTCTTGACTTAGTTGGTGATCAGTCACAGTGGGTTGTATCACCTGTGCATGGTGAAATGTGGATTGAGGTTGGTCCTTTTTATCAGCACTATACTGCGGGGTATGTACATCAGTTAGCATTTGATCCATGTGTTGAGCAGTTGATGGCTGTCAGATTTGGTTTGGGTTCTAGTTCTTGCTATCTATCATGTGATGATTATTCGCCATCAGCGGTACATGGGAGTTATGGTTATGAGACAGTGGTCGGTGATTTGCAGAGTTGTTTTCACTTCAGGAGTTGTACAGTGTGTGGATTCTCCGTACTTGGTGCAGTTTTATTCGGGAGTGTCCACCGTTGTTGCAGAGTTGGATTGTGTGCTCTACACAGGCCAGTGGGATGTGTTGATGATATTTGCTATGTTGGTAGTTCCAGTTGTCCTCTCTACTTGGGTTCTGATATTTTGAGGGTTTGTTTCTCGTGGGTTCCTGACTCTGGTAGTTGTGATTTTGGAGTTTGGTTGAGTTGTATTTGCCAGTTTGATTATGGATTCCTCTTGATTATATTTCAGAGAATATTGCAGGAGCTTGCGTTGATTGATAGCAGTTTAGATCATGACTACATTTGGGATCCAGGTGGATTGATTGATTATTTGTTTAGCCATTGCTTGGGGACAAGCAATTTCAGGAAGGGCGGACTGTCATGTCCCCATTTTGGTTGACATCGTTTGGCATGATGGATTTGCCTATCATCGACTCTCGTAGGCAAATGGTTTGGAGAGAAGGTCATTATGTTGATCATTTGATTGCATATTGCTGACAGAGCCTACATGCGGTTTGGGCCTACATGCAGTTGTAGTGGAGCCTACATCCAGAGTGAGCCTAAGTTCAGTCTTGAGCCTACATTCAGTCGTAGTTGGGCCTACATTCAGTTATGAGACATTTGGGCCTACATTGTTATAATTTTGAGTTGAGAAATGTACTTTATTATAATGTTATTTTATTATGAAGTACATTATAATTGGATGTTTCTAGAAGTTCTAGCAACTTCTCAAGGAAAAGAATAAATAGAGGGCTTGGGCTATCATTTCTACATGCTTGGATTTGGGATTTCTTCTACTTCTTCATTGTGAAGCAATTTGTAGCCTTGTGGTCTGCAAATACTATTCGATATTTGGGAACGAATCACTCCCCTAGATTGGCATAACTGAGGTAGTGAAATATCGACTGAAGGGTTGCAAGTTTGGAAGTGGTATTCAGCCATTTCAAGTTGAGCTTATTTGGAATCCTCAGATTTACCTGAGGGTTTGAGTTTTGGTTGCAAGAGGAAAAAAGCAGTCTGAAAAAGCAGATTCGAAAAAGCAGTCCGAAAAAGCAGATTCGAAAAAGCAGTCCGAAAAAGCAGATCCGAAAAAGCAGTCCAAAAAAGCAGATCCGAAAAAGCAGTCCGAAAAAGCAGATCCGAAAAAGCAGTCCGAAAAAGTAGTCCGAAAAATTATTGCACCCATCTACAATCAGGTTCCGCATTTCTCATTTGGCATTTGGCATATTTTCTGAGAAATGTATGTTTTCAGCTGAGTACAAAATATAGCTTCAGCACTTTACTATTTTACATTGTACTTGTCTTTGTTTGCCATTTGGCATTATTGGTAACAAAGGAAGGCTAGGATTTTGCAAGTGAAAGGGCATTGTAATTTTCAGTCTATCTATATTGCAAACCTAGGGTTTGATGATCATATCATTGACTGAAAAATGTATGGCATTCTTGCAAATTGTTGATATATGAATGGCATATGGTTTTGAACAATTTCCTACATCATTGATAGTGTTTTAGATGGTATTTGGTCGCTCTCTATTATTCTGAAATTTTGGGACAGCGAACTCATATATTGCAAAATAATTTCCTATATTCAGTAGTTTTCTTTCAGTAGTGTATTCAGTGCATGCCAACTGTTTGACGAATTTTCTCAGTTCAGTATTAGTGGTTTTTAGTTGCCTTTATAGTAAAGGTCATTACAAGGCTTGAGGACCAATAGGAAGCAAGGAAGCCGCCAAGTCATCATACAACTCATCATTATGAACATGCATGCCTCTTTTCTCTTTCTCCCTTTTAGCAAAACTAATGAACTTAAGTAAAATTCCACCAAGTTCCTTCATGTCAATACTAGGAAGGCTTCTTGCAATCTTTATCTTAATTTCATTTCCCTATCTTTACGAATTATTCATCGTTTTTTAACATCTTTGTCTTGGATGGTTGGACTTTGTAATGCTTGAACCCTTGGTATTTCCACCTTCATTGTTTGGAATTCTTCTTCGTTCTTCGGACTTGATCCTTACGGCAATCCCTTGAACACATGAACATCTTCCTTGACATATTAAATCTTCCTCAATTCATTTCCTTGGATGACTTGATCATCATTAGGATCATTCCCTTGATGGGAATCTTGTCGTTGAACTCTTCCTTTCTCTCGACCTTAGACTTGTCCTTATGTCCTTGTCCATGTTATTAACCTTGGTGTTAGAATCATCCTCAAAAATTCCTTTGTGTATTTGTTTTATCCTTATGGAAATTGATGTGAATAAGGACAAGTTGATCTCCTTTAAAGATAGTCCTTATTTATTTAAGTGAAATCTGACTTGCATAGGGGACGTATGCATGTCCATGTATTGAATCCTTGAACGTGTCCATGGACTCCTTTAAATCCGGACTTGTCCCATATAGTTTCTTGATGAAAACTTGATCTTGATATAATTCTTTCATCTAGATCCTTGAATTTTCTTTCCTTTGTTCCAGATTTGAAGTGCATTATCTTGAAATGTTGTCCTTTGAACTCAATCGCTTTAGGCTAGTCCTCTTTCATATCTATCTTGGGTTTTGAGCTTGAACTTGTCGTCCACCCTCTTTCCAACTATCCCTACCTTTGATCTAGACATGATTCCTAGTACAAAGCTCAAAGTCAGTATGGTCTTACAGGACTTAAACAAAATAATAAATTTCAGACTTTTAAATCCTTGAATTAGTCCTTGAATTCAATGCAATGAATAAAAAATTTCTATCCAAATAAGGTTGTGAATTGAATAAGCATTAGGAGGAGAATCTTAGGACAATAAAATGATCAAACTTAACCACTTGAATGATAAAATCAGACTTCTACCAATAAAGGGAGAATTCTGATTTTCTGAAGATACCTTATGATAAGTCTGAAAATGAATCAAAATCAGTCCTAACAATTCACTAAGTCCGCACACATCAGGATCCATGGATTCATATGCACACTATGAGTTAAAATTGTGAAGCCATCCATGCACAAAATCCAACCTTGACTTAAAATTTTCTGAGAACAAGTCTGAAAATGAGTTATAATTAATCCAAACAATGCTTGAATTCTACACACAATGATTGAAATGAGAGTTCGGAACCTAAGATTGTATTAATCCATGTGTTAAAACAATGATCCATCACTTAAAATAATAAAATCGGACCGTGGCAAAGTTCTGATTTTCTGAAGACAATCCATGGATAGGTCTGAATATCATCCAAACATTAGTCCAAACACCAATCCAAACAAGACCCAATCAACACTCATGGATTTAATGAAGGCGTGAGCTAATTACCTTGGATAAAACCCCTTTGTCATAATTCTGATTTTTTGAATACATGTTTGCAACTTACTTTATTCTAGGTGAATTCAGTCCTCAAACTTATGATTTAGATGCAAAATAACCCCCCAATGACTCAGCAACAACTTCTTTTGTGATTGGATGAAAAGGTGAATTGTGAGGATTTTCTTAAAAATCGCCCCTATTATAGAAGTCTGCAGACTTGGGTCTGAAACTTGAGTCTTCAGACTTTAGAATGGTTGCAAAATAGTGTCAAATGATGCCCAAAAGGCTTGCAATATGGTTAGGATCAGACTGCAATTAAAAAGATAAACCCAAATTTGACAAAAATAACAATTCTCAGAAGTTGTTTTCAGATTTTCGCTCATAGCAGCCTTACCTTAACCTCACAGTGACTGGAAATGGTTGCAAATGGTTGGTATTTGGCCAAGGAAGACTCAACAAACAAATTTGGGCAGCCTTGCCCCTTAGATTATTTTATATGATTTTTAAAAAAAATCGCCCTTGTTCTTGAAGTTTTCAGATCTGGGCATGCATATACCTCAGATTTAGCCCTCTAATGGCCTCCAAATCGATGCCCAAGGATGGGGGACTGGTTTAGAATGAGTGCTTGGCAATTTGGGCACTTGAAAAAATTTCTATGAATTTCTGAAAAAATTTGCCAATCTCATAAGTCTGCAAATTTTGGACTAATGATTCCTTGCCTTTGGCCTTCTAATGTCGTCCAATGCCTTAGAAAAAGTTGTCTTAAATCTTGCAATCAGCCATGGATGGAAGGAGAAGTTGGAAGAAGTGGAACAATTCAAGGATGAAGTTGCTTCTCATGGAGTCTTGCTTCAGATTTCAGCTTGCCTTGCCTTTGCCTTCCAAAGTTATTCATGTTTATTACAGCAGCACCCCTCCTTTTATACTTGTTTTTGCCTCTTATTTGCTTTCCACAAGCAATGTGGGATAAAAGATTTACCACCTTCTAGAGAGTTCCACTTTGACTTTATTATTTCTCACATTGACTTTAATTAAATAATAAAATTGTGTCATAATGGGGAAAATCTATCAATGTTAGGACTCTCAAATTTGCCTAAGTCCACAACTTGTATGGACTTGTAACCATGTCCAAACTCCAACTCCATCCATGCTAGGCAAGGAAAATAAATCAAGGCTTGGATAAAAATCCACTTTATACTTAGAAAAAACTTTGATCTTGCTTGGCTATCAAAAGGGGGGAGAATCAAACCAAGTATGGACAAATTTGACACTAGAAAAATTTTGCAATTTGTCCCTCAAAGGGAAATTCGACCCTAGTCTGGATAGTTCTCATACTTAGAAAAATTCCCACATTCATACTCATCTTGAGGTGAAAAACATGATAAGTCCATACATCCAAACACTTAGAAGAAATTGCTCACCTTCAATGTTAGCTCCTAGGGAAAAAACGACCCATGCTTAAACTAATTTGACACTTAGAAAAATTTTTGAGTCCGCTCTTGCCTTGTAGGGGAAAAATGACCCTAGCTTGGACTAATCCAATACTTAGAAAATTTTCAGTTTCTCTATCCAATCCAAGGGAAAATCGACCCTAGTCTAGACAATTTTCAGTGTATGCACTCAGTCTTGGGGGAAGAACGACCCCTGTCTGGACACTTTCCAAACTTAGAAAAATTTTCACTGTACATACTCAGTCTTTGTAATATCCCTGTCATTAAATGATTATTAAAACTATTGTATTAGGGGTCGCGATTGATTTAGTTTATCTCGGGCCCATTCTTTCTTTTTGTTGGCATAGTTTAGTTGTCACCATCGGCTCTTTTGTGCACTCTCAAGAGTTTTCCCCGACGGGTATTTATGCTCGGCGTGTAGGTTAGATTTGATATGTTGAGATTTATATTTGATTTGTATTTGCGAATTCCTGTTGGGATTCTGCTGTTCGCCATTTCGGAGGTGAAAGACCCTCCCTATTTGGTTTGTTGCAGTTTCAGTGGGATTCAACCCTCACCATACTCTGCTTGTTCTGCTTGTATCGGATCTGGCAAATCCGAAGTTCCGTTAATAAATTCAATAAGATCTTTCTGGCAATCATATTAGTTGGTGTATTACTCTGTGTTTGCAAATTCATATCTAATTATCTGCGAAGGAGAAGTGGACTTCAATTGGGCGTCTAGAAGGCATCATCCCTCACCGTTGTACTGCACGGCCATCCACCCGTTGTACCGCACGCCCATCCACCCATTGTACTGCACGCGCATCCACCCATTGTACCACATGGCCCATCCACCCGTTGTACTACCGCACAGCCCATCCACCCATTGTACCGCACAACTATCCACCCGTTGTACCACACGGCCAATCCACCTGTTGTACCACACGGTCCATCCACTTATTGTACCGCATAGCCTATTCACCCATTGTACCGCCGGGACATAATTTACCATCGGGACAGAATTTACCGTCGGGACATAATTCACCGTCGGGACATAATTTACCTCCGGACGGAATTCACCGCCGAACCGAATTCACCTCCGAACCGAAATCTCCTTCGGGACATTACAGTGGTATCAAAGTTGGTGATTCTGCTAGCTTGTGGGTATTGAATGAGAGTTTATTCAAGGAAAAGGAGTAGATCTCACTCATTCGATAGAATGGGCGATCCCCAAAACCCTACGGAGTCATGACACTTTTGAGAGAACTCGCTAAGAACCAAGTACAGATAAATGACACTCAATGCCTCATGGAAGAGACTTTGCGAAAATTGGCCGAAAGCAAGATATCCACGGAACAAAGCCACAATTCTGTCTCGGGACAGGCAAATCCCCAACCCGTACACTCTCGACCGTCAATGCCAACTTTCCCTCCACGGACGGAAGAACGGCGAGGAGAGCAACCAACCTTCCAGGAAATACAAGATCAGCTTCGGGAAGATTGGAGGAACGCAAATATGGAAGGAGATATATCCTACAAAGATTATGCTGAGCTGGGAATATGGTACTCTGGTGGAAACAAGCATGGCTATTATAATGACGATCTGAGACGGAAGATGGGCAAAGTTAATCTATCCTCCTTTGATGGGTCTGGAACTATCACAACTTGAGCATGGGTGCAAAAAGCAGACACATATTTCCAGCTCAACCCTATGCCAGAAGATGAGGCCATCAAATTTGCAGCACTACATCTCGAAGGGATAGCCCACGAATGGTGGCATCATGGCATGGTTACTCTCAGCCACGACCAAATAAATTCCTATGCTGAATTCATCGAGAGGTTGATAGACCGTTTCGATGGAAAAGATCCATAATTGAATTTCAAAGAATTGGCTCAGTTAAAACATTCTGGCATAGTGGATGATTATATAACAGAATTTCAGAGATTGTCTGTCTTGGTGACTGATATTTCAAAAAGACGATTGGTGGTACTGTTCATGGATGGACTAGCGGAACCCTTAAAAGGGTGGGTGAAAGGATTCAACCCCATCACACTCACGGAAGCGATTAAGAAGGCACACGACATGGCGACATCTTCGTCGTCGTCCACCAAATATCACTCGCAGTCCAAACCACCTCTCGCTCCACGAGAAAGAGACAACAGACCTCCACCCAGGAGGCCTCCGTTGGATGGGGAAACTAGGCAAGAACTCAGAAGGAAGAAACTCTATTTCAACTGTAAGGAGCCATGGGTGCCGGGACATCGATGCCTTGGCAAAGGAAAAATCCATTACAATGAGGTTTCGTCTGACGGAGAGGAAGAACAAACACCTGAGTCCAAAGCAACCGAACAACAAATTTCGGGGGAGGTAAACGTCAATCACGCAGAAAGACTTGCCACACTCTTCAAAAAAGGAGGCACCATTGCTACTCTAGCGGGAACTCCGAGATGCACTGTGTTCCGGGTTCGGGGCACCCTCCAAGGACAACGGGTCGTGGTCATGCTTGACAGTGGAGCCACACTCAACTTCATTAACTCCTCACTAGTGAGCCGGCGGAGCCTGTGTACGGAGGCACACCAAGGATTTGATGTCAAAGTAGCAGGAGGAAATTTGTTAAAATGCACTCATCTGGTTCCGCAACTGAGCATCACCATGGGCAACCACACGGTGATGGATGATTTCTTCGTGGTGGATTTGGACGACATGGAAGTCATTCTCGGCATTCAGTGGCTGGAAAAATTGGATGAATACACACAGAGTTTCAAGTGGATGGAGTTCTCCTTTGAGGTAAATGGCAAAAAGGTTGTGTTGAGAGGGATGTCGAATGGAGGGCCGAAGGAAATTTCAGCCCAATGAATGGAAGCTATCTTCAGACATGACAATGTGGTTTGGGCCGCACACTGTTTTGCCTCGACAGAACCCATACAGAGACAAAGAATGGACCACCAGGAGGAAGAACTTCAAAGGGTTTTGGATAGATACCACCAGGTCTTCGCCGACATACCGCCAGGCATACCACCACACCGAGGATTCGAACACACCATTGAGATGGAAGCTGGTGCCAAACCGGTAATCATTGTGCCATACTGCCACCCTAGGAGGCTAAAAGACGAAATTGAAAAAACAATTCAAGAACTCCTTGACAAAGGTTGGATCAGACCCAGCGCCAGTCCCTTCGCATCATCGGTGGTGCAAGTTAAAAAGAAGGATGGAACAATGCGAATGTGTGTAGACTACCGCGCACTGAACAAAAAAACCATCAAGAACAAGTATCCAATTCCCAGGATAGATGAATTGTTGGATGAGTTACACGGTGCCGTTTATTTCTCCAAAATAGACCTCCGTTCGGGGTATCACCAAATCCGCATGAGGGAGCAGGATGTGGAGAAGACAGCATCCCGTTGCCATTATGGGCATTAGGAATTTCTAGTCATGCCGTTCGGATTGACCAACGCTCTTGCTACATTCCAATCGTGCATGAACCACATTTTTAACAAACAGCTGCGTAAATTCCTACTAGTATTCTTCGATGATATACTGATCTACAACAAGACATGGGAGGAGCACTTAAGGCATTTGGAAGAAGTACTCGAGATTATGAAGTCACAACTGTTGTTTGCCAAACAATCCAAATGTGAATTCGGGATGACAGAGATATTATATTTGGGGCACATTGTTAGTAGCCGGGGAGTTCAAGTGCATCAAGAAAAGATTCAGGCTATCCTGGATTGGCCACCTTCAAAGACTCTTTCAGAACTACGTGGATTCTTTGGGTTGTGTAGTTACTATAGACGGTTCGTGAAGGGGTTCTCTCAGCTCAGCGCACCTCTCACCAACCTGACGAAGAAGGGATCTTTTCAGTGGAATGAACGTGCACATCAGACCTTTGAGAAACTCAAGGAGACTATGAGTTCTTGTCCAGTCCTTGCACTGCCAGACTTCAGTCGACCTTTCATCCTGGAGTGTGATGCCTCCGGAGAGGGCATCGGGGCCATCTTAATGCAAGACCGCGACCCCATTGCTTTCGAAAGTCAGAAGCTCTCAGGAGCCGAGAGGTTGTATTCTATATATGACAAAGAAATGTTAGCCATCATGCATGCCTTGACCAAGTTTAGGCAATACCTCGTCGAAGCCAAGTTCATTGTCCGTACAGACCACAACAGTCTCAGGCATTTTCTGGAACAGCGAGAATTGAATGAGCGACAACAGAAATGGGTAAGTAAAGTCCAGGCTTTTGACTTTGACATTGAATATGTGAAAGGAAAAAATAATGTAGTGGCTGATGCCTTATCAAGAAAACTGGCCATCTGTTCCTTATCTCAAATATCAACGGATTGGAAAGAACACTTGTTGGTCGAATACTCCAAGGACACGTTTGCATGCCAACTCTTAGACAAAGAAATACAAGACGACAGGTATAAGGTGGTAGATGATATTATTTTCTACAAGGACAGAATTTACCTGGTGCCTAAATCCAAGTTGAAGAAAAAGGTTTTGAAAGAAATGCACGATTCACCTCTAGCCGAGCATCAAGGTTACTTGAAGACCTACCAACAGATTAGGGAAAGATTTTCTTGGAAGGGCCTAAAAGGTGATATATTACAGTATGTCCGGGAATGTTCCATCTGCCAACAAAATAAATCCGAACACACTCTACCGGCGGGTTTGCTGCAACCATTACCGATTCCAGAGAAGAAATGGGATAGTATATCAATGGATTTCATCTCCGGGCTCCCTAAGGCACAAGGGAAGGACTGCATCTTTGTGATAGTCAACAGACTAACCAAGTATGCACATTTCTTTGCTATACCCATAGAGTTTTTCGCTTCACAGGTAGCAGACTTATTCTTCCGAGAGGTGTTTCGTCTGCATGGACTCCCTCGAAACATAGTGAGCGACAGAGACAGCCGCTTCCTCAATAATTTTTGGAAAGAATTGTTTCGGCTAGCAAGGATAGAATTGTCACCAAGCACCAATTACCACCCGTAGACCAACGGACAAACGGAGATTGTAAACAAATGGCTGGAAGGTTACCTCAAAAATTATGTTTCAGCACAACAGAGGGCTTGGGTAAAATGGCTACACCTGGGAGAGTACTGCTACAATACCACTTTCCACATGTCCATTGGAATGGAACCTTTCAAAGCTTTGTATGGGTATGAACCTCCTTCATTTGTGGATTTGGCTCTCGGTGACAGTCACACGCCAAAGGCCAAAGACTGGCTGCAGGAAGGAATAGATATTCTAAGATCCCTAAAGGAAAATCTCCGGCACACTCAAAATCAGCAGAAAATGTACACTGACAGGCACCGAATCGAGAGGAGTTTTGAAGTGGGGGATCTGGTATACCTCCAACTTCAACCTTACAGACAATCGTCTCTGAAGGCTTCGGGAAAGGAGAAGTTGAGACAGCGTTTCTACGGACCCTACCGTGTGAAAAGGAGAGTGGGCAAAGTTGCATACGAATTGGACCTGCCTGAGGGAAGCCGAATCCACAACGTCTTCCACGTTTCTTGTCTGAAGAAAGTTGTGGGCCAGCAAGTGACAGTTTCCACAGACCTGCCACCCCTCGACGACAGATGAAAGTTAGTATTGGAACCTGCGGAAATCATCGACAACCGGGAGAGAAGATTGGGGACACGCACTATCAAGGAATTTTTGGTGCGCTAGAAGGACCTTCCCCTTGAAGATGCCACCTGGGAAGGAGAAGAGATTCTAGAACACCCCAGCCTAAAATTGCTTAAGGACAAGCAATCTTTGGGACGGGAGGACTGTAATATCCCCGTCATTAAATGATTATTAAAACTATTGTATTAGGGGTCGCAATTGATTTAGTTTATCTCGGGCCCATTCTTTCTTTTTGTTGGCATAGTTTAGTTGTCATCGTCGGCTCTTTTGTGCACTCTCAGGAGTTTTCCCCGACGGGTATTTATGCTCGGCATGTAGGTTAGATTTGATATGTTGAGATTTATATTTGATTTGTATTTGCGAATTCCTATTGGGATTCTGATGTTCGCCATTTCGGAGGTGAAAGACCCTCCCTATTTGGCTTGTTGCAGTTTCGGTGGGATTCAACCCTCACCCTACTCTGCTTGTTCTACTTGTATCGGATCTGGCAAATCCGAAGTTCCGTCAATAAATTCAATAAGATCTTTCTGGCAATCACATTAGTTGGTGCATTACTCTATGTTTGCAAATTCATATCTAATTATCTGCGAAGGAGAAGTGTACTTCAATCAGGCGTCTGGAAGGCATCATCCCTCACCGTTGTACCGCACAGCCCATCCACCCTTTGTACTGCACGCCCATCCACCTGTTGTACCACATGGCCCATCCACCCATTGTACCACACGGCCATCCACCCATTGTACCGCACGGCCATCCACCCATTGTACCGCATGGCCAATCCACCCGTTGTACGTCATGGTCCATCCACCCGTTGTACCGCACGGGACATAATTTACCATCCGGATAGAATTTACCGTCGGGACATAATTCACCACCGAGACATAATTTACCTCCGGACCAAATTCACCTCCGGACCGAAATCTCCTTCGGGACATTACAGTCTTGGGGGGAAAACGAGCCCTGTCAGGACACTTTCTAGACTTAGAAAATTTTCCAAGTTCCCAACTTTCTCCAAGGGAAAAACGACCCTAGTCTGGACAATTTCCAAACTTAGAAAAATTTCAAGCTCACCCTTGGGGGAAAATTGCTTTTAGTCTGAATTTTTCAAACACTTACAAAAATTTTCAAGCAGAATTTATCCAAAGTGGTGGAAATTCATAGTATGCTTGGATTTTAACCCCAACACTTAGAATTTTTTCAGGAAAAAGCCAATCAATGAAGGAAAATTAATGTAGAGTCCGGATTTTGATCAAAATATGAAGGGAAATTCCATGTATACTCCAGATTTTGCGCATTTTTATAAAGAAAATTTGATTTTCCTTAGGATTTTGGCCATTTTGAACATGAAAAATCAATTTTTATAAGGATTTTAAGGCCCTTATCATGTAATATGCCTTTATATGGAATTTTGGACAAATTGGCTAGCCAAAATTTAAATACGCCTAGCATTTTACATTCAACCTATTATAACATGACCCCGACGAACTTTGATTTTAACATTCCCACTTTAAGATCACAACTTTGTCACTTGATTTCCCCATTACCTCTTAGTCTTTTAAAGCTCAAAATTGCCCAAATGTGCCACCTAAACCTAACTAAACTAACGACCACAAACTAACGACCACAAGCGAAGGAGGGGGGTCGCCATTTGCAATGGGGTGATGGTGTGAAAACCTCACAACAGGCCCATCAGAACGCCAAGTTTTCCACTTCCAATACCCCATTACCTCTTTAACATTCCCACTTTAAGATCACAACTTTGTCACTTGATTTCCCCATTACCTCTTAGTCTTTTAAAGCTCAAAATTGCCCAAATGTGCCACCTAAACCTAACTAAACTAACGACCACAAGCGAAGGAGGGGGGTCGCCATTTGCAATGGGGTGATGGTGTGAAAACCTCACAACAGGCCCATCAGAACGCCAAGTTTTCCACTTCCAATACCCCAATGAACGCCAAGTTTTCCACTTCCAAGACCCAAAAGATGTCTTACCGATGTCATCTTGCACTGACGAATCTGCAGTGTAGGATTTTAGTGAGACCTTCACCAACATTGGTTTGTAGAGGGTGATAACACAACAGGTTGTCCGCAAAAGCTGGAAAACATGACATATTAACCCATTGTAACTGAGTTAAGCCCATAATGAAGATGTCTCATATCGGTTATTTATGTTGGGCAAATGGTGGCAAAAATAGCCAACAGTACGTTTTATGGGAATATTTTATTATTATTTGAATCTCTAAAAGCTACCATTGAGAACTTATATCAGTGCTTTTATAATTCATACATATGAAATGAGATCCTAGCGTAGGACTAAGATCTCAAATCTCCATGGCATATCTTTAGAAACATAAACTAGGTCCAACTACAGTCCTAATAGGAGAGTTGAAGACTTGTGGTTTTAACTTTTGTGTTACAATATATTAGAGATTGTGAAGTGCGTGTGGATGAAATAGATTCAATTATATCAAAATGATAAATTTCAAAACAAACATAAGATACAGAACTGGAAATCAACATAGAAGCTTAGATTGGAAATGAGATACAAAGAAGAACTTGCAGCCGCAATATAGAGTAGAATATGTTGGAATGGGGATCAGGGCTCCCTAGTCTTAGGATGTCCTCATCAAGAAAACATATTAGATTCCAAATCAGAAGGCTTGGCAGATCTATCTCCAAAAATCAAACAAAAATTGCTACACACTAGTGCAGGGCAAATTAGTCCAAGTGTTCTTACCTATTTGAAATCTGGTTCTATCTGCCTCAATTTGCTCTACCCACTTGTAGCTTCCTCTAGAGTCAAAAGTGCACCTACACAGACGAAAAGAGGGAAAAGTGGTTGTGTTGTATAGGGGCTTGCTTGAGGCAAACATTATGTTGGTGTTCCCACCTCCACAACAGGAATGATAATGTAAAAGAGAGCTTGTCCTCATTAAGGACAGAGGCTAAATCATCATGATGAATTGACAAGATTATATTATATGTTAGGAATGATAATGGTGGTGATGCTCTTTAGACAAGACCTCCAAATCTTGACACAATAACATGATAAATGATAACCTACGTTACCGGGTTCGCACCCTGGACCCTCGAACCGGCTCCAAGTGCGAACCGAGTCCGGGTCCGAGTTCTCAAAATGGTACGTGTCGAGTCCGAGCAGGGTCCATACTTGGGCCTGTGGGTCTGTCCAAGTCCGAACCACCATAGACCTGTGCGAGCCCACAAGTCCAAGTACGAACCCTACGCGGACCCGGGAGGACCTCGTGTGACCCCACGCGTACCTCCAAGGACCCACGGCAATTAAGTGAAAAAGTGGGGCCAAAATGCATTAAAATGATATTTTTTATTATTATTTTTGTTCAAACCCTAAAACGACCCTAATAAGGAGCCTCCAAACACATTTCATTTCTCATTTTCTCTCTCGTTTGGCTCTCTCATTTTGCTCTCTCCATCTTGCAAGTTTGAAGTGAGGTGATTGTATTCGAAGGAGATCGATTGTGGAGTTGCAAATACCTTCTAGAGCAGATTGAGCGTTTATGGTATGCATATCAACCATATTCTTTAGTTTTTTGATAGATTGTTTCAAGTTTTTGAAAAGATAAAAAAATTTCAAGTATTTGTAGAAGTTTTGAAGTTTGTTTTTTTTTTCATTTTTGTTATAGATTGGAACAAACGAGTAGTCAAAGCTCAGTGGGCGGGTCTCAAAAATTTAAAATTGATAAAGGGTCTCATCTATGGAAATACACTACAAGAATTTCTCAATGTCCTAGAGGTGGGGATTTTGTATGGAAATGTAATTTTAGCAACTCAAAATATAGAAGCTCCTACTGCTGAGTAAAACTTCATTTTATGGGCCCTAGGGGTAAAGGGATTAATATGTGTGAGGGTCCACCAGGGGGAGATAAGAAGGGGTTGTCACTTGGACAAATAGCAACATTCATTAAAGAACAAGATGTAGATAATTAGTTGCAAAAGGAAAACAAAGTGGTTATACTTCTGGGAAAAAAAACCAATACCACAACCACCCACTCAAACAGCCTCTAGACATCCTTTCTTGCCTATCCCTTCTAGGGAGGATGAAGATGTAGATGAACCAAGAGTCACCACCCGCAAGAGAGGCCCACTAGATCAAGCATTTCAAAATGAGGCAAGAGATATTGCTGATGAAAAAATTGCACGTTGCCTCTATACAAAAGGTCTTCCATTCAACTTAGTGAGGTCACCTTATTGGAGGGAGATGGTGATAGCAATAAATAATGAACCTTCTGGTTACCAAGGTCCTAGATTTGAAAAGGTGCACACCACCTTATTGCATAAAGAGAAGAAAAATATAGAGGCCCAATTAAAACCAATTAGAGATTCTTGGGTTCAAACAGGTGTGTCTATTGACTCTAATGGATGAAAAAATTGCAAAAACCGTCCCTTCACCAATGTTATTGTTGTGTCCCCCAAGGGGCAACTTTTTTGAAGGTGAATGATTGTGAGGGGGAGTTAAAAGATGTAGAGTTTATTTCCCGGATTCTCATTGAATCCATACAGGCAGTGGGTCCTGATAATGTTGTCCAAGTAATCATGGACAATGAAAAAGTTTGTAGGGCTGCAAGGTACTTTGGTAGAGGCTAGATATGAGCACATCTTTTTGACACCATGCCCCGTACATTTACTTAATTTGGTGATGCAAAAAATTGGCACCCAAGTAGAATGGGTGAAACAAATTTATGAGGAGGGTGAGGAGATTCAAATGTTTGTGACAAACCAACATATGTCACAAAGAGATTACAATTAGTTCATAAAACTAAACCATCACAAAGGAAAATATCAATTATAGAAGTATAAAAGATTTCCTATCCCGATCTTATGGCATGAATTAATGACTCAAAATTTATAAACATTATTCAAGGGTAGAAATACTTATCTCTTATTGTGATAAGTATTATTATTGTGATAAGGCAATTTCTTCCACCAACTTGAATTATTATTGTGATCCTCCCGAAGCTAAATTCAACACTCCCTCTTTAGCTAGGGAGGAATCCTTCTTGATAACTTCTGGTTTGTCCTCCTGATGCTAAAATCAACACTCTCTCTTACCTAAGAAGGGTCTTCTCAGATATCTGAGTTATAGAGTAATGTCCATCAGGGCTACTCCTAGAGGGTGGCTCCATCATGGCTGCTCCATGAATGGAAATGCAAACAAACGCAAGTGTTTATCAAGAAATCATTGGTGTAATATCATCATCTTACGATGATGATCACCATAGATACTCCTAGAGGGTGACTCAACACAGGTGTTTAGTCATGGACTCACTCACATGACCTCCACCATGGCTACTACCAGGGGGTGGATCCACCACAGCTACTCTCAAAGAGTGGAAGAAAGGGTTTTCACCTCAATCTTCTCTCTCACGAACAAGAATGCATTACAAGGGCTGACACCTCAAATTTCTTCATCTCATAGAAAAAATGCTACGAGGGTTTGCTCCTCATATTTCTCTTTCATAGAGAGATATACACTACAAGAAATCTTCATGATGATGTGACTCCCTCTTTTGAAGAAATGTCTCCAGCTACCAACTCAGTCTTATAACAACAATTTTCAAGTTCTTCCTTCCTTTCATAAATTTCAAGTATTTCATTTTGTAAGGTGAGCCCATATAGAAAATATCATGCAAATTCATAGAATGATGTTGTCGTTCTCGAACATTATCAAAATTCTTCAGATGACCTATCTCGAATATCCAAAGGTACTATGACAACCTTCAATCTGATCAGATCTCCCTTCAAGAAGGAACCTCGCTCAGGCTTTTAAAGAAGGAACCTTGCTCTGTGAAATAGAATGAAGTCATTAGCATTCAAAAGGCCATTGGAGTTCGATTCGTCTGACTCTGTTGCTTCGGATAGTTAGATCACTCAGTCGTCAAAGGATTATTCCCATGCAGGCCTAATTGATAATGCACTTGACTGTAGTTCCATCGTAACATCAACATATGCACCATCGTCTAAATCTTGTTGTCAATTTTGCAGACCAACAAGGAACTGATTGTTATGACCGTTGCGATCTATGATGTGTGCATGATGATTTTTGTTGTATTTCTCCATGGATGACGGGCCTACATAAGAGCTCTTGTTTATCGAGTGTCATTACTTTCCAATCTGACTAACATATAATTCGCTCATACCGCCATTTTCTGTGCACCCTTATGAAACCACATCAACTCCTCATTCGAATATTGTGTATGTTAATCACCTTGGATCGATATAGTTTAACATTAATACATTTTTTGTGTTTCGGAGCATTGGTCAACACTTAACAAGTTGTTCTGTTAATGTCATTATTGTCGATAACATATTGTATTTGATAACATATAATAGTATATTGGGTTCCCTCATGTATGGTTGGTTTCTTATTGTATGTGCCTTATACAATCTGCCTGTAATGTCCCCTACAAGAACCCTCATTAATTTTGCCTTAACGGAGGTTGGTAGACCGAACATTCACTGCAATCAACAACCCTTTGTCTTGTCCAGCGGTGATGGATATTATGCTATGAGCCAAAAATTGTTAATTCTAGAGTTCTCATGCCAAATCAAGAACCTTTGAGAGTTAGTGAAAACCATGGCAAATGCTTGGACTCTGAATAGATCTTGCTTGAGATCTTTGGTTGGTTTGTTATGTGTTACTTAGCCAAAGCCATGAGACACATAGCTTTTATGCTTCGATGGCTCCTAATAATCTCCACGGTTAGCAAATATGCTTTGTGTATCATCCATGACTTGAGCTCCAATGAGTAGTAAATTAATGGATTAAATGTTATGAGCATGGTGAACGAATATTGCTATTGACACAGAAAGAAATACTTATATTATCACGAGGAGACTAAGCACATATTCCAATCTCACCAATAAATTTACGGGTCCTTGAATAATACTTGCAATAGCGTCCATCCTCCATTATCGCAGACTGACTTTCAATTGATCTCCCGCATTTGCCATGGAGTTGTTAGAATCAGGAGCTCGAGAGTTCTTATTTTATCCTTTGCTTCTACTATCCAATCCGCATTCGACTTTAGGAACATAGACTAGCAACTGCTTGCACAAATCACGGTACTCATAATTGATGATAGAGGTGTCCACATAATTGAAGTGTGGCACAATGACATCTTCATTTCTAGAATAATGTCCCCTTCTTGATTAACTTGGAGATTCGGGATAATTACCTTAAATTCTCTCTCCTTACAAAGATTAATAATATCTTCAGATATATACGCACCCCAATATTGTTTGATAAAGGGGAATGATTCCCAAATTGAGGATGAATAACAAAAAATATGTATTTATAAATCTCTCGTTAAGCTCTATTCACCGGTCTTCTTGTCCGTAAAAGAGGAATGAAACTCCCTTTCCTGGTCCTCTTCTATTGTCGTTATTCAAGACTCCTTTATATATGGTTGTCTCCTACTCAATTGTAATTAATATCGTAATTCTATGATCCTCGTTCATATATGAACTATTGACTGTGTTCTACGGCGTGCTCGAATTGGATGACATTAAATCCATTATGGGAAATGATTTTTGCATTATGTCAATGCCCTCCTTATGGCATATGCGATTGTCATGATTATTATAATCCAAAACCGCAAGTCATCTTATCCTCCTATTCTACCTCTGCAGACCGGCCCGTGTCCTTCGTACTCATATTGCCCAAAGTTGACAGTTGCAAGGTGAGCAGATGCAATCCAAATGATGGTGGTGATTGCTTCCATCGCTTCCTCCACTGACACATTTGCAACTTGGCTCTGATACCATGTTGAGTTTAAGATCGCTGCAAATGTAATAGCACTGTCGTAAAAGCATGTGTGTTCCAAATGCATCGATCTCTTGAATATATACATGGTAAAGATAAGAAGAGACATGTCCCTTGTCTATTCATTAATCTAATTTATTAATTTAACTATATATAATCATTATAAGAATATATATGTATATTTATATAAAATAATATCAATTATTAAATATATTAATATATATATATATATGTATATATAATAAATCAATTCTCATAATAATTATATAATCAATTTTATTTATCTGGCCAATGCTACATACATCAACACAAACAAACAAGCTCTCTGCATAGTGAAAAAGTAATAAGCATTTGAGGACTTGGAAAGCAAGAATGTTATTGGTGTAGCTGATCTCATGGGCATTGGCACTATTTGTGAATCAACTAATGCCTTTGATGAAGAAGAAGAAGAAGAAGATTTGGATAATCCATTAGATGATTGAAACATAGTATAAAGTTTCAATTATTGAAAGTCAAAAAAATGATACTTTAGCTCAATACTATTATTTTAATATTTTGATGTTGATATGATGCTATGATTACAAGGTTATGGTGTTTTTGTTGTTTTTATGATACTATGTGACATTCTAATCTTTATATATATATATATATATATATATATATATATATATATATATATGAAAAGTCAAACTTGAACCCGAACCTAAAACGACAACTTAGGTTTATCAAAAAATTTATTGGCTCTAAAAGAAGCTCACCATATTTCAAGTCAAAAGCTTCTTCAAATTTGAAAAATCAATTAATTGATAATAGTTTCTATTTTTCCAACAAAACTACACCTAGCGATTGTCATAATCAACTATTTTGGGGAACATGTCCCTATTATAAGAACTTTGTTTTATTGCTTGTTTTGGAATTAGTTTTCTTTAAAATGAACATTCTATTTCCTCATTATCAATAAATGGGCAAAGGATTAATATAAAGTGGTACTTTTTGTGGGAATATTTTATTCTTTGAATCTCTAAAAGCTACCATTGAGAACTTATAAACAAGTTCGTTTGTATTTGATACATAGGAAACGAGATCCTAGCCTAGCAATGTAGACTAAGATCTCAAATCTCCATGGCATATCATTAGAAGCATAAACTAGGTCCAACTAGAGTCCTAAAAGGAGAACTGAACACTTAGTGGGTTTATGGTTCTTTTGTATCGCAATGAATTAGAGATTGTGAAGTGTGTGCAAATGCACTAAGACTAAAAGATATCAAAACCATAACTTTCAGCCTAAACATAAGATGCATAACTGGAAATCAAAATAGAAGCTTAGATTGGAAACGAGATACAGAGAAAAACCTGGAGTATAATATGTCGGACTATGGATCAGGGAACCCTACTTTGAGGATGTCTTTGTCAATAAAAGGTTCTAGATTCTGCATAAGAAGGCTTTGCAGATATCTCTCATAAAATCATTTGAAATGTGCTATACAGTCAAGCAAGGGGACTTAGTCTAGTTGTGGGTTTCTGCCTATTCAAAATCTAGGACTGTCTATCTCAATCTACTCTACACATCTGCAACCTCTTCTACCATCCGAAGTGCACGTAAACACACAAAAAGGGGAAAAAGTAATTGTGTTGTATAAGGGCTTACTTAAGTCAAACCCTATGTTGGTGTTCCCACCTCCACAATTATGTATAAGAGAGCTTGTCCTCATTAAGGACAGAGGCTAAATCAATATTAAAATGTTGATTCAACAATATTATACCTTAGGAATGATAATGGTGGCGATGCTCTTTAGACAAGACCTCCAAGTCTTGACACAATTGCATAATCAATCATGAAATCATACTTGAAGATAGGTTTCTGTAGCTTCTTGCTCCTTGTACTCAGATCTGCTCTTGTTTTTAAGGAGTTAAGAATGCTTGAAAGGGAGGCATTACGTGTATACGCAGCCAAAGTTGAATTTGCACAATGACAAACATGGTAAATCATAACGAGATTAAATGTGGACACAATAACATGATAAATCATGAAAACATACATGAAGTTATGTTTTTGTAGCTTGTTGCTCCTTGTACTCAGATCTGCTCTTGAATTGAAGGAATCAAGTATACTTGCAAGAGATGCATTAAGTATATAAGAAGCCGAAGTTCAATTTGCACTACAAAAAACATGATAAACCATAACAATATTAAATTTTGTGCAATAACAAAAAAACCAAAGCATAATCAATCATGAAATCATACTTGAAGATACCCTGTTGTAGCTTGCTGCTCATTTGTACTTCTTCTCTTGCAATGAAGGAATTAGGAATGCTTGCAAAGGAGGCATTAAGTATATAATCAGCCAAAGTTTAATTTGCACTATGAGAAACATGATAAATCTTAACAACATTAGATGTTGACGCAATAACATCATAAAATATAATGTAAGCAATCATTACATCATACTTTAAGATAGGTTATTGTAGCTTCCTGCTCCTTGTACTCATATCTGCTCTTGCACTGAAGGAATTAGGAATACTTGTGAGGGAGGCATTAAGTGTATAAGCGGCCAATTTCAATTGGCATTATGCGAAACCAACAAACAATGAACTAGCAAATATCATTAGGGTTCATTTTATTAAAAAAATATTGAAAACCCAAAATAAAATGTATTTAAAATCTTTTTATAAATTTATCAACTTTTCCATATGAACCTCGAAGCAAACTAAAATGATTTGTTTGAATATTTGCGAAGGTTGATGGATTTTGGAATTTAGGGTTGGAACGTGGTGAGCCCTAAGGCATAAGTGGCCAATTTCAATTTGCACTATGAGAAACCAACAAACAATGAACTAGCAAATATCATTAGGGTTCATTTTATCTTAAAAAAACTGAAAACCCAAAATAAAATGTATTTAAAATCATTTTATAAAATTATCAACTTTTCCATATGAACCCCAAAGCAAACTAAAATGATTTGTTTGAATAATGGATTTCAGAATCTATGGTTGGAACGTGATGAGCCCTATGGCATAGGTGGTAAGGCTGCACAATAAAAGAGGATAAAAAGTGGCTAAGTGGGATGAAATGTACACTAAATCCTTACCTTAATGCCCTTTACTAGCTTGCCAAATATTTTGTTTGCAATTGCCAAAAAGACTCCACCCAACAGCAGCATAAAACATGGCTTACGGTTAGTAAAGTGTACCTAGGATATAAGACATCTAACTGAATTTTACAAAGCATACCAGAAACACATGAAGGTGGCTATGATTGGAGAAAAATGTGCCTAAAGATGGGAGAAAAACTTAGCACAGCTCTGCCAGCATTTGAGATGGAATTTAAGTCACAAGTCAGGCACACTTTCAAAACACATGTTTTTCAAAAGATGGCAGATCTATAAGTGAAATGGGCCTAAACTAAAGTGAGTTCAAAACACATGAATGGTGGGTTTTTTAGTAGTTCAGCACCTCAAAACTCTGCCCTCCTATACTTGGCCGCTATCCAAGTTTACAGCACTGTAAAAAATAGATATGTAAACAATATAAATGCCTATTTAAATGAGGGCTATTTTCCCCTTGGATTCAAGAAATTTTATCTCCTGTTCACCATAGAAACAAGTATTTTTTTGCAGGTCTAGGACTTCAGCACCATGTATACAGGGTTTCGACATAAAACTCCAGTGTTTCAAGGCTCTCATCTTATTGTCTAAGCTCATAATAGCGGTTTCATCAAGCATACATCATTCTGAATGAGGATTCATAGTTTTCACATCTGAATTTTGCTGGCTCACTACTAGTATTTTCAGTTTTCACCTTCAAAACCCCTGGTGGTGATTTTCAGTATGCAGTTTGCCAAAGGTGGGTTTTCCATCACATAGGAAAAATCAATAGATTTAGCATTCAATTGGGATAGAAAGTCCACAGTGATGAGGGATTGTTGTGCCAAAGTTCTCACTCAAACCCTAAGGCATGATCATGTGAATTGTTATTTGAAATCATCAAGGTGTTCATTATTGTGTCCAAGTAGAAGACTCAACCAAATTATTGCCAGGGGTGAAGTTCTGAATTTCAACTCAAGATTGGCAAGGATTATTTATCAAATTTTATGTCCATGAGTTTTCAACAACTTTTATTGGCTTTGAAAGAAGCTCACCATATTCCAGAGGATTTAACTAGACTTTCACATAAGTTTCTTCAAATTTCAAAAACAAATTAATTGATAATAGTTTTTATTTTTCCAACACAACTACATCTAGCAATTGTCATAATCAACTATTTTGGGGAAATAGAGATGATCTTATAAATAGAACTATATTTTATTGCTTGTTTTGGAATTAGGATGCTTTAAATTGTTCTACTTCCTCTTTTTCTATAAATACAGATTGGATTGTTATAAAGCGGTACTTTTTTGGGGAATATTTAATTATTCTTTGAATATTATAACCTACCATTGAGAACTTATAAATAAGTGTTTTTGTAACTGATATGTAAGCAATGATATCCTAGCCTAGGACTGTAAACTAAGAACTTAAGTCTCCATCGGATATCAGTAGAAACATAAACTAGGTCCAGCTACAGTCCTAATTGGAAAGTTGAACACTTGGTGGGTTTATGATCCTTTTGTCCTAGCTTTTTAGCATATACATAAGATACAATACTAGAAATCAGCATAGAAGCTTAGATTGGAAATGAGATACAGAGAAGAACATGTAGCTGTAGTCTAGAGTAGAATATGTTGGACTAGGGATCAGGGCACCCTAGTCTAAGGGTACCTTCGTCAACAAAAAAGTAATGGACACTAGAGCAGTGCGACTTTGTCCAAGGGTTTCTGCCTATTTGAAATCTAGGACTAAGTGTCTCAATCTGCTCTACACATATGTAAACTCTCTTCAGCGGTCAAAAGTGCACCTACACACATGAAAAGAGGGAGAAGTGGTTGTGTTTTATAGGGGCTTGCTTAAGTCAAACCTTGTGTTGGTGTTCCCACCTCCACAACAGAAATAATGATGTAAAAGAGGCTAAATCATATTTGAAATTCTGAATTGGCAAGATTATACCTTAGGACTGATAATGGTGGTGATGCTCTTTAGGCAAGACCTCCAAGTCTTTATGCAATAACATCATAGATCATAACATAATCAATCATGAAATCATACTTTAAGATAGATTGTTTTAGCTTGTTGTTCCTTGTTGATGTTTTGTAGCTTCAGTCAAATAAACACTATGAGTCATTACTAGTAAAATATGTATATATATTTAGTATATATGAGATGTATATATACTAATATATATATATATATATATATATATATATATATATATATATATATATATATATATATTATGTAAATATTAGAGAAATTAATATAATACTCGAGATATTATATATATAATCATAATTGTCATTATATTAATTACATAATAATGAATAGACATGTCCCATGAAGGGACATGTCTCTTCTTGGCTCATTCTCAATATAATGCAAGAGATTGTTGCATTTGGAAACATATACAATCAGGAGTGCTATTACGTTTGCAACGATCCTAAAAACCTTGACATGGTATCAGAGCCAAGTTGCAAAGTAAGAGAGTAGTTTGTTGATGGTGAATGTGTGACTGTCCTAGAAAATACAGTTTCGGTACGGGGACCATATCTAAAAAATACACCGTTGGATTTTTCTGAATTTTGGATACGTTGGCGATAAACAAATTTAGAAGAATCTCATTAGAGCGATTGGAAAGAAAATATTGGGTTCAAAAGTTATGATCGACTGTGTACGGGTCTATGCGAAATCTGATTTGTTAAGAAGGGTGTCTCTTTCTAGAAAGCAAGCATTAATTATAAAGTGTCACCTCTCTTGGAGAAATCAAGTAATTTCACAAGAAGACATAAGTATTGTTCAACAATATAAGAGTGGAAATTTTACATTGTGGGGAGAATAACAACCAATGTTACATTCCCATTTGAACCATCCTTAGTGGGGAGATGATTCAAAGGGGAGATGTCTTTCAAATAATCTGAGAAGGTGTTTTTTGATTTGATGTATATGGATAGTAAAAGAGCGAGGTTCCTTCTTTAAAATCCTAACCGCTTGAAGGGAGATCCAATCATATTGAAGGTTGTCATAGTGTATAGAATCTTTGGATATTCAAGACAAGTCATGTGAAGAGTTTTGGTAATGTTCGAGAACAGAGACATCATTTTGTGAATTTGCATCATATTTTCTATATGGGCTCACCTTACAAAATGAAATAATTGAAATTTATAAAAGATAAGTATTCCATGTTTTATTAATGCACATAATTTTTAAGTTTGTAATTCATGCTATGCTATTGGTTAGTAAAATCTTGTATGCTTCTATCATTGGTATTTTCGGTCAAGATAGTTTAGTGAGCTATTTGTAATATCTCTTTGACATACCTTCAAGGCAGAAGCACAAGAAAATTGAATTCAAGGGAGAAAGAACTTAATGCTTGCAAACTAATTAATGATTGAGACTAGACGCAGAGGGAGTCTGACATTTCAAAAGAAGACAAGAGGTTGATACAAGAACTTGAGCTTTAGAGGGAGAAGATAGAGGATATGGTAAAATCAACTTTTGATAATCTTGGTCGTATTGATTCAGAGGGAGTAGTCCATACTGAGATGGATTCTCCAATGATCAAGAAACTATAATAGTCGGAGGACTAGGAATCATGAATGCCTTTTGGGCCATGTGTAAATCATGAGGAAGTGACGACTTCCAAATGATTATCACTTGTATTTGTTAAAGTTATTGGAAGGTTATCTTACAATAACTTGATCTTCTATCATGATAGACATCTTATGATGGCTGAAACAGATCATGATAGATGATATCTTGCATGGTGGATTGAGTTCCTTAAACAGGCCATGATCTTCTATTGTGATAGACATCTTATGATGGCTGAAACAGATCATGATAGATGATAGGAATGTTCCTATGGTAAGTATTGTTGAGGGTACATGTGCACATTACCTATAGGACATTTTTTGAGTTATGGTGAATATCATGAGACTTGATATTCTCGTTCAAACCATATCTCTGATATCATATTGAGGTGATATCTAAAATATTTTTTGAGTTATGGTGAATATCATGAGACTTGATATTCTTGGTCAAACCATATCTCTGATATCATATTGAGGTGATATCTAAAATATTTTGAGTTATGGTGAATATCATGAGGCTTGATATTCTTGGTCAGACCATATCTCTGATATCATATTGAGGTGATATCTAAAATATTTGTTGAGTACCTGGTGGACATCATGAGACTTGATGTTGGTAGGTCAGTACTCTGAGTACATGGTGAATATCATGCAACTTGATATTCTGTGGCCAATACTCTCAATATCATGAGATGATATTCTTATGATCTATGAGTTATGGTGAATATTATGTGACTTGATATTCCTAGTCAAACCATATCTCTGATATCACGGTAAATGATATCTTTTGATCCTAATCATGTGTTTAATCTTCCCTAGCTAAGAGGGAGTGTTGATGTTTTGTAGCTTCAGTCAAATAAACACTATGAGTCAATGCTAGTAAAGATATGTATATATATATATTTAGTATATATGAGATGTATATATACTAATATATATATATATATGTAAATATTATTATTATGTAAATATTAGAGAAATTAATATAATACTCAAGAGATATTATATATATATATATATATATATATATATAATCATAATTGTCATTATATTAATTACATAATAATGAATAGACATGTCCCATGAAGGGACATGTCTCTTCTTGGCTCATTCTCAATATAAATGCAAGAGATTGTTGCATTTGGAAAACATATACAATCAGGAGTGCTATTACATTTGCAACGATCCTAAAAACCTTGACACTCCTTTTACTCAAATCTTCTCTTCACTTGAATAAATTAGGAATGCTTGCAAGGGGCCAAAGTTAAATTTGCACGATGATAAACGTGATAAATCATAACAAGATTAGGAACTAGGAATACTTGCAAGGGAGTCATTAAGTGTATAAGAAGCCAAAGTTTAATTTTCTATATGAGAAACCAACAAACAATGAACTAGGAAATATCATTAGGGTTCATTTTATTAGAAATAATTTGAAAACCCAAAATAAAATGCATTCTAAAATCTCTTTTAAAAATTATCAACTTTTCCATATGAACCTCAAAGCAAACTAAATTGATTTTTTTGAATATTTTTATGTTTGATGGCTTTTGAAATTTATGGTTGAAACGTGGTGAACCCTGTGACATAGGTGGTAAGGCTACATCGTAAAACGGGAGAAAAAGTGGCTAAGTGGTAGGAAATGTGCACTAATACCTTATCTTAATACATTTTACTAGCTTGCCACATATTTGGTTTGCAATTGCCAAACAAATACTCCACTGAACAGCAGCATAAAACATGGCAATAGGGTTAGTTAAGTCTACTTGGGATTAAAACATCTAAGTGAGTTTTGAGAAGCATAACAGAAGCACATGAAGGTGGCTATGACAGGAGAAAAAAGTGGCTAGAGATGGGCAAAAAACTTAGTAAAGCTCTGCCAGCATTTGAGAAGGAATTGAAGTCACAAGTAGAGCACACTTTAGGCTTTGCCACCAAAACTTCAAAAGAAGGCAGACCTATACGTGAAATGGACCTAAACTAAACTGAATTCAAAACACGTGAATGGTTGGTTTTTTAAGTGGTGTTGCCATCTCCAAACTCTGCCCTCCTATAGTTACTTTGCCACTGTACAAGTTGACAGCACTGCAAAAAACGAATATGTAAAACATGGAAATGCCTATTTATATGAGTAATTTTCACTTGGATTCAAGAAAAATTAATCTCCTGTTCACAATAGAAACAAGTGTTTTTTTGCACGTTTAAGATTTCAGCACCACGTATGCAGGTTCACATACAAGTCCAATGTTCAAGGCTCTCATCACATTTTCTAAGCTCACAAAAGTGGTTTCATGAAGCATACATCATTCTGAATGAGATTTCATAGTTTTCACACTTGAATTTTGCAGCCTTACTGCTAGTATTTTCAGTTTTCATCTTCAAAACCCCAAGCAGTGATTTTTCAGTATGCAGTTTTCCAAAGGTATTTACATCAAATAAGAAAAATCAATAGATTTAGCATCCAGTTTGGATAGAAAGCTCAGAGTGATGAGGGATTGTTGTGCTAGAATTCACACTCAAACCCTATGGCATGATCATGTGATATTGTTGTTTGAAGTCATTGAGGTGTTCATTATTGTGTCCAAGTAGAAGACTCAACCAAATTATTGCCAGGGGTGAAGTTCTCACTTTCAAAACCTCAAGATTGGCAACGAGTATTCGTCAAATTTTATGTCCATGAGTTTTCAATAACTTTTACTGGCTCTAAAAGAAGCTCATCATATTTCAAGGGATTCACCGAAGTTTTCAAGTCAAAAGTTTCTTCAGATTTCAAAAATCAATTAAGTGATAATAGTTTCTATTTTTTCAGCACAACTACAAATATCATGGAAGAGTTAGATATCTTAAATATAGATTATTGTAAAACATCATGAGATATCTACCTAACGGTGCTTATTAACCCTTTTGATAAGATCAGTCATAACGGCAATGCTCGAAAGCTCTTAAGGAGTCTAGATCGATGTGTCAATTTTCATAATTGTTAATCATGAAGCAAATATTCAAATACATGCTAGACTCGATGCATAAATACTCAAAAAACACAAGGCATAAATATGTAAGATATGAAGCATAAGATGCAAGGCGTACCCATACACTCTGCCCTCCTATACTTAGTTTAGGGGTACCCATAAGATGAGTTTAGTTGGCAAGTGTATGAGTTTCCAGCACTGCGAAGAACAGATATGCAAAACATGCAAATGCCTATTTATATGAGAGTCGTTTTTCATTTGAATTCAAAAAAATTATCTACTGTTCACAGTAGAAACAAGTATTTTTTGGCAGGTATGTGCAAGGACTTCAGCACCACATTTGCAGGGTTTTCACATACAACTAGTGTTTCGAGACTCAAAGCACATCTTCTAAGCTGACAACACTGGTTTCATCAAGCATACACCATTCCAAATGAAAATTCATAGTTTTCAGACCTGAACTTTGCTGCCTCACTGCTAGTATTTTCAGTTTTCAATATGCAGCCTGCCAAAGCTGGGATTTCCATCACATAAGAAAAATCAATAGATTTTGCATCCAGTTCGGAGAGAAAGGTCACAGTGATGAGGGATTGTTGAGCTAAAGTTGTCATTCAAACACTGCGGAATGATCATATACTGTTGTCTTTTGAAGTCATCAAGGTGTTCATTATTGTGTCCGAGTAGAAGACACGACCAAATTATTGTTAGGGGTGAAGTTCTCAATGTCAAAGCCTCAAGATTACAAATGGGTATTCATCAAGTTTTTTGTCCATAAGTTCACAAAAACTTTTACCAGCTTTGAAAGAATTTCACCATATTTCAAAGGATTCACCTCAATTTTCACATCGAAGATTTCTTCAAAATCAATTTATTCATAAAACTTTGCATTTTTTCAAAACAACTACATCTAGCAGTTGTCATAACCAATTGTTTTGGGGAGATAAAGATGAACATAATCAGACCTTTATTTTATTGTTTTTTTTTAATTAGTTTGATTACCTTATTCTCTATAAATAGGGCTAGGACTGTTATAAAGTGGTATGTTTTGGGAATATTTTATTATTATTTGAATCTCTGAAGGCTACCCTTGAGAAATTATTAATAAGTGATTCTGTAATTCATACATAGGAAATGAGATCCTATCCTAGGAATGTAAACTAAGATCACAAATCTCCATGGCATATCATTAGAAGCATAAACTAGGCTCAGCTACAATCCTAATACAAGAGTTGAACACTTGAGGGGCTTATGCTCCTTTTGTTTTGCAATGGATTTGAGATTGTGATATGTGTGTGTGTGAGTGAATAGATTAAATGATAGCAAAACATTAACTATTAGCATAAACAATAAGATACAAAATTGGAAATCAACACAGAAGGTTAAATTGGAAATGAGATACAAAGAACCTGTAGCTACAATCTAGAATAGAATGTGTTAAACTGAGGAGCAGGACGCCCTAGTTTGAGGGTATCTTCATCAACAAGAGGTTCTAGATTCCGAATCAAATGAGTTTTCAAATCAATCTCTCCGAAAATCATCTGATAAGTGCTACACATTGGAGTATGGAGACTTAGTCAAGGGATTTCTGCCTGTTTGAAATCTAGAATTGTTTGTCTCAATCTACTCTACACACTTGCAGCCTCCTCTGCAGTCGGATATGAACTGGCAAACACGAAAAGAGGGAAAAATGGTCGTATTGTAAAAGGGTTTGCCTAAGTCCAAACTTATGTTGGTGTTCCCACCTCCACAACAACAATAATGATGTAAACCAAAGCTTGTCCTCAAAAAGGATAGAGGCTAAATCATAATTGAAATGCTGAATTGACAAGATTATACCTTAGGACTGATTATACTACAGAAGGTGGTGGCAAAGCATCAGGACCTAGGACATAGGATCAAGTCTCAAGATTGGCATATGACAACACTAGGAAAGTTAAGGTCCAAATAGGCTTAAAATGACCCAAGAGAAGGCACACTAAAAAAAGGGCCTAAATAGATTGTGAAATTGTAGAGAGGTACAATTTACTACAATACAGTAATGAGAATAAATTTTACAAAACATTTCATTCAAACCTTGAAGTCAAGTTAGTGTTTTTGTCTAGTGAATGAATGTGAGTTGATGTTAAGCCTGATATACAAAAAATTATTTTGAGGTTATTGATCGTGTCTATAATTTTGCTAACTAAATGGAATTGAGTAACTTAGTCAATCTTTGCATCAATGCTCGTTATTCATAAAGTGAAAACATTGATTGTCATTGAGCAATTTATTTTCATGAAATCATGTGGAGTTCAATCATCTTATTTTTTCACATTAATGCAGATTCGTTGGTCTTAAGTTTAGCCAGTAGTCAGTAGTCATTTTTATTATTCCGTCAAATCTTTGTTTACAATTGACTATTTACCTCTGCTTTAACCAATAGGAAGTTGTCTTCATTTGTGCTTAAGTTAGTTTATCTCCTTTAGAATTTAAAAATCTTGCTACAAAACTTTATTGTTAAATCTTGCTATAAATCTTGTTAAATCTAGTTCAACACTTGCCTTCAAGGGAGAAACAATAATTTAGCAATTTATATAATGGAAAACCCCATTGAAATCATGACGTCTAGTGTTGTCATGTCCCATTTCCAAAAATACCACTTCCAAATTTTAGCAAGTCGATCTGTCCAAAAATAGTAAGCCAGGACCTATTGATAGACCAAAAATTAATAATCTTTTTAGCGATTTGGTTAAATCAAAAATAATGTTTAATCATCAAAGATATTGTTTTAAATTTAATATTCAGTTTTTGGCATGGGTTTTGGAGGAAATATTTATGGCATTAGAAACTGCCCTTAATTGCATTTGACAACTTTTACCAAAATAGTAATTTCTTTATTAAATAGAAGAAAGTGGAGAGCAAGTAGCAAAGACTTACCTTACTTGTCTAGCAAGATTCTTCCCTATTTTGCATGTGGTTTGGGCACCCAAATTACTTTTGAAGTTATGCTGGGGTTTAAGTATTGTTTTGGCTCCATTTTCATTCATTGTCTCATGTTATTTTGAAAAGATGATGCTTTCTCTTTACAGGTTGGTAATCCTATGAAGACCAATTTTCAGGGCTGATAAGCCATAGAGATTTTAGGTTCAAGGGCGGTGGTTCCACAGGTCTCTAGGAGAAATCTCACCCAAAGGTTGCTATTGTGTTGAAGGCTTTATCCATGATTACAGGTGTTTTGCAAGGTAATAACATAGTTCAGGATTTATTTTCTGATTATGTTTGTCGGTAATTACTAATAACATTATTTACTGTTCATTTGTTGTTATTCAGTCCTATCGTTAAGTCAATATTTCAATTTGGGTTTTTTTGGTGAGGTTTGGTTCCAAATAGTGTAGCTTGACATTGCCTACAGGCACTAGTTGTGTCCAGAATTTTTGAATAAAGATTTGTATGAACCTATTTACTGTAATGAGACATTTTGTGACAGTAAATATAGGTTATATCCTTGCTGCAACATTGTGAAATCAAGTATTATCTCTTCTTGTGAAGTTGTTTGCTTTCCGGGTGCTTCTTCAATTAATTGCAATGTTACCCCAAGTTTCCGGAACGGGGACAGCAGGGGACGGGGGGACGAGTTTCTCGGACAGCAAATTTTTTTGCCAAGTTTGGGGACAGCTGTATAAATATAGGGAGATTTTAAAATATATAGGGAAACTTGCACATATACATTACATTCATATGAAAACATAATAGAACCTTAACATACAACACTTCAATAATCGAACTCAATACTCAATATGCATTCATAATTCATTGTCAATATGCACGTAATATTAAAATCATAGTTGAAAATAACGGCGATATATTGCCAATATCGCGAGATATCGCACAGAAAATGAGTAGCCGATATCATCGCATAATAAACCGGCAACGAGTTTTATAAAAAAATCGCTGCAATTTGTAAGAAAAAATCGTCGTGTCGCACGATATATTCAACCAAAAAATCGTTGAAAAGTCACGCCTTTGTCATTTGCAGATGCGTTTAGGGTTTCAATTTAAAATTAAATAAATCTTGACTTTTGTGTGCATTCACAATAACACAGTGGCAGTGGCCGGTAGGAAGAGACCTGTAGCACGACACGACAAGTTCGATTTTGCTGCGATCTGTATAATTGCATTGTTTAAAGTTTTTATTTTTTATTATCAGTTAAAATATATTATAGTCTGAAATATATAATCACGATTCACAACATTGTTTTATTTTAATTTTCAGTCTGAGATATATGATTTAAAAAACGACAATGTTCATTAATAAATTTAGTAGATATATTATATATAATACATATGACATATTACAGATTCATTTAGATTTATAAAATAAATTATGTGTAAATGTATTTACTAATTTTATACCATAAAATACTGAATTTTATTTAATACAGAATAAATTAATATTAATACTATTTAATAATTATATGTACATTGTAAATAAAATATAGAATATAGATTCATAATTTCATTTACGATGAAATAAAATACTAATAATTAATAGATTTATTGTCACGACCCCTCTATAGCCATCATTTGCGATTTCCATGTACTTAAAGATAACTTGATACGTACATCATCTTTTATCATTATGCTCTATCTAACTTAATTGATTTTTAAATTACTTAGATGTTAATTGTGTAATTATTCTCGACTATTTAATTTAATTGAGTAATTCGCGATTATTCAATTTAATCTCTTAAATATTACTTATTTGATTATTTCGCGATTATTCAATTTAATCTCTTAAATGTTACCTATTTGATTTTTTTCGCGATTATTTAAATTAAGTCTATCATAAATATTTATCAACTTTACTAATAAAAATTAAATTAGACACTTCGATAATTATTATCATTTAATAATAATAATAAAATTATTAAATACTATGAGTAATTAAGTAAAGACAAATAATATAAATAAAAATTAAAAAATAATAAAGTCATTTATCATTTAAGATAAAATCGATATAAGACATAAAATAGATATTAATGATGCAATAAAAGACATTATTTATTTAAAACTATGACAAAGTGCTTTTATTTGTATAACTTCATGAAAGGCCAACATACTCAACCCCAGAGTTCCGAGAATCGCCCATGAATCGCCTGAATCGGGCGATTCACAATTCGATTCACAAAAAATGATTTTTTTTAATCGGAAATCGGAACCGCTGATTTTTTGGGCTGAATCGCATGAATCGCCTAAATCGGTGATTCATGCCATGAATCGCCTGAATCGGATACCATGAATCACCATGAATCAGCGGATTGCTAAAAAGTCAAGTCAAATTTTAAAAAAACACAAATATTTTCAATGTTTTTTTTTGCCTTTCCTATTTGTTGTAAGTTTATACAAATATAACATTTAAGTATAAGTTTGATTTATTTAATTTCTTATACTTTAAGTTATATTTGTATAAATTATAAAATATATACACTTCAAGATGTTTGAGATAGGTTCCAACTTCATAGGAGTTAAGCTGCAGATTCTAGATTTTGAAAATTCCAGACTTAACCAAATTTCAGGATTCAACAAGCCTTTAGCAGGGTTACCTCCCACAATCCATCATGGCTTTCTAAGGTCAAACTGAAGCTGGCAAAAGGATTCTCAAAGGGTTTTAACTCGTTTTATCACAAATCACTTGGTTTCGACCCCATCTCTATGACAAACTTAGCTTAGCTCTCGCCCAAATCCCAGACAGACATGACTTCCCAACAGGCCAAAATCATTCAAACCTCATTTGCCGGACCTAGGGACTTGAAAACAGCCACCAACAAAGACTACCTAAGATCTAGTTATGAAGACTTTGACATTTGGCATTGATCAATGATCAAGCATCATAGATTCACACTATGAAACGATTTAGTTTTATGGATCTTACAGATACTGATAGACATATGTTTCATGGATCTTCATCTTACATACATTTATGATTTGATGTCTTATGGATCTTCATCTTACATACATTCTATGATTTGACTCATTACGATCCTATGATTTCTATTTACTTTAGCTACAATTTACATTTTACGTGTAATGTATGCGATGGATTTATCATTTATGTTCCTTGTTTATGTATATTAGCTTCTATTTGATTATGTTATAGTGTGTTTAAGTTATATTCAATAAAGGGTGCCTGAAATAAGTTTTAAATTGTTAAAATCTCTAAATTTCAAGGGTTTTTTAAATTTGCCGATTCGTGGCCGATTCACGATTCGATTCGGCCTTGCCGATTCCGATTCTCGTTTCTTTGCTCAACGCACAACCCTATATTAGACATTTTTATTATTTAATTTAGGAAGGAATGCAACACAGCATAAGTATACATGCGTCCAGCTCCGGATGGAGGAAAGATGTCACTCAAAAACGTGTCCAGCTGAATAGATAAGGCTTACGCATGGAGTCAGGAAGATCTGATTTGAACATATCAACAAGATGTTTCGGGAAGAAAAAAATGCCCTAGCAGCACCGAATAGAAATGTCAATAAATAGAGTTTGAACCATTGTTTTGGGGAAGAAGGGACGCAGCGGCTGGGAATAAATCTCTAGTGCTTATTTTGCTTTCAAAATTATATATATTTATACAGATCCTTGTGTGCGATTTTTCCAAAAGAAAACTACTTTTATTTTTTGTTATTTTAGAAGAAAATAAAAGTAGAGAAAAGAGAGTTTTTGTATCTGGAACTGAGCGTATTTTGCAGCCAAGGCAAGGATAAATCATCAGACTCACCAGGTATGTTAAGTTCCATCTCTTATTTGGAAGCCTTATCATTTTCTTTTCATATTAATAGATCATAATGGAAAAGAAGAGAGAAATTGTTTTGGAAATAACACTCTTTCAGAATATGTGTATATTCCTGCCTGTATACATGAAACTTAGCACTGTTGTGGTTATATTTGATGATATACTTTGGGGTTATATACTTATGTTCACCAGTACTATTTGATATTGTTGTAGCAATATTTGATGTTAAGTCTAACACTGCTATAGCAGCATCTAATGTTGTATTTGATACTGCTATAACTGTATTTGATACTATGCTTTGATACTGCTGAAACTGTATGTGATGACACTCAAAATCTGACAAATACTAGCTTACCTTTACCAGATTATTTATTGAATACAGGCTGTTCTCTTTTCCATATTTACTTTTACCTGCATATGGTCAGCTAAAGAAGAGTAGAAAACATAACTATTATATTCTTGGAAATACTATAAAAAAAAGGAGAAAACAAAAAAAATTGATGCAACATACCATATCAGTAAACGAAAATGGCAAAGGATTTTCTTGAGATTATATACCCCTAGATTGTGCACAGCTATTGTTGTCTTCTGTACTGGAAAATTATATTTTCTTTCTTTTATATTTACTGGAAAACAGAGGCAGCAGGCTATATTACCTTAAAATAAATCTTTCATTTGATTAAGACCTCATTATGAGTTGTTCTGTAACTCACCGACATTCAGCTCAGTTAGCCATAGGTTTAACTGCTTGTTTATTTATTTGTTGGTATTATTCAAATAACTTTCAGAATCTGTTTTTTTAGTAAAGATTTAACATTTAGATATAGCTTTAGCTTATACAGAATACATATACACAATTGGCAGATTTCTAAGTTCTGCTTCAGAGACTAAACAAAGCTGAACAAATATAAACTTAAGTCTTGGACCCTCAAACTTGTATTCACACACCCCTATGACAGTCCCAAACTGGTGCTGAGAGGGGAGGGGTGAATCAGCACCTCCAAAACCTTTTTCTCTTTAAATCTGGTGAAGTAAACTTACAGCTCAAAAGAAAACAATCACACAGTGACACCAGATTTATCACGTGGAAACTCAATTAGGGTGAAAACCACGGTGTGAGGAGACCTCACAAATTTTGTATTCTTCTGGAGTACAGCCTATTAGGAGCCTTCCCGATTAAAGGATCAAAACACACTGTTAGATGTGACCCGATAAAGGGGTTTGTTACAATGAGGCCGGTTAGTGCCTGCCTGGTTAAAAGACTTTAGAACATCTTCCAAAATGTCACCCAGTTAGGGGATTTGATACAAGGGACTTATTAGAGTCCACCCAAATACTGGGATTTAACTATTGTAATTGGTAGAGAGCAATAGAAGGATTGACCTTTTACAAATGGTTTTGCATAGCCTGATAAGATCTCTGTTTGAGCTCAACTGAGAAGCATCACTAATCGCTGCAGGTGTGTTCTCCTCTACTATTGTGCTTCTCTGCACAATCTTCTTTCTCACTTCTTTCTTCTTTTCACCCCTGACTTTTTCAGCATACAGGTTCACCCTTTTACTCGGCAAAATGAAGGCAACTTCTATTCTTCATAAGCAGAAGAATATTTAGAGCCCAAGCCCTAATCGCGCTCCTTATGCATGACCTAATTACAGATCCTTATCAGATTCATTACTCAGTGGAGTATCAGTTCACTGAGGAAACATCTGATGTATGCCCTTGCTTTATCTGCTTTAAAAATAAAATAGTAGTTGTGTGTCAAGCAATTTTCCTTCAAAAGAGATAACACTTTGTTTTAAAGCCACAGATTTTGGCTTTAAAACCTCCAGACACGCCTCAAACCAATCACCAGTATAACTCAAAGACTTCCGGATTTAGAGTAGAAAATCTCGGTCAAAGAGTTAGTTGGAACAGATAGTTTGACTAAGACTTCCTCGGTTCATACCGGAGTCATTAATATATCGATTGAGATCTTCATGTTGTGAACAGGTAAGAGTCTTTGACTTGTTACTGTCCCTTCCTTGGCTTACCGGTTGCACCGTCCTCAGTTGTATTGTTGACACCGGTTAGCTATTGCTTTATCTGTACTTGTCTACACCAATTGTAGCCCAGTCCTCAGTTGATGCTGGAATCCTCTTTTCCTTAACTGTGTACACTGCCTGGTGGCAAAGGCTTTGTATAGTGACCGGTGGTATTTGCTTATCTATCTTGTATATTGGCACCATCGGCCAAACCATCCTTTCATATAGATCACCTTGGATCTTTAGACTTTGTAGAGGTGACAAGTCTCTATACTCTTTTGCCAATCAATGACAATACTTGTATCGGTAGTAGGCTTACCGATTACCATCACTTGATGCCAACAATCTCCCCCTTTGGCATTGATGGCAAAACTTTGATAGGCAATCACAATATCAACAGGTTACTGTGCTTGTATCTCAATCTCTATACCATTGCTACTGCTACAGTCTTGCAGTTATTGCCAAACTCTCCCCCTTTTTGACAATAATGCTAAAGGCTAGTCAAAAAGACTACCTTTATCTAATCTGCTCCCCCTACGAGCAGCATTCCCTTTTCATCAGTCCAGAAAAGATGAGGTGTAACCCTCTGTTGAAGCACAATGAACTGATGATCACCTTTCCAGGTTTACTAAAGATCATGAAGGGGTATCACCCCTAGTTTACCTCTGAGATACTCAAAAGTACTCTTCGATAATGGCTTGGTGAAGATATCAACAATTAGATTTCCATCTTTTCTAATCTTTAGATACATGTTGTTGTTGTCCCCGGTTCTTGTGAATCCTATAGTCAGAAGATATGAATGTAGCCTTTCATACCATGCCCTTGGAGCTTGCTTAAGTCTATAAAGAGCCTTTCTCAACTTACAGACCATACCATCATCATGAGCAGATGTGAAGCTTTCCGGTTGTTCAATGTAGACTTCTTCCAAAATTTCATTCAAGAATGCAGACTTGACATCCATCTGATACACTGTAAACTTCTTGTGTGCAGCATAAGCAAGAAGAATTCTCACTCCTTCCAGTCTTGCTACCGGTGCAAAGGTTTCTCCATAGTCCAATCTAGCTTTCTGGGCATATCCTTTGCAAACCAGTCTTGCCTTATTTCTTATTACTTTCCCATCCTCATTCAGCTTGTTCCTGTAGACCCACTTGGTCCCTATGACATTCTTGTCCTTTGGTCTTGGTACAAGCTCCCATGTGTCATTCTTCTCAATTTGCTCAATTTCTTCCTCCGTGGCCTTGACCCAGTTTTTATCTTCTAGAGCTTCCCTAGTGGATTTAGGCTCTATACAGGAAAGTAAACAGATATTCTCTCTGGCCTTTTTCCTAGTCAAGACATTAGCATGTTTGTCACCAATAATATTGTCAGTGGAGTGATATGTGACATACCTTGGAAGAACCGGTCTCTGTTCTCAATCTGGCTCTTCTGGTTGAGAATTTTCTCCATCATGGTTCTGGGCATCATCTTGTTCACCATCCTGAGTTAACCTGTTGTCTTCAAGTACAGTCTCCCTCTCTAGATGTATGTTCATGTGTATTTCTCCTTCATCTTCAGTTGCTACTTTATTGAACTCAAAGGCATTTCCTTCATTTAGGCCTCCAAGACTGTCATGATCATCATGACCGGTCTTCTTATCCGGTTCTGAAGATTCATCAACCTTTACGTTGATGCTTTCAATTATTTTGCCTGTTCTAATGTTCAAACACCGATAGGCCTTACTTTTCGTAGAGTAACCCAAAAAAGTTTCTTCATCGCTATTGGGATCAAACTTCCCAGAGTACATATCTCTTTTGATGTAACATTTACTACCAAAGATTTTGAAGTAACCTACAGTAGGAGTGTGCTTGAAACATAGTTCATAAGGAGTCTTACCGGTTCCCTTTTTGACTTGAACTCGGTTTAGTGTGTAGACAGCAGTACTGACAGCTTCTCTCTAGAAGTGATGAGGGAGATCCTTCTGAATCAACAGAGTCCTTACACAATCAATCAGTGTTTTGTTTCTTCTTTCTGCTACTCCATTTTGCTGAGGAGTCCTTGGTGCAGAAAACTGTCTCTTTATTCCATGTTCCTCACAGTAATGAGTGAACTCCTGAGAGGTGTACTCACCTCCTCTGTCTGACCTCAGGCACTTCAAGCTTTTACCGGTTTCCTTTTCCACTCTAGCCTTGTAGATTTTGAACATGTGGAAGGCTTTTGATTTCTCTCTAAGAAAGAGTGTCCACATCATTCTTGAGAAGTCATCTACAAAGATCATGAAGTACCAGTCTCCATGATAGCTCTTTGTCTTCATTGGTCCACACAGATCTGTGTGCACAAGATCTAGAACATTTTCAGCAGTAAAAGACTTACTGTTGAAGCTTGTTCATATCAATTTTTCTAACTGACAATAAACACCACTAATGGGTTTTGTAATCTCAAGGAGTCCTCTAACCGATTTTTTTTGCTTGCTTTGACGATGCTGACAAAGTTTATGTGGCAGTCTCTTGTGCCGTAGCCAGCTATTGTCTTCCTTAGAGACAAGACAGATTTTACTTGATTCTCCTCTGACTAAAACTATCAAACAAGCTCCTTCCATCGAGTCTAGGTAGAACAGATTGTCTTTGTTGTCTACCAGTTGCAACATGGGTTCCAAACTGATTTTTGACTATATAAGAACCTTGTCCGAATTCCAACTAGAATCCTTTGTTGTTCAGCTATGCAACACTCATTAAGTTGTACTTGAGTCCTTCCACCCAGTACACATCTTCACAAACAACATTGTTGCAGAGAGCAATAGAACCTTTACCTTTGATGGCACAGGGGGCATTGTTACCAAAGGTAACTGATCCGCTGTCATTGAGCTCCAAGTTGATAAACTTGTTCTTGTCACCGGTCATGTGGTGAGTGCAGCCGCTATCAATGATCCAATCATCAAGATGATGAGATCTGGATATGAGTGCTACTTCATCTATCACTGGGCTCTCCTCCTTTATTGCAACAAATGCAATTTCAAAATCCTCAAAGTCTTAAGACTCATTGTCTGTGACTCCTTCCTCTGCAAGATAGCATTCCTTCTTTGCTTTTCTCTTGAACCGGTCTCTTTTATCTTTATGTTCATTATCAGGACACCTTGCACGAATATGTCCTATCTTGTTGCAAGAGAAGCATTTCAAAGGGAGCTTTCCCTTGTACTTTTCTTTTCCTCTAGGGAATCTCCTAGCGATGAGTGCTTCAAACTCATCTTGCTCCATCTCCTCTGAGAGCAGATTCTCAACAAGATTGCCAATCTTACCAGTAGAGCAGTTACCGGTTTCACTTCCCTTTTTGGTGGAAGAGATATTGACAGAGGACTTAAAAGCTGCTTCCTAAATGGGTAAGCTATTATCAAAGTTACTTAATTCAAAGACAGCCAGCTTACCGATTAGGGAGTCTAGGGTGACTTGATATTTGGTCACCGATCTGAGATCTTGAATGGCAGAGATCTTGATAGCATACTGAGGTCTGAGAGTTCTCAGTATTTTGCTAACCACCTCCTCTTCACTGAGCTTTCCTCTAGCGCATCTGATGGAGTTGATCACCTCTTTGATCTGGTTGTTATATTGCTCGATGTCTTCTCCTTCATTCATCCTCATGTCATCATATTTTCCTCTGAAGCTTTCAACCTTGGCTCTTTGAACATTTGGATCTCCTCAATAAACCGTTTGCAACTTGCCCCACATCTTGAAGGCAGAATCAAGATGTTGGATCTCAGCATAGACATGATCAAGTAGTGTGCTAGCTATCATATCCATAGCAGACATGTGCTCGGTTTTGATCTTCAGTTCATTAGGTGTCAAAGTGTCAGCAAGTTCATTGTAATCGGTGGTAACATGATTCCAGTACTGATCTCCGATGGTCTTCATGTACAACTTCATTCTACTGCACCACAGAGTAAAGTTTTCCTTTGAAAACTTTGGTCCTTCCTTTCTCATCATCTTGACTTTTTCTTTATGTTGTTAAGCGGTAAAGAAAACAAGACTTGGCTCTGATACCAATTGACAGTCCCAAACCAATGTTGAGAGGGGAGGAGTGAATCAGCACCTCCAAAACCTTTTTCTCTTTAAATCTGGTGAAGTAAACTTACAGCTCAAAGGCAAACAGATTTAAGCATATAATAACAGTAAGCAAACAATCACACAGTGACACCAGATTTATCACGTGGAAACCCAATTAGGGTGAAAACTACGGTGTGAAGAGACCTCACAAATTTTGTACTCTTCTGGAGTACACCTTGTTAGGAGCCTTCCCGGTTAAAGGATCAAAACGCATTGTTAGATGCGACCCGGTTAAGGGGTTTGTTACAATGAGGCTGGTTAGTGCTTGCCTGGTTAAAGGACTTTAGAACACCTTTCAAGATGCCACCCGGTTAGGGGATTTGATACAAGGGACCTGTTAGAGTCCACCCAAATACTGGGATTTAACTATTGTAATTGCTAGAGAACAATATAAGGATTGACCTTTTACAAATAGCTTTGCATAGCCTGATAAGATCTTTGTTTGTGCTCAACTGAGAAGCATCACCGATTGCTACAGGTGTGTTCTCTACTATTGTGCTTCTCTGCACAATCTTCTTTCTCACTTCTTTCTTCTTTTCACCCTTGGCTTTTTCAGCATACAGGTTCACCCTTTTACTCAACAAATGAAGGCAACTTCTATTCTTCACAGGCAGAAGAATATATAGAGCCCTAGCCCTAATTGCGCTCTTTATGCATGGCCTAATTACAAATCCTTATCGGATTCATTACTCAGTGGAGTACCAGTTCACTAAGGAAACATTCGATGCATGCCCTTGCTTTATCTACTTTAAAAAAAAAATAGTTGTGTCAAGCAACTTTCCTTCAAAAGAGATAACGCTTTGTTTTAAAGCCACAGATTCTGGCTTTAAAACCTCCAGACGCGCCTCAAACCGATCACCAATATAACTCAAAGACTTCCGGATTTAGAGCAGAAAATCTCGGTCAAAGAGTTAGTTGGAACAGATAGTTTGACTATGACTTCCTCGGTTCATACCGGAGTCATTAATATATCAATTGAGATCTTCATGTTGTGAACAGGCAAGAGTCTTTGACTTGTTATTGTCCCTTCCTTGGCTTACCGATTGCACCGTCCTCGGTTGTATTGTTAACACCAGTTAGCTGTTGCTTTATCTGTACTTGTCTACACCGGTTGTAGCCCGGTCCTTAGTTGATGCCGGAATCCTCTTTTCCTTAACTGTGTACATTCCCTGGTAGCAAAGGCTTTGTATAGTGATCAGTGGTATTTGCTTATCTGTCTTTGTATATTGGCACCATCGGCCAAACCATCCTTCTTTCATATAGATCACCTTGGATCTTTAGACTTTGTAGAGATGACAAGTCTCTATACTCTTTTGCCAATCAATGACAATACTTGTACCGATAGTAGGCTTACCGGTTACCATCACTTGATGCCAACACCCTATGTCTAAAAACTAAGCGAAAAGTTAGTATACATTCTATGAACTCCGTAAATAGATGGAAGGATGTTTCAGAACAGTGAATGCATGACTAACTATAACACCAAAAATAATCCAATAAGACAACTCTGGAAATCAACTGATAAACTCAATGGGAACAGCTAATAGGTCCAATAGAGAATTTTAGCAGTTTAGTGGGGATAATAGTTTAAGGGAAAAGAAAATAGAGGATCCACAACATGCGCGGATAGGTAAACCTCATACATTTTCTAACATGAACCATTGTATGAAAAGTTCATAGTAATAAATTCAGGAATTCCGCCTGATTCACCCAAGCTAGTGTATGAGGGCGAAGAATCATTTGGAACGGGTAATGCCCCAAAAATATTTGTTTCCACAAACAATTACACCAAAACTTAGTAGAAAATGGAACTACATATTACGCAAGCGGTGCAAGGGCCTTGATCTCATGGCTATGGATATGTAGGTAGCTTGGTAGGTGAAGGATACCTCCAGTGCACAGGTTCCGTGGACATAATTAAAGTGGTTTCATGATTATCAGTCAAGTCAAGAAGCAAACTTCTAAAATTCATTAAACTCATAAAAGAATGATTCCCAAGAAGGTATCTATACCCGATCGGATGCCTGAAAGCCAAGAGGGGGTATAGAACTTAAAACTACTCTCGGTGGTTTGCACCTGGTTGTAAGTCTGAAATCCAAGGAAGGGTGCAAATCTTATTTTATAACCTTACTAAGAACCTTGGCACAGTCTTGGGCAGATTGTGAAATTTCTTGCAAGCTACTCTGGACTCGGATGGTCCTGAAGAGTGTAAGTCTCTAATCAGAGCATTATGTAATTCATGTCCTTATGAGAACCCATCACAGACGGATGGAAGAACGGCTTCTAGGTTGCTTATTTCATCCTCTATCCCGCACGGATAGAGATTGGGTCCAGATGATCCCTTTATTTGCCCAGGACTGAAGAGCCCGAATGGCTAAGTGAAAATTTTGTCCCGGATGGACTCTTTTAAAAGAAAATCTCCTGAGCAATCAATGATTAACTTTATTAAGTAAACAAAAAAACATTTATAGCCTTGTATTCAAGTTGATATGTTATTAATGAAGTTTCTAGTATTTTTGTTATTTTAATTCTTAGGACAGGTTGGTCCTTACATTTATGTTTTTTATTGCATGGTAATTGAGAGATAAAATTATAAATGAATGTTCATGGAGTTTGACTAATATGTTGGATATCTCAAATCAGTGTATGTTCTAAAAATTTGGTGTGTGTATTTTTAAGAATATTTTAAGAAATTATATATTTTCAAATGTTCGATAAAAGTGTTGATTTATTGCAGATTTTTTTACCAAGTTTTTGGCAATTCTAAGTTTTTCAAATTTTTTGGGTCGGTCGAGTTATTGTCGAGTCTAAGTTTTTCAACCTTGATTAAAATAATAACATACAAAATTGAAATACACCCAAGAACTTAATTCGGAATTCATTGTCAATAACAACAAGAACAATAACCCACCTTCCAAATTGAAGCACACTACTATCATTTAAGTGATATAAATTTCATCATTGTACACATTACAGGCATAGCATTACAACTGCTTTCAAAGATAATCATTTGCATATTAGTGCCTGTATATGAAATAACATTCCTATGAAATACTAAAATGAAAAACTTTGGAAACTGTGTTGGAGTTGATTGTTGCAGGTTTGACATTGACTCTAGAAAGGGCTGCTACAAATAGTGGATCAAGTATATGTCTCCCAATGCTCTTCTCACTCTAGACCGCATTCACCAATGATCTAAATTGGGGTTACATCATTACACCCCAAAAACTACACCTCTAGTTCATTGTAAGTGGACTGATATTAATGCGAACAGGTCTTCTATATAGTTTTGATCATGATATAGGTCTGTATTGCCCAAATCTTCCACGAAGGACCCAAATAAACACAAAACCAACCTAGCACTGATGTCTTGCCACAAAATGACATAAAGATGCATATTCCAAGTTTGTAATGCACTTTTCATACTTTCCCTAAACTCTGCAAATAGTAGACTATATGATTCGAAGCATGTAGCATGACTGTAACAACATTCTTAATTTCATGATTCTTAATGTAATGTTGCCAAATACTAATAAGAGGACCTTAAATAGTAGGAATTAACTACCAAACAGTAATAAGCATAATAGGGGAAACTTGGAAGGAAGGGCCCACTTTAATATAAAAAAAGAAAGGTTTTACAGAAGAGAAATGTGTTTTTTAAGTGCAGATGCAACGTATCCCATTGGGGATGTCTATCCGTCCCGGGGACTTCCAAGGCATCCCCTAGGTGTCCCCAGTCGTGACAATTTATGTTTGTACTTATGTGATGGATGTATGTTTAATAGTTTATGTATGTGATCAAATTAGCTTCTATTTGATAATGTTATAGTGTCTCTAAGCTTTATTCAACAATGGGTGCATGAAACAATTTTTAAATCGTTAAAAATCTCTAAATTTCAAGGGTTTTTTCATTTTGCCAAGTTGATGTCGAGTCGTTGTCGAGTCATAGCCGAGTCACGAGTCGAGTCGGCCTTGCCGAGTCCGAGTCTGGGAACTATGATATAAACATCCATGTCGAACTCCTATGGTGTGAGCTTTCTTGATATTTGAATTCTTTGGCCATGCTAGAACTTTGCCATCCATGAAGGTGATTCAGTATCCTTTGTCTTCAAGGGCTGATATAGAGACCAAGTTTCAATTTGATTCCTAATACAAATAATACACCTTTTAATTGAAGGGAAATGCCTAGTTTTAAGTGTATAATACAAGTTCCGACTCCTTTCACAGGATAGTTTGTATCATCTCCAATGGTGACTTCCTCATCTGAACTTTCCACCAAGTTATCTAGGTGTTATCTAAATCCTGTGATGTGACGTGATGCCCCACTATCAATTACCCAAGTGTTAAGGATAGTTGACACTTGACTTGACATGGCTGAATAAAATACAAGTTTTTCTGAGTTCTTTTCAGAGCTTGCCTTGCTAGACACTTGAAGCCTGTCTAGACACTTCATTGCATAGTGACCATATTTATCACATCTGAAGCATTGTACTTTAGACATGTCCCTCCTTTTCTTGAAAGAGCGTTTTCCATCTTTGTCTTTCTTCCTTTTGAAGTTTCCTCTTTTACCCTTCTTGTGAGAATGAGAATTTAGAACTTGAATATCCTCTTTTGCAGAGTTTTGACCAATCCCCCTTGTGACTAGTCTTGACTCTTCTTGAATGCAATCATTTTTTAGACAATCAAACTTAGGAAGTTTAGATCGAGCACTCATCCCCTGGATGAAATCTTCCCAAGATGTTGGAAGTCCATTTAGAGCCAACATGGTTAACTCCTTGTTATCAGACCAATAGTGGATAATTGTTCTCTTAATTTTGTTATCCTCATGAAGTAGGATGTGATAGAATCTCCTTTGTTCATTTTCATGTGGTGGAGTTGTTGCTTTAGTGTTAGAGCCCGGCTTGTGTTATTTATTTCATACAAGGATTGCAGCCCTAGAGAGTCACATGATTGATGAAGCACCAACAATGGATTACTCAACAGTAAGAGCATATAGTTATACACCATGATATGCCAGCAAGCTCAAATACCATGATAGTTATACACCAGTGTATGCTAGTGTGGGCTCTAGCTGAGAAATTTAGCATTAGAGATGGGGAAGAAGAGATGGTTGAAAATGAATGTCATTGCAAAGAAATAAATTGAAACAACTCCTTTCAATGTTGAAACCAAAGTAGACCTCAAAAATTTTGAAGGTCAAGTTAATGCAAGTATTTTAGGTATTTGGATGAAGCAAATGGAGGTGTGTTTCCTTTTCTAAAATGTGAGTGAAGCTGAAAAGATTTCCATTGCTCCCTCAAAAATGAGTTGACATGCTCTTGTATGGTAGAACTCTCTTTTTTAATGTGAGAAGAAGAAGAAGAAATAAACAGTCTATAGTTTAGAGTTTGGAAAGCTTCAAAGACTTACAAAGGAAGACTTTATTTTCGATTGACTTGAAACCATAGTTCCTAGACTCGGACTTGGCAAGGCCAACTCGACTCGTGACTCAGCTATGACTCGACAACGACTCGGCAAAATGAAAAAACCCTTGAAATTTAGAGATTTTTAACGATTTAAAACTTGTTTCATGAACCCATTATTGAATAAAGCTTAAAGACACTATAACATCATCAAATAGAAGCTAATTTGATCACATACATAAACTATTAAACATACATCCATCACATAAGTACAAACATAAATTGTAGTGAAGGAAATAGAAAACATAGATATATAGGATTATAAATATTGTCAAATGTATATAAAATCCATGACATCAAATGTTCCCAAACATATGTGTAAACTTAAACAAGTCTATGGCTCAGGCTCTAGCTCAACCTTAGCCTCAGAGTAGTCTATCTGCTTCCTACAAAGGCATGTAATGTAGGTCCTAGATGGCTCAGTAGCCATAATCTCCCCCTGTGAGGTGCCACAATGATCAACATCAACTGTGCCTATGCCGGATCGTGCTCTATCCTCCTCTTCCATAGCCATAGCCTCAGCCTCTATCTCCGCCTAGTCAACCTACTCATGGTCCTTAGTGAAGATAGGATCAGTAGACTCAGTGAACCACTTGGACTCTGGATCAATCTCCGCTAGAGTGATCGGAGAGGAGTCAGTGTCCAAAATCTGTCTGGTCCTAAGACAAAGGTTGTAATGAACAAAGACAAGATCATTCAACCTCTCCACAGACAATCTATTACGCCTCTTCGAGTGGATGTGCTCGAACATGGACCAATTGCACTCACATCCAGAAGCGCTGCATGGATAACTCAAAATACGAATGGCAAGTTGTCGAAGGTTTGGGGTCGTAGGCCCAAACATTTGCCACCATCTATCTGAAATAAGGAAAAGAAAAAAAATTAGTCTCATTTCCAACTTTAAGGCTAGATTATAAAATCAAAATGTATAATCCATAAACTTAAACTTAAGAATCTTAAGTTTAACATATATTTCTAATGAACAAAGACAGGTTTAACATATATTTCCCCTCGCACTGAGCACACTACAGTGGCGATGGAGGAGAATGACAGGTTTAAAGGCTCTCTCAAACAAAAGTTCAATGAGCTGGATAATGAGATCCTCGACCTCAAACAGGACATGAGAGAAATCAAAGCCCGCGTTGCGGATTTGAACAAATCTGCCCTCAAAGTCATACACGCATCGGCTGTGACCCTGTGCAACGTGCAGGAGAAGATGGCTGGTGGGAAATTGGAAGCTGATGAGGATAACAAAGACCTCTTCTTGTTACTTCAAGAAGAGTGGGCCGCGACCCTGATGTCTAAACGTCTGGGCGAGAGATCTTAGTTACTGCTGGTGCCATGAGGTTTTTGTTCTGGTTCGGGCCTGCTGGCCCCAGGTCTCTTATTTTTCTTTACTATTTTATGGTTAAGTTTTTAAGACTCTAGTTTAGCCTTGTGTGGCAAGTTACTAATAATATGTTATTTACTTTCTGCTTAAGCTACTCTGGTTCGTTATTTTTGAAAAGGACCTTTAAGTTTGTTTTTGATACACTTTTTCTCTGACTTTCTGTCGTGTGACTAGTGCGATTAATATGTTGTTAATGTGCTTCTAGTCTTTCTGTACCACGGGCCAACACCCACTTGCTGCTTTTTCTATCAAAAACATATATTTCTACCTGGCTACAATGTTGTCTGAGAGTCTTTGCACATCTTGCTTGCGAAAATCACCCCTTGTTCATTATTATATGCATCTATATTGTGTACTGTAGTTGTCCCATCACTAGACATCTTTTGTAGCACTGTATATAGGCCACTAAGAACCTCCTCATCAGCCTTGAAGTCATTGCGGAAACGAAATGTCGGATTAAGAAAATAAGTTGCTGCATGGATGGGCCTATGAAGCTGGTTTTGCCATCTCCTATCAAGTATCTCCCAAATGGGGCCATACTTATCCTCAACTCCTTCATATATGGATTTAATGGCCTTCTTGGCCCTATCCATGCCCTCATATATGTAGCTCATACACAGCTTCTCCCCATCAACAACTCGTAGGAGAAATACTAGGGGATCAATGACCTACAGATAATGTTAAACAAAAACAATTAAGTCACAAGTGTGCATGAAAATAAGAAAAGTTGCAAAGTTGCAAACAAAACAAAAATATGCATATAAATTAAAATCAATACTAAATGTTAAATTGTAATAAATTTGTCTGCACAATCTCTGCACAAGGGGTCCAAAAACCTAGCTTATCAAAAATGCAATTTGCTACATCCCTCCCTGCAGTGGTCGTAGCATAGGATGAGGAAGTCCACTCCTCACCAACAAACATGCGCCTCAAAGATGCCTTTGATTTCATCAAAGATTTTAGTATGAGGAAATTTGAGGCAAATCTCGTGATACTAGGATGAGCCAACTCCTTTTGCCTCGTGCATTGCCTCATAATGCTAAGGACCACTACATGATTGTAGACAAATTTGCAAATATTTTTGGCCCTTTCAACACATGCTTTCATCCATTCAAGCTTACCAATATCCTCCAACAAGAGGTCAAAGCAATGGGCTGCACATGGAGACCAAAAAAATTTCGGGTGCCTATCCATCAAAAGTTTACCTGCAACAACTTTAAATTAATTAGGAATTTAGATGTGTTAAGAAAATTTTAAATAAATTCATAGATGCCTCTCCATCAAAAGTTAAAAGTTTACATGCAGCAACATAACTTGTTGCATTATCCATCACCACCTGCACCACATTTTCTTCCCCCACCTCACGTATGACTTCCTCAATAGCCTCACATAAGTATGTGACATTTTTTTACATGTGAGGAACCATCAATGAACTTCAAGAACATAGTGGCTCCTAAAAATAAAGCAAAATAATTATCAATTATCATGGATCAATCAACAAATCAAAATTTAAATTATTCAATGCATTTAGGGAAATAGAATTATCAATCACCTCCACTGAAAACAAGAAAATTTAAGAGTGTTCTATTCCTCCTATCTGTCCAACCATTGGTCATGATGGTGCAACCCTTTTGGCTCCAAAACTGTCGGTGGTCCTCTAGCTCAACTTTCATGTCCTCAACCATTTCTAACAAGAGGGGGCCACTTAACTCATGATGAGTAGGGGCTTTAAACCCCGTCCCACAAATGGTTACGGAATCTACCATGCCTTGCGAGTAAGGAGACCTGTCAAAAATAATTTATGATTAGACAAAGCAGAGTTCAACTTCAAAGTTTCAAACTTTCAAACTATAAATTTTAAAATTTACTTTTAAACTTAAAGCAATCAAATCAAAAAGAATTACCTAGCCGCAATAAATGGAATTTTGCAAAAGTACCAAAACTTGCAAATTTGTTTTCTTGCAGCATCATGAACTTCCTTGTTCCAACCCATGCTCTCAAGCAAGGGTTGTGCCCCAAGAGTTTAGTGTTGGAACTACTTTGCAAAGTCCCTCTTACAGCTCTGACTTGATGACTTTACTCATTAAGGCAACATAGCTGGAATATCTATGAGGTCTTTTTCTTTCGTTGAAGGTTCCTTTAGGTGCTGCAAATTTTTCAGCCTCTTGAATCATTTTCCTTGCCCGTAGAGGTCTTTTCCGGTTCACAGTGGTGTCTCTAGGCCCATCAGCAAGATGCATAGGCTCACTTGGATTTGCATCTTCCATAAAATCATGGTTCTCCCTCTACATCTCAGAATCATGATCCTCTTCCATATTTTAAGGAGACTCTTGATATTCAATGTCCACTTCATGAGTGTCCTTGGATCCTACTCTGTAGATCATCATCAAGTAAGAGGGACTTTGCAAATCCTACTCTCTACCAATAGATTATTGTGTCCTTGATCTACTTGGTCAACACTAGACCAGACATTTTCTATGCAGTAAATACACTTAGTCAGTTTATGTTTGAACCAAGACAATTACATCTAGTTGCAACAAAACACATTCTAAGATACCTGCATGGCACAATTGGATATGGTCTTAAATATAATAAGGTAGATCTAAATCTACATAGATATATTGATTCGGATTGGGCTGGAAATGTAGTAGATTAGAAAAGCACATCAAGGTGTTGTTTCAGCTTAGGATCAGCTATGATCTCCTGGTTTAGTAGAAAGCAATCTTCAGTTGCACAAAGTTCCACAGAAGACGAGTACATTACAGCATCCATGGGAGCTCGAGAAGCTGTATGGCTAAGGAAACTTCTTGTCGGATTGTTTTGACAATCCTTGGAGCCTACTATCATTCATTGTGACAACCAGAGTTGTATAAAACTTTCAGTGAATCCTGTGTTTCATGACAGATCGAAGCATATTGATATTCCCTACCATTATTTTAGAGACATGGTGGAGAAAAATGTTATCCAATTGAGATATGTTAGTACAAGTGAAGATGAGTGAAGATGATAATGTTGTATCTTACTGCAAAAGGTAACAAATCTTGTTTGTGAAATGAGAAGTGTCGGTGGAACAATTGATGAAAATGAAGTTGTGGCTAAGGTTTTAAGATCCCTACCTCGTTCTTACAAACACAAGGTTTTAGCTATAGAAGAGATCATAAATATGACTAAGGTGACAAAAGACAGTTACATCTAGTTGCAGCAAAACACATTCTAAGATACCTACGTGGCAAAATTGGATATGGTCTTAAATATTATAAGGTAGATCTAAATCTGCATAGATATACTGATTCAGATTGGGCTGGAAGTGTAGTAGATCGGAAAAGCACATCAAGGTGTTGTTTCAGCTTAGGATCAGCGATGATCTCCTAGTTTAGTAGAAAGCAATCTTCAGTTGCACAAAGTTCCACAGAAGACGAGTACATTACAACATCCATGGGAGCTCGAGAAGCTGTATGGCTAGGGAAACTTCTTGTCGGATTGTTTGGACAATCCTTGGATCCTACTATCATTCATTGTGACAACCAGAGTTGTATAAAACTTTCAGTGAATCCTGTGTTTCATGACAGATCGAAGCATATTGAAATTCCCTACCATTATTTTAGAGACATGGTGGAGAAAAATGTTATCCAGTTGAAATATGTTAGTACAAGTGAACAAAAGGCAAACATTCTCACCAAGCCACTCTCCAAGGCAAAAGTTGAATACTTTCGAGCTAAGCTTGGCATGGTAGAAATTGTAACCTCATCTAAGATTGAGTCTCAGCAATGTCAATTTGTTGTACTAATATATTCTAAAGATGTTTAATGTGTAAACTCTTTTATTGTCATGTGTGCGTGATGCAAAGATGCACAGCGGTAGTGTTCCACTAGGCCACTTACCCACTAACTTTTACATTCAAGACTCTAGGCTCTCCTAACCCTTGCTAGTCTTTGATAATGGTTTGAAATCAGTGACTAATGACTTCCAAACTCCCTTCAAGTCAAATGATTTCCTTCACTAAGTTTTCCAACTTTCTACCTTCCTAGGCTTTAGGACTTTATTCCCAATTTAAGCCTAATTTTTGGAACTCTTCACCAGTCGAGTTCTTTATCCAAACTAATGATTGGAGTCTTCTATTTGAAGTTCAAATATGAAGATTCAATCACCAAATCTTCCCTTCCAATCGCTTAAGCTTCTGATTTCACTTTCACCCTCAAAACCCTTGTAGGTCTTCTAGACTACTTATGGATGCATAGATTTTGATTCTAGATGAACCTTGTAATTCTAAAACCAGTTTTGGACACCCCTTTCAATGTTATTTCAATTCCCAAAAACACTTGACTTGATTCTACTCCTGCATCACCTAACCCTCCTTAGGTCACAGGCCTAATTGATCACTTTAGGCTTGGATTTCACTAAGGTTGAAAGGAAATGGGTCTATAGGATCAAACAAAGTGCTCAAGAATCCTTCTCCTACTAATTTAGATATAATCCAACACTTAGAACTTTCAGTTCATCGAGATCCTTCTATTCACCCAAACTCCAAATGTCCTGACTGAACACATAAAGATGTTCAGTCTAGGGCCTGGTGCCAGATTGACTTGCCAATCGATTCCAAAGGTCTGCTTTTGGAATCATGTATATTATACACTTAACTTGCATTCCTCCAAGTTTCATTAGATTCCAACGGTGGAAATGCAAGTTTGAAGCATTTTAGTGAGACCGACCTGCCAAACCCTCCAAACCCTGACTGTGCACACACTCTATCTAATAACTTTGAATAGCAAATTGATTAACAGACAAAACCAGCAAAATTGAAGACTGAATACATAGAAATTACAAAGCATGAAAACTCATCACCATCAATACTCCGTACATGCCCGTACACACCATGTACAGAGTATTCCAACCGGTTTATGCATGAAAAATGTATTCCAACCGGTCTCACCATGGAGGTGACCGTTGGAACTAACCTCTAACCTCCTCGAGCAACTTTTCAAAGTTGCTTGACAACAAAGTTGCCACTTTTGCAACTTTTGAGTGCAACTTTTACAAAAATGCATAAAACTCAAACCAAGACTTCCTAAAAGATCTAAGAGGTTGATCTATGTACTAGATCCCTCAAACACACTAAAACTAAAGAAAACAAACCAAAATATATAAAAACTAAGTTAGCCAACCTTTAAGCCAACTAGGATCCACATGGACTAAGGGTCTCCTAGGCTCATAGACATGCCTTAGGAACCCTTGACCATACAAAATGGATCAATACTCATGAGAGAAATGATCTTAAGGATCAAACTCACTTTATTACAATCAAAACACAAAACAAACTAAAATAGTATCCTAATGGCCTTGGGTGCCCTGCACCATGCTCCTCAGGAAAAAGAAACTCAAGTCCCTTGAGCTGGCAATGTTGACAAAGGAAAACCAAGTTTCTCAATAACTTCAGGAGCAAGCCATGTTGCATCCTCCACTGGCCTATATTTCCACTGTACCAAATGTTCATAGTAAGTATGTCTCTGGGTCTTCCTTGCAACTCTAGTTCCCAAGATGCCTGCAATCTCCAAGGTAGGCACCTTAGGAAGTGTTTGAAGTTGTGCCTCCTTCATAGGATCAGTACCACCTGCAACCACAATATTATCAACAGGACCTTTGTATATATACAAGTCAGCAACATTAAAGATAGGTGACAAATGAACATCTGCAGGAAGATCAACATGATAGGCATTAGAACCACATTGTTTCAAAATTTTAAAAGGACCAATCTTCTTAGCCATCAGTTTGGTATAGTGTCCCTTAGGTAGTCTTTCTTTTTTCAAATGTACCATAACTGAGTCTCCAACATTGAAAGACACATCTTTCCTCCTTTTATCTGCATGGGCCTTATACTTAGCATAGGTGTGTTCAAGCTTTTGTTTGACATCTTTCCTCCTTTTATCTTGGACATCCTTCAGAACTATAACAAAATCATCAGCCAATGCACTAGGCTTCTCCAAACTACTAACATCTCTCAACTCCAAGATGCCTCTAGGATGAACACCATACACAATCTAAAATGGAGACTTCCCTGTACTTCGGTTGACTGAATCATTGTAGATGAATTCTGCCTGAGCTAGAATAGAATCCCAACTTGTTCCATGCTCTTATGTCAAACACCTCAAAAGATTTCCAAGAGAACTATTGCTGACCTCAGTCTACCCATCAGATTGAGGATGATAGGCTGATGAAAGACACACATTAGTGCCTAATTTCTTCCAAAAGGTCCTCCAAAAGTGACCTAAGAACTTAGGGTCTTTGTCTGATATGATGGATAGAGGTAGACCATGTAATCTAACTATTTCTTTGAAGAACAAACCTGCCACATGGGATGCATCATGAGTTGTCTTACATGGCACAAAGTGAGCCATTTTGGAAAACTTATCCACCACTACAAATATATTATCATGACCTGATTTGGTTCTAGGTAACCCAAGCACAAAATCCATGCTAATGGAGTCCCATGGCTTCATAGGAATGGGTAAGGGTGTATATAGATCTGCATTAGAAGTATGACCTTTAGATTGTTGACAAATCAAACATGTTTCAACAAACTTCCTTACATTTGTTTGCAACCGGGGCCAATAATAGAATCTTTTGACTGATTCCAAAGTTTTATCTAGGCCAAAATGCCCTGCCAACCTGCCACAATGCTTTTCCTTAATAATATTTTCCCTCATAGATCCCCTTGGAACACAAAGCAATCCACCCTTAAAAAGAAGTCCATTTTGTATCAAAAAATCAGGAAATTCAGTATGATACCTTGCTGTCATGTCTAAGCAAACCTTATAGATGTCTTTGAAATCTTCATCCATAGCATACATGCCTGACATAGCCTCTATACCTGCACTTTCCAATTGCATAGACTGAATGGTGAGTGTCCTCCTACTCAAAGCATCTACAACCTTATTGGCAACTCCTTTCTTGTGCTTAATGGTAAAAGTATAAGCCTGCAAGAACTCCATCCACTTGACATGCCTATGATTGAGTTTCTCCTGCCTATTAAGAAAACTGAGAGCATGATTATCAATAAACACAATGAATTTCTTTGGCAATAACTAGTGTCTCCATTTCCTTAAGGATTGAATCATAGCCTAGAGCTCAAGATCATAGGCAGAATACTTTTGTTTTGCTTCATTTAGTTTTTCACTAAAGAAGGCTACTAGCCTCCCATCTTGACTAAGAACCCCTCCAATAGCTTTGTTACTAGCATCACACTCAACTACAAAGACCTTATGAAAATCAGGTAACACAAGCACTGGCTGTTCTAATATCTTCTTCAACAATTCAAAGGATTCATTTGCCTCTTTAGACCATTCAAAAACACATTTTCTACCACCTTTAATAGTGTTGATGATAGGAGTACAAATGCCACTAAATTTTCTTATGAACTTCCTATAGAAACTACACAATCCATGAAAGCTTTTTACCTCAGTTGTTGATGTAGGTGATGGCCAATTGAGAATGGCTTCTACCTTAGAGGGATCCATCTTCAAACTCCCTTTTGAAATCACAAAACCCAAGAAGATAAGCTCCTCCTGCAAGAATGAACACTTTTCCAAGTTTACCTTCAAGCCTTCCTCATGGAGTCTCCTTAAGAACTGATCCAAGTGATGTAAATGCTCCTCCTTGCTACCACTGAAAATCAGAATATCATCCAAATAAACAACTACAAAGTTATGAAGAAAAGGTTTCAATACTTCATTCATTAGGCGCATAAAAGTACTAGGAGCATTGGATAAGCCAAATGGCATGACTATCCATTCAAACAACCCCTCATTTGTTTTGAGGGCTGTCCTCCACTCATCCCCCTCTTTGATCCTGATTTGATGGTAGCCACTCTTGAGATCAATCTTTGAATAGAACTTTGCCCCTTCCAAACAATCCATGAGATCTTCCATTCTAGGCATTGGGAACCGGCATTTGATTGTGATCCTATTAATGGCTCTAGAATCAGTGCATAATCTCCATGTTCCTTCCTTTTTAGGGCAAGGACTGCAAGTACAGCACATGGGCTGATGCTCTTCCTTATGTAACCCTTCTCTAACAACCCTTGAATCTACCTTGCTACTTCAGCATTTTGTTCTGGAGTGAGTTTATAGGCTGCCTTGTTTGGTAGGGTAGCCCCTGGGATTAGATCAATGCAATGACTAATGTCCCTCTTAGGTGGAAGTGAATCATTGGTACTATCAGCCACAACACCCTTGTATTTATCAAGAAAACCTACCACAACCTTAGGACAAGTACTTTCCTTGACTCCTAGGTTCAATCCCCTGCCCTCATGGTGAATCTCCTTAGGTCTGATTACAACAGCAAAGCATGGAGTATTATCCTCTTTAAGGACTTTTAAGAACTCTTTCTCCTTGACCAACATAACACCACTAGATAAGGTTGACTCATTAGGAATATCAGGTAAAGGAGTCATAGTGAAAGCTTCTCCATTCTTGGTTATACTATACACATTGGCTTTCCCATCATGTTGGGCATTAGTGTCATATTGCCATGGTCTTCCTAAAAGAAGGTGACAAGCATCCATCTCAACAACTTCACCCATGACCTTATCCTTATAGTCTCCTATTTGGAAATCTACCAAGCACTGCTCATTTACAATAGTTTGTCGATCCTTACTCAAACAAGACACCTTATAGGGGTTAGGGTGTGGGATTCTTTTCAAAGCCAAGTTTAGTAACCATCTCTCTAAAGAAGCCAAATTCTCAGTAGAACCGGAGTCAACAATTACCTTGCATACTTTAACCTTCACCTTGCATGTAGTTCGGAATAGACACTTCCTTTGGGCTGGTTCCTTATTGATTGGCACCAATAGTGACCTATTGAACATGAGAGTCTCGCCTTTCTCAGGATCAGCATGCTTGGATGAGGTTGCATGGAAAGATGAAGTGTTTTGGTAATCATCCTCTTCATGAGTCAACTGCACTCTCCTATCTCCTTGACTATTGCTGTCATTCTTCTCAGGACATCTGAAAGATTGATGGCCTACTTGATTGCATGAGAAGCACCTCCCTATGAACACACTAGGGCCTCTTCCCCTTGACCTGCCTCTGCCATTGCTTTGTCCTCTTCCTATGAATGAACCTCTACCACTGGTATCTTGATCAGTACCTTGATTAGTTTCACCCTGACTTTTAGAAAATGTTCCTCTTCCATTAAACCTGCCTCTTCCTCTAAATGAGTTCCCTCTTCCTCTATTTTGTTCTCCCCTTCTTCTTTGTTTCTCCTCAATCGTGAGGGCAAGTTGAAAGCACTTATGGACTGATTCCAAAGTGACCAAGGCTAATTCATCTTGTATACTATATTTCAAGCCATTGATATACCTTGCTAGCTTTTTTTTCTCTATTTCATACACCTTGGCTTTTAGGGACAAATTGTGGAACTCTTGAGTGTAGGCACTCACATCAAGATCCTTTTGTTTCAAGTTTTGAAGTTTCTTATGAAGAGTCACTCCATAATCTTTAGGTACAAATTGTCTTTTCAACTCTGCCTTCATCCTGATCCAAGTGGAGATGATGGACTTTCCTTCTTCCAACCTTTCATTTTGAAGAAAGTTCCACCAACGAAGGGATGGTCCCTTCAACTTAGACTTGGCTATCTTCACCTTTTAACTAGGGGGTACCTCCTCACATTCAAAATAGTTCTCCAATTTCTAGCCAATCCATGCATTCATCTGGTTCCAACTTACCATGGAACATAGGTAGTTCGTTTTTGTCTTTCTTTCCCACTCTCTCTAAGGCTGAAAGCATTGCCCTTTGATCCTCTGGTAGGTTATCTTAACCAGATGGATCTTGTTCTTCTTCCTTTTCTTCCTCATTATCTCCTCTTCTCACTTGGCCTTTCAACTTATCTAACTCCCTCTTCATTGCTCTATTTTCTTCTCGGACAGCCCTACTCTCTGCCATTTGTTCCTTGACTATTTAAGCCAACTCCACATTTGTTATCCTAAAAGGGATATCATCCTGATCTGCCATCTTACCTTCAGAATTGTTCCCAAATAATATCTTAGTGGCTCTGATACCACTTGATGCAGAGATGCACAACGGTAGTGTTCCACTAGGCCACTTACCCACTAACTTTTACTTTCAAGACTCTAGGTTCTCCTAACCCTTGCTAGTCTTTGATAATGGTTTGAAATCGGTGACTAATGACTTCCAAACTCCCTTCAAGTCTACTGACTTCCTTCACTAAGTTTTCCAACTTTCTACCTTCCTAGGCTTTAGGACTTTATTCCCAATTTAAGCCTAATTTTTGGAACTCTTCACCAGTCGAGTTCTTTATCCAAACTAATGATTGGATTCTTCTATTTGAAGTTCATATATGAAGATTCAATCACCAAATCTTCCCTTCCAATCACTTAAGCTTCTAATTTCACTTTCACCCTCAAAACCCTTGTAGGTCTTCTAGACTACTTATGGATGCATAGATTTTGATTCCAGATGAACCTTGTAATTCTAAAACCAGTTTTGGACACCCTTTTCAATGTTATTTCAATTCCCAAAAACACTTGACTTGATTCTACTCCTACATCACCTAACCCTCCTTAGGTCACAGGCCTAATTGATCACTTTAGGCTTGGATTTCACTAAGGTTGAAAGGAAATGGGTCTATAGGATCAAACAAAGTGCTCAGGAATCCTTCTCCTACTAATTTAGATATAATCCAACACTTAGAACTTTCAGTTCATCGAGATCCTTCTTCTATGCACCCAAACTCCAAATGTCCTGACTGAACACATAAAGATGTTCAATCTAGGGCCTGGTGCTAGATTGACTTGCCGATCGATTCCAGAGGTTTGCTTTTGGAATCATGTATATTATACACTTAACTTGCATTCCTCCAGGTTTCATTAGATTCCACCGGTGGAAATGCAAGTTTGAAGCATTTTAGTGAGACTGACCTGCCAAACCCTCCAAACCCTGACTGTGCACACACTCTATCTAATAACTTTGAATAGCAAATTGATTATTAGACCAAACCAGCGAAATTGAAGACTGAATACATAGAAATTACAAAGCAAGAAAACTCATCACCATCAATACTCCGTACATGCCTGTACACAGCCTATTACCACTGAATTTGATCGATTTTTATTGAAATCTTTGCGCCAGTAATATGCCATTCACATCTAACCATTTGATTTGGCTTTAAATTGGTTAAATATGACCAAAAATGTATTCCAACCGGTCTCACCATGGAGGTGACCGTTGGAACTAACTTCTAATCTCCTCGAGCAACTTTTCAAAGTTGCTTGACAACAAAGTTGCAACTTTTGCAACTTTTGAGTGCAACTTTTACAAAAATGCATAAAACTCAAACCAAGACTTCCTGAAAGATCTAAAAGGTTGATCTATGTACTAGATCCCTCAAACACACTAAAACTAAAGAAAACAAACCAAAATATATAAAAACTAAGTTAGCTAACCTTTAAGCCAACTAGGATCCACATGGACTAAGGGTCTCCTAGGCTCATAGACGTGCCTTAAGAACCCTGACCATACAAAATGGATCAATACTCATGAGAAATGATCTTAAGGATCAAACTCACTTTATTACAATCTGTTGATGTTTGTAGCATCGGTCAGATAAATAATATTGACTACATGATTATTATGAGAAATGATTTATTATATATATATATATATATATATACATACATATCAATGTATATAATAATTGATATTACTATATACATTAATATATATGTATACATAAAGTTAGATTATAATTATTCTCATAATAACTAAATAGTTAAATTGAGAAAATAAATATTATTATTATTAATATAATACTAAAGAGATATTATATATATATAATATATAATATATAATCATAATTGTATTAATTATATTAATTACAATAATAATAAATAGACATGTCCCTTTATAGGGACATGTCTCTTCTTGGCTCATTCTCATTATAAGTGCAAGAGATTGTTGCATTTGGAAAACACATACAATGAGATAGTGCTATTACATTTGCAATGATCCTAAAACTTTAATATGGTATCAGAGCCAAATTGCAAATATAAGAGAGTGGAAATAGGCAACCCTTTATTCTCTTTCTGGAATTCAGCAGATGAGTGATGGGAAAAAGATAAAAGCTCTGTATTTGCAGAACTATCAAGTTTTCCCAGCGGCATCTTGCTTGTATCTTTCCCGTTGGTTGTATGAGTGGGAGATGGAGGAGTAATGCCTATTATGCACTAGGTAGGCGTGGAATCAGCCGTAGAGTAATCAACGGGAATAAAAGAAACAATCACAATTACACACAAACACAATACGTAGTATGGACAACGCTGGTTTTATCAGGTTTTGTGTATGCATGAAGAGTCGTCGAAAATGATTGTAATCATAGCTTTTCGTGGTCTTTACCAATACATTCGGCTGATCATTATTTTCCGGCAGAAATTGGCACAGAGGCACTGCAATGAATGATTATTAAGTCTTGTATAAGAGCAGACTACACAACATTCAAAGACATGAAAAAAATAAGAAATAATATTGATTGAAAGCAGCGACTCCAGATATCTGTGAAAAGACAACACTAACGTTAAGATTTGAGAGCTATAAAGCTGAAAATCTATGTGGTGAAAGAACAAAGTAATTGTCACATTAAAAGGTGCCATGTCTGAATATTTGAGGATGATTTATGTGATGAATCGATCTGAAGAACGATACCTATGTTCAGACTTATGTGACGGAAAGTATACGGGTGATGCAGTTTATTTAAATTGATTCCTCTCCTAATAAGTAAAGGTTTACCAATTATGTTACTGCAACTTGCCATTAGATGTTTGTCTGTAATGACCCTTACTATAAAGGCCACTAAAAACCCCCAAATCTGAACTGAGACAATTCGTCAAACACTTGGCAAGCAACTGAATTGTTTGTTTGAGATGTTGTGTTTCAGTGTGATAGTTGTTTGAGCATCAAGTACAATTGAGATAACAATACCAATATTGAAAAGTAATACAAGGAACAACAATAGAACTCTAGATAGCAATGCAAAAGACCCAAATGCCAATGTATCATATACTTCTCCAAATCAGATCGCAATGTTCAGTAGACTGGTTTTCTGTCATGTCCCCTTTCTAGAGACATGTTCTTTCATGACGGGTTTGCCTACCATCGACTCTCATAGGCAAATAGTTTGGAGAGAGAGTCATTGTGTGGATCATTTGATTGCTTATTGCTGACAGAGCCTACATTCGGCAGAGCCTACATCCAATTTGAGGCCTACATGCAGTTGTAGTGGAGCCTACATCCAGAAGTGAGCCTACATCCAATTCGAGCCTACATTCAGTCTAGTTGGGCCTACATTCGGTTATGAGACATCTTGGCCTACATTGTTATATTTTTGAGTTGAGAAATGTACTTTATTATTATAATGTTATTTTATTATAAAGTACATTATAATTAGATGTTTCTAGAAGTTCTAGTAACTTCTCAAGAAAATAAATAAATAGAGGGCTTGGGCTATCATTTCTACATGCTTGGATTTGGGATTTCTTCTACTTCTTCATTGTGAAGCAATTTGTAGCCTTATGGTCTGCAAATACTATTCGATCTTTGGGAACGATCACTCCCCTAGATTGGCATAACTGAGGTAGTGAAATATCTACTGAAGGGTTGCAAGTTTGGAGTTGGTACTCAGCCATCTCATTGGTACTTCATTGAGAATTTGTTGTAAGGGTTTGTTTTTGGTTGGAATAAGGGTTTGAATTCACCTCTTGCATTGGTGAATCATTTGGGTGATTGATTGAAGACAATTTGGCACATTTTCAGACTTTCAGTCTCAGGCCCTGGAATCAAGTTTTGCTCATAACTCCTAAACTACTTGGGATCAATTTTTATGCTTTGGAGAGGGTGTATACATACCCTAGGTGGTTCAGTTTATACCATTTTGGGAGCCCAGCACCCTGCCTGGAATTTACTACAGCAGCCGTACCTGTACGGCCTGGTATGGCCCAGTACAGTGCTGCAGATTGGAGCGGATTTGGAGGCAGTTCGTCACCCTTTTATTGGCAATTGATCTTTGCATTTTGGTCAACAACTGAGGCATCATTACCAAGTTCCATTGTAATGTTTTATGGTCAATTCATGTGCACTGTGTAACAGTCATTATAATATTCAGAAAATTAGTCTCTGTTCAGCAGTCTAGATTAGTCTTTGTTTTGTCAATGCAATTGAGTTGGGATAGAGTTATAAGACATTGAATTTGGGAAGGGGATAATCTCTGTTATGTAAACAGTCCAGACATTTGCTCAGAGAACAGTCTTGATAAATCAGTCCATCATTCTCAGATATTGCTATAAATGATTGTATTGGATTAGTATGCAAGCAAGGCATTGATCATATTGTCATGATACTGTAAGGGTCATTGCATTGTAATCTGAATATTATTGTCACAGTCTGAGAATAGTCATTTGGAATCATATATTGTAGCTAGGTTGATATAGTTGCATTTACATTGGTTGTCATTAATCAGTGATCATTTGAATCGTGTGTACTTCATTGTTGCTCTATTGTATTTCATTGCTACATTGGTATTGTTATCTCAATAACATTTGGTGCCCAAAAACAAATATCAATCTAAACACAACATTTGAAACAAGACCATTCAAGTGCATGCAAACTGTTTGACGAATTGATACGGATCAGATTTGGGGGTTTTCAGTGATCCTATTGGTGAGGGTCATTACAGTGGTATCAGAGCGGTGTTCTTGTCATCCTGTTGGGTAAGAAACCTATATGCATCCTTCAGCATTTGGGCATCACAGGTACTACACACGAAGAAGAGCACCACTAGAGGGTGAACAGGACTTCGGAGATACTCTTACCATGGCTGAGAGACAATCACAGAGCCCACCTAGAATTCCTAATGATGAGAGGGAATTCTTTCGGATTATGACTACAGGACAGCAGGAGATGGTCCAGTCCTTGTGTAATTTGACCACTATGATGGAGAGAGTGGTTCAGCCCAGAGCACAGGAACAGGTTAGAGGTACACTTGATCATGATAATAGGAGCGTGGCAGGTTCACAGGGTGCTCCTAGGCACAGGTCTTGGACAGCGGATAGACCTACTCGTCCTACTTTCCTTAGAGAGGAGGCTCAGGAGGCAAGAGAGGGTGATGTACAGGATGAGTTTCAGGATGATCTTAGAGCTGCTACTGCAGAATGGCAGGCATTACCACCACATGTGCATGAGTTACTTAACTTTGATCGCAACTTGAACCAGAGGAGAGAGCACATGAGGAATACTCGCCAGAACAGGAGACCTAGAGGCCATGACAGTGAGTTGCAGCGAGCTACTAGCAAGCTCACTTTACCTTCTTCCGATGGTAATGGACAGATGACAACACAGGCATGGATACATAAGTTGGATACATTCTTAGCATTGAGGCCCATGTCAGAGATAGATGCCATTAGATACGCCACCTTGCATTTGGAGGGCGCAGCTCACGACTGGTGGTCACATGGTATGGTGACTTTGCAGCACAACCAAGTGACTTCCTACAAGGATTTTGTAGATAGATTGGTGGAGCGTTTCGACAGGAAGGATCCTGAGATATTCTTCCGTGATCTTGCACAATTGAGACAGACTGGCAACTTGGAGATATATATCAGTGAATTTCAGCGATTGTCAGTTATGGTGCAGGATGTATCAGAGAGGCGATTGGTCATTTTATTCACTGAGGGATTGTCTGAACCCCTCAAAGGTTGGATCAAGGCATTTGATCCATCATCACTACAGGAGGCCATGAGGAAAGCTCGTAGTATGGAGCTTACCGCACCTTCTAGCAGATTCACCCCTAGGAGTTCTACTTCTTTCAAAGATAATAAGAAGTTTGATAAGGGGAAGGGGAAGAAGGTTGATACCAAGGGAAAATCCACCCCACCCTTGGATACGGAGGCACTTAATGACCTACGCAGGAAGAAGCTATGCTTCTATTGCAAAGGTCCATATGATAGGGATCATGACTGTCCTTTGAGGCCTAAGGGGAAGGCCAATAGAGTTATGTGGGCCTACTATGAGGACTCAGATTCAGATAGCACAGCACATGAGGATGAGCACAGTGACACAGAGCCTGAGGTAGAGGCAGAGGCTTCAAAGCCTAAGGTGGAGCCGGAGCTACATTTGCAGCAGGCACGCTTATCTAGTATTCAGCAGGAGGGGTCCTTTAGATTGCGTGGAGTTCTAGCAGGACAGAAGGTGATTACCCTAGTTGACACAGGTGCTACGCATAATTTCATTGATGCACGTTTGGTTGAGCGTCGTGGCATTGAGACAGAGGAGTTTGAGGGTCTCCGAGTACAGGTTGCTGATGGTTACACTCTTAAGTGTAACATGATGATCAAAGATATGCCCTTACGCTTGAGCAATTATGAGTTCAAAGCAGATTACCATGTAGTTAACATGGGCGACCTAGATATTGTATTGGGGATGACTTGGTTGCATTCATTGGGTGAGGTCACTTTCAGACTCAGGGACATGGAGATCAAGTTTAAGGCAGATGGTAGGCAGCATGTCTTGAGGGCTATCAGAAATAGTGATATTAGGACTATTTCTTTCAGGCGCATGGAGAGGATGGTTAGACACGATGGGATCAGATGGGCAGCCATGTGTACTCTCATGCCTACACAGGAGGAGCATCACATGACAGAGTATCACCCTGATATTCAGAGATTGAGAGAGCAGTATGATAGGGTGTTCAGTGACATTCCACCTGGTGCACCACCTGGCCGTGGAATTGAGCACATCATTGAACTAGAGGAGGGTGCTAAACCCGTGATGATCACACCATACAGACATCCTAGGAGGCTCAAGGATGAGATAGAGAAAACCATCAAGGAGCTGCTTGAGATGGGGCATATTCGACCGAGTAAGTCTCCTTTTGCTTCTTCAGTAGTATTGGTGAAGAAGAAGGATGGTTCTCTACGTATGTGCATTGATTACAGGGCGCTAAACAAGAGGACTATTAAGAATAGGTACCCCATCCCACGAATAGATGAGCTAATAGATGAGCTTCATGGGGCTTGCTACTTCAGCAAGATAGACTTGAGATCAGGGTATCATCAGATCAGAGTCAGAGAGCAGGATATAGAGAAGACTGCATTTAGATGCCATTGTGGACACTTCGAGTTCGTGGTCATGCCATTTGGGTTGACCAATGCACCAGCCACTTTTCAGTCTACGATGAATAAGGTCTTCCATCATCAGTTGAGGAGATTTGTATTGGTTTTCTTCGATGATATCTTGGTATACAGTCGAACATGGCAGGAGCATGTAGTACATTTGGAGACTGTATTGAGTATATTGCAGAGGGAGTCCTTGTATGCCAAGGAGTCCAAGTGTGATTTGGGTATGACTGAGCTCTTGTACTTGGGTCATATTATCAGTGCAGATGGAGTGCGGATGGATCTTGATAAGATCAGTGCTATAGTGGAGTGGCCTATTCCAAAGAACCTGACACAGTTGAGAGGGTTCCTAGGCCTATGTGGATTCTACCGCAGATTTGTGAGTGGGTATTCACGTTATGCAGCCCCTATGACAGATTTGCTGAAGAAGGGGGCCTTTGTTTGGACACCAAAGGCGCAGGCTTGCTTTGACAGGTTCAAGGAGATCATGGCTTCGAGAAATCAGGCAAAGCTAACACCGGACATGAAGTCATGATCTCCTTGAACCTGTCAAAGCAAGCCTGCGCCTCTGGTGTCCAAACAAAGGCCCCCTTCTTCAACAAATCTATCATAGGGGCTGCATGACGTGAATACCCACTCACAAATCTGCGGTAGAATCCACATAGGCCTAGGAACCCTCTCAACTGTGTCAGGTTCTCTGGAATAGGCCACTCCACTATAGCACAGATCTTATCAGGATCCATCCGCACTCCATCTGCACTGATAATATGACCCAAGTACAAGAGCTCAGTCATACCCAAATCACACTTGGACTCCTTGGCATACAAGGACTCCCTCTGCAATATACTCAATACAGTCTCCAAATGTACTACATGCTCCTGCCATGTTCGACTGTATACCAAGATATCATCGAAGAAAACCAATACAAATCTCCTCAACTGATGATGGAAGACCTTATTCATCGTAGACTGAAAAGTGGCTGGTGCATTGGTCAACCCAAATGGCATGACCACGAACTCGAAGTGTCCACAATGGCATCTAAATGCAGTCTTCTCTATATCCTGCTCTCTGACTCTGATCTGATGATACCCTGATCTCAAGTTTATCTTGCTGAAGTAGCAAGCCCCATGAAGCTCATCTATTAGCTCATCTATCCGTGGGATGGGGTACCTATTCTTAATAGTCCTCTTGTTTAGCGCCCTGTAATCAATGCACATACGTAGAGAACCATCCTTCTTCTTCACCAATACTACTGAAGAAGCAAAAGGAGACTTACTCGGTCGAATATGCCCCATCTCAAGCAGCTCCTTGATGGTTTTCTCTATCTCATCCTTGAGCCTCCTAGGATGTCTGTATGGTGTGATCATCACGGGTTTAGCACCCTCCTCTAGCTCAATGATGTGCTCAATTCCACGGTCAGGTGGTGCACCAGGTGGAATGTCACTGAACACCCTATCATACTGCTCTCTCAATCTCTGAATATCAAGGTGATACTCTGTCATGTGATGCTCCTCCTGTGTAGGCATGAGAGTACACATGGCTGCCCATCCGATCCCATCGTGTCTAACCATCCTCTCCATGCGCCTGAAAGAAATAGTCCTAATATCACTATTTCTGATAGCCCTCAAGACATGCTGCCTACCATCTGCCTCAAACTTGATCTCCATGTCCCTGAGTCTAAAAGTGACCTCACCCAATGAATGCAACCAAGTCATCCCCAATACAATATCTAGGTCACCCATGTTAACTACATGGTAATCCGCTTTGAACTCATAATTGCTCAAGCGTAAGGGGATATCTCTGATCATCATGTTACACTTAAGAGTGTTAACATCAGCAACCTGTACTCGGAGACCCTCAAACTCCTCTGTCTCAATGCCACAGCGCTCAACCAAACGTGCATCAATGAAATTATGCGTAGAACCTGTGTCAACTAGGGTAATCACCTTCTGTCCTGCTAGAACTCCACGCAATCTAAAGGACCCCTCCTGCTGAATACTAGATAAGCTTGCCTGCTGCAAATGTAGCTCCGGCTCCACCTTAGGCTCTAAAGCCTCTGCCTCTACCTCAGGCTCTGTGTCACTGTGCTCATCCTCATGTGCTGTGCTATCTGAATCTAAGTCCTCATAGTACGCCCACATAACTCTATTGGCCTTCCCCTTAGGCCTCAAAGGACAGTCATGATCCCTATCATATGGACCTTTGCAATAGAAGCATAGCTTCTTCCTGCGTAGGTCATTAAGTGCCTCAGTATCCAAGGGTGGAGTGGATTTCCCCTTGGTATCAACCTTCTTCCCCTTCCCCTTATCAAACTTCTTATTATCTCTGAAAGAAGTAGAACTCCTAGGGGCGAATCTGCTAGAAGGTGCTGTAAGCTCCATACTACGAGCTTTCCTCATGGCCTCCTGTAGTGTCGATGGATCAAATGCCTTGATCCAACCCTTGAGGGGTTCAGACAATTCCTCAGTGAATAGGATAACCAACCGCCTCTCCGATACATCCTGGACCATAACCAACCCTTGAGGGGTTCAGACAATTCCTCAGTGAATAGGATAACCAACCGCCTCTCCGATACATCCTGGACCATAACTGACAACCTCTGAAACTCACTTATATAAGTCTCTAAGCTGCTTGTCTGTCTCAACTGTGCAAGATCACAGAAGAAGATCTTTGGATCCTTCCTGTCAAAATGCTCCACCAACCTATCCACAAAATCCTGGTACGATGTCACCTGGTTGTGCTGCAAGGTAACCATACCATGTGACCACTAGTCATGAGCTGCGCCCTCCAAATGCAAGGTGGCGTATCTGATGGCATCTATCTCTGACATGGGTCTCAATGCTAAGAAAGTATCCAACTTATGTATCCATGCATGTGCTGTCATCTATCCACTACCATCAAAAGAAGGTAAAGTGAGCTTGCTAGCAACTCGCTGCAACTCACTGTCATGGCCTCCTCTAGGTCTCCAGTTCTGCCGAGTACTCCTCATGTGCTCTCTCCTTTGATTCAGGTAACGATCAAAGTTAAGTAACTCACGCACATGTGGTGGTAATGCCTGCCATTCCGCAGTAGCAGCTCTTAGATCATCCTGAATCTCATCCTGTACATCACCCTCTCCTGCCTCCTGAGCCTCCTCTCTAAGGAAAGTAGGACGAGTAGGTTTATCCGCTGTCCAAGACCTGTGCCTAGGAGCACCTTGTGAACCTGCCACGCTCCTATTATCATGATCAAGTGTACCTCTAACCTGTTCCTGTGCTCTGGGCTAAACCACTCTCTCCATCATAGTGGTCAAATTACGCAAGGACTGGACCATCTCCTGCTGTCCCGTAGTCATAATCCGAAAGAATTCTCTCTCATCATCAAGAATTCTAGGTGGGCTCTGTGACTGTCTCTCACCCATGGTAAGAGTATCTCCGAAGTCCTGTTCACCCTCTAGTGCTGCTCTTTTTCGTGTGTAGTACCTGTGATGCCCAAATGCTGAAGGATGCATGTAGGTTTCTTACCCAACAGGATGGCAAGAACACCGCTCTGATACCACTGTAATGACCCTTACTATAAAGGCCACTAAAAACCCCCAAATCTGAACTGAGACAATTCGTCAAACACTTGGCAAGCAACTGAATTGTTTGTTTGAGATGTTGTGTTTCAGTGTGATAGTTGTTTGAGCATCAAGTACAATTGAGATAACAATACCAATATTGAAAAGAAATACAAGGAACAACAATAGAACTCTAGATAGCAATGCAAAAGACCCAAATGCCAATGTATCATATACTTCTCCAAATCAGATCGCAATGTTCAGTAGACTGGTTTTCTATAAATATATGACTGTTACAAACTCTTACAAATGAGCACTGAATTGTGACAAGAGAATGTATGACTATCACACATGAACAAACCCTTGCAATGCACTATCTCAACCTAACTACAATATAGCAATGTCTGATTTCAATGGACTGTTTTACTAAATTTATAGGAGAGTGTTACATGACAAGAACTATAGCAATGCCATTACCATACAATGCACTATAATTACTATGACAATTTCAGTTACAATGTTGATAACAGAGACTAAGTATGACTGCTGTAACAGTGACTGAAAACATGCAATTTTCATCAAATATGACAACAACCAAAACTCATAAAGGAACCTGGAATGCTGCACTCTGATTGTTGACAATTGCTGATGACCGATAATTGAACTGCTCCCCAAACAGACCCCCAAACTGCTACTGCTCCTGGTACTGTACCTGGTCGTACAGTACGGACATGTACGGCCCTGCTAGGAAATAATTTGCAAGGTGTTGCCAGCCGAAAATGGTATGTTTGGAATTGCCTAGGGTTAATATACAACCCCTCAAATGCATAAAATCAAACTCCAGGTAGTTTGAGAGGTATGAGCAAAAATGTGAGTTCAGGCCCTGATATGAACTTCTCTGAAAATGCACAAATTGATCTCCAATCTTCACCAAATGATTCACCAATGTAAGAGGTGAATTCAAACCCTTATTCCAACCACAAATAAACCCTTTTAACAATTTCTCAATGAAGTACCAATGAGATGGCTGAGTACCAACTCCAAACTTGCAACCCTTCAGTAGATATTTCACTACCTCAGTTATGCCAATCTAGGGGAGTGATCGTTCCCAAAGATCGAATAGCATTTGCAGACCACAAAGCTACAAATTGCTTCACAATGAAGAAGTAGAAGAAATCCCAAATCCAAGCATGTAGAAATGATAGCCCAAGCCCTCTATTTATTCTTTTTCTTGAGAAGTTACTAGAACTTCTAGAAACATCTAAGTATAATGTACTTTATAATAAAATAACATTATAATAATAAAGTACATTTCTCAACTCAAAAATATAACAATGTAGGCCAAGATGTCTCATAACCGAATGTAGGCCCAACTAGACTGAATGTAGGCTCGAACTGGATGTAGGCTCACTTCTGGACATAGGCTCCACTACAACTGCATGTAGGCCTCAAACTGGATGTAGGCTCTGCCGAATGTAGGCTCTATCAGCAATAAGCAATCAAATGATCCACACAATGACTCTCTCTCCAAACTATTTGCCTACGAGAGTCGATGATAGGCAAACCCGTCATGAAAGAGCATGTCTCTAGAAAGGGGACATGACATTGTCTCCAGGATACACGTAATATTGATCAGATATCTGAACTGATTATTAGTTTGGAAGTTTGTATTATTATCATGATGTGGCAATAATCTTATGCGGAGGTGGAAATGGTTGTAACCTCTTATAACCGAATACCTTCTTCTTCAACATATATATGTGAAAGGCTTTCAGGCACTACGGCGAGCTAAGATAACGGGTGATCAATCTCCCGTGAAATATTTATTGGAGGCATTGGGTTATCCAAATATTAGAGTTCACCGCTTACATAATCTCGAGCACTGGCTCTCTATATTGGTGTGATTTCGTGATGTTTAAAGGATTATGTGAAAACTGTGGTGGCGGTTGAGATACATCTTCAGGCATACTGTGAACGTCTGTGTGTGATATGTCCATAGTTGGCAGCACACACTTATGATAAAACATTCTTAAGCAAAAGAAAGCAACAAATTGAGAACAACGTGTTTGGAAAAGCAGAGGAAAAGTATTATATAAAACAATATTTGCATTTGAAATTAATTAACCATCATTTTTGGATGAAGAATAGTGAGATGACCAATTACGACAAATTCGTTCCATTGGAATTTGCTCTTGTTTATATTGGAAACAACCTATATGATTAAAGGTCTTCAACGTTACAGAAGAAATTACTAGCAGCAAACTGGTTGATAAATATTATTATTTGGAGTTGCGTGGTCATCACTCCTAACTTTAACCGAGCTGTTTACATTGTTATTGCTGTGTGGTGGTGGCGAAGTCTTATTTCGAGCTGCCATGCCTCTCTTTTCATCAAATGGGAGAGGCATACCCTGACTACAAAGTCACGAGCAGCCAGTGTCAAATATCTACACAGGATACAATGCCACGTTAAGTTTATTATTGAACTATCCTAAATTCCAGCAAACAAACGGGCCTTATGGAGGCATCATGCATTGACCATATAACCGAGGGTAAAGGTAAGTATAAAGTATGTTTTATTGGTAATGAACATTTCATAAATATTCATTTATATGCTTAAATATGATATGGATATTATAATTGAAAGTTCATTTGTAAAATCTTAGATTAAAGATATGTAATTAGAAGATTGAATTCAAGGTAAATATTTAAATTAGATCTTTATCTATATTTTTACATTGGAATGATCTTATATCATTATGTAGAAATATCCCTGATTATTATGCCAATACGTCTCTTACCCTTTTATACGTACTATTTGCCTTGATCTTTTCTGAGGATGTTCTTGCAGGAAAAGAAGCCTGATATCAAATTCAGAGGGAGTCTGTCATCTTCAAAGAGGCTAAGAAGTTGATGAGTCAGTCAACTTGTGACAAACTTGATCATATGGATTGAGAGGGAGTCTGACACTTTGTCTATCAAAGAAAATCACATTCTGTAATGTCCCCTTTTTTTGGGACATTATAATTCGGTGTTGCCGGCTCACTTCGCCTAGGTTTCAGGGGCGAAAAGGATCTTCACGAGGTTTAGTTCGAGATTTGGCCTAGTCAGTTCCAGTTTCAGACCCATCAAAGCAGTTTTGGCAGGTTGTCTGGATGCTTACTATTTTTAGTAAGTAAACAGAGCTCGGTATTTTTGGTATCTCAGAGTTGGTTTGGAAGCGTCTCGCCGAGAGCTTTCCAACGAGCTATTGCACGTGCTTATCCGAGTTCATTTGGTCAGTTATTTTAATGCCCGATGATTATATGGTTTACTGACTAAGTGACTATTAAAGTTCATTTAACTTGTCACTTAATTTTAAAAAGGTACTATGTTCACTTAAGTGACTAAAGGACAAAAAAGGTGTTCTATCCCACATTGCCTAAAAGAGCGTGCATTGTGTTAGTAAACAGATTTGTCCTTTCTTGTTTCTTATGGAAATAACTCTTAATGCCCCAATGATGAACAATATCTGGTTACAACAGTTGAAAAGCCATTTTCTGGTTACCGGCTTTTCTCTGAATTGGTAGGTACAGCTCCCTATGTGAATGGTATTCAAGGAATTATGTTTTGTTCCTAAAACTAATGCGGGGTATGCTCTTAACCCGAGAGCAGAAGAGGCAAACCAAATTAAGCCTAAACAGGACTTAATCCAGGCAAGGAGAGCTTTCTAATCTAAGAACCAAGTTGCAGAACTCACACATCTTATGAATTCATACACTCAACACTAACTAATCTACAGCAACTACTAACAGAGATATAAATGAAATGATGAAAACTTCTAATGAATCCTTCTCCGAATATCCCACAGCACATCCTACTGAGGTTCATTCACATCCTCAAAACAAAGGAATGAAACATCCTTTCCTTCCTACTGCAACTCAGATTAAGAGAAAGAATCATAGAATTAACAACCAACAGCTAACTGGAACAGAAAATCATTGGCATAAAACACTTTCAATTGTCTCTGCAACATCAAGTCTCTTACACCAACAATTTTGCCGACCTTTTCATTTACTTTTACAACAGTATTATAGAGATTACATCATACGGCCTTCCTGAGAATGCTAAGTGTTTCAACTTTTGAAATTTGAAAGGACTTAGGACAGATGCTCTCAAAATTACAACAAGGAGCCAAAATGACTTTGACTCTTCATCTAATTCGCCTTCAAGAAGGTGAAATGAAAAGACTTCATCAATCCAATATGATTTACAATAAAACATCAAAATTAATGAATCATAAAATGGAAATGACACTAGACAGCTGCATGCTAGTACTCATGAAGGAATTATCACTGCCAACATTCGCTCTCTGTGCTATTGAAATGAATCTGACATAACTCAACTCCCCTGATCAGAGCGACATATTCCCTGTTTATAAATGTTCAACCATTGCACTGTACCAAACCTCTTCTTTGTCTTCATTTAATAATCTTTTCTTTTATGCCAAGCTCAGGTGTCAAACCACATGACAAAATCCTGCTTTGCCTCTAAGAATCTTCCTCCCAATCAAGGGAAAACGGGAACCGTAGATTCACCTCCGCCGATGAGTCTTTGGGACCCACTGCCACGCATCTACATCTCGCATGATCGCATAACATGTTTTTAAATTCATGCGATCATGCGACCGCTCTATGAATGGCAAATGGCACAATATTTAATAACTATTCCATCTCATCGTCGCACTTGCGCTGTTGACCTTCGTGGGTCCCAGCAAAACACACTCCCATTTGCCCGAGCTTTCATTTCACCTTGTCGCATAAAACACTAACTGAGTGAGCGAGTACACGTGGCATGATCCTGCATGATCGCATAGAATCTCCCACACCATAGCGGCAAAGCGGGAAGCCGTCGATTAAGTATCTACCACTCTTTCAGACCCACCAACACGTGGCACAATCTCGCATGATCGCATAGCAATATTTAAATCTATGCAATCATGCGACTACTCTTTCCTTCGCCTTTACATTGGATATCCACCTGTCAACCGCCAAACCTTTCTATCTACGTGGGACCCATTATCGCATGATCGCATAGCAATATTTTAATCTATGCGATCATGCAATCGCTCTATGATTGGTCAACTCTAAGCATCTTCGGTCTCACCTGGACATGTGAAAGGATCTTGGGAATGCTTGCTGTTGTCAACCGTCTTGTCGTTTCTCATCGGACACAGAATTGCTACGTGTCTTTATCCCGCTATCCTGCCAAGATAACATGACATCATTCAAGGAAAGTGGCAACCACAGATTCATTAAGAGTTGCAAAGGGGTTAAGCAAACAGCTAGTGCACAAGGGATGACAACCGCAGACGAAATCTCTCGGGCCCACCGGAACACGTGGCGAGATCTCGCATGATCGCAAGACAGTTCTTTCAGTCTTGCGATCTTGCGACCTCCATTGATTCTTCTTTAGCACGCCACACAGTATAAATGCCTTCGGATCCACCGCTCCACGTGTCTCAATCCTGCTATGCCGCAAAGAAAGGCTACCGTCGATTCTGACCAAAATGAAAATATGAACCGGACCTGCATCTGCTGAGGAGTCCACGTAGCTGCATCTCGCATGATCGCAAGACCGGTTTCTCAGTCATGCGATCTTGCAGGAACCGTAGATCTGGAGACCTCAGGGCTTCCACTGTCTTGTCGTTGACTTTTCACCACTACTCGGGCTCCCATTTCGTATTGTTGCATGATCGCAAGGTACTATTTTATTTCTTGCGATCATGTGACCGCTTTGAAGAGAAGCACTTCTTTGAAACATACGCAGTCAATAACCATGATACTTATGCACATGCCTCTTAACACTATAAAGTTCGGCTTCATTGAATCTTAATCATCTCTGCACTAAGAAGCTCCCAGTGAATTGGATTTAAATAATGAACTTCTTTCAAAATTACCATAATGAAACCTTGTCCAAAAATATCCCAAATAATCTTCAGTGCAATCCATTCCATGACTGTCCACGCTTTGCTTTTTGCAATGTACACACTATTATATAAAGTGAAATCTGAATGATTCAATGCTGATTCTGTCACAACATCCATCACATGAAGAGTCCTCTCCTGATTCTTTTGAATGTCTGAAACTCAAACATCATTCCTCTTATTGAAAAGATCATCAATAGAGCACCATTTTCTTTGCCAGGTTGGGGTCTATAACCTACCCAATGTAGAAAGACCTTTAGAACAACCCACCCAGCTCAGAGAAAGAAAAGCAATGATAGGGAAACCTGGCAAAGAAAGCCTACCTAAAAAGACTTAGACCTAGACTGAGACATGACCAAACATAGCTATGAGATCAAAACCTTCCACTTTGACAGCATGGTTATGGGGTGAAAAGTGGGGCAACACATTGCATTGGGAAAAGTGATAAAGGTACCACAGGCTCCACATGGGAAGTCATGAAGAATATAATATTTAAAACAAATATTAATCTGGGAGCTGGAAATAGTGACTGGTTATCTCTTTGAGGACGCAAACCCTTGAAGAAATATTTGGAGGTTGGACGCAATCCTAGCCTTCTTACAGGTTCTATCTACATTGCCAATCTGACTGTTATTGCTGTTTATACGATTGGAATTTGCTGGATTATTGTATGTTATTGTATTGCTGTTTTATAATACAGTAAAATTATGGGGCAACTATTTGTGTTAATTGCTGATTTATTTATGTACTTCTGAATATTGAAGGAAATAAAATAGACTTTTCTGAGTTGCATATCTGCTGGTTACAAATTGATAAAGTTCTGGGATTTATATCAAACATTGGTTTACTGTTCGGTTTTAATTCTGCAAATTTTATATTACAGGTTTTAGTAAATATCCAGAAAGGGATATTACACATTCAAAAGTAGTCCGATGAACCATCAGAAGAAACTTTGGACGAGAAGGCTAAATGTTGATGTTAGTACTCAAAACTTCAGATGGGAGCAAAATTATCATGAATGGTTGGAGGTTGCAATGTCTGGGATAAATCCACAGTTTATTACATTCACTCATGTTACTATGGAATCAGACAAGTACATTTGTATACAGGAAATCACTCTTGCATTGAACAAATGATCATAGGGAGCTACTAGAGGATCTCCCAAAAGACCTTAATGCAAATATCTAGAGGTCATAATAGATGAATAAGTAGTTGGATTAAAAAGGGCATTCTAGAAAAGAGTTTGATACAGACTAAAGAACAAAGACTCGACCTGCTAGAGTGAAGTCAGAAGTTTGATATTAGATTCAGAAGGAGTATAATAGTTCATCTAAAACAACCTTGGACGAGGAGGTTGTTACAAAAGGAAGTATCCAGAAGTCTATGAACATGAGAAGTTTATGCTTTTATGCTATCTCCTACATAACTTGGGATTCACCTAGGGTGATGCAAACTATAGAAGATATATAGTGCATAAGTATGCTATTCAAGGTACAGAACATATGGCTGATATTCTCACCAAGTTTCTTGCTAGAGGTAAGGTTGTGTACCTTTGAGATAAACTTGGCATGTTGGAGAATGAAGCCTTAGATGAAAAGGAGTTTCATCTATTATCGTGTATGTTATTTCATTCTTCTCCTTGAGAGAGAAGTCTAAGGTGAAAGCTTTTGTTTCCACCCTTTGGGATGAGCATGGATCCACCCTCTGACATAAATCAAGGTGGATTTCATGTATGTGACTCTTGGACTTATGGGCCCTCCTGTGAACATTGGAGAAAGGTGACGACTTTTCAACAATGAACACTTGTATTTGATTACAAGATGACGATCTTGTAATGTGGATTTGTTATGGTAGACGGTTATCTGTCTGTGCACATACCATAATAGGGTTATATGTAAATAAAATGTAATGTTTTACTTGCTATATCCTTGTATCACTATTGTGGTGATACGAAAATTAGGTATCACAGGGTGATTCCTCATATCGGTGTGATATGGAAATTAGGTGTCACAGGGTGATTCCTCATATCGGTGTGATATGGAAATTAGGTGTCACAAGGTGATTCCTCATATCGGTGTGATATGGAAATTAGGTGTCACAATGCATGGTGATTCCTCATATCGGTGTGATATGGAAACTAGGTGTCACAATGCATGGTGATTCCTCATATCGGTGTGATATGGAAATTAGGTGTCACAATGCATGGTGATTCCTCATATCGGTGTGATATGGAAACTAGGTGTCACAATGCATGGTGATTCCTCATATCGGTGTGGTATGAAAACTAGGTGTCACAATGCATGGTGAATCCTCATATCAAGATGATATGAAAACTATGATACTAACTAAATTATAATTACATACATATTAATATATTAATAAAATGAAATATTAAATTAACTTGCGTTAAAGGTTATATCGATAGCTTATTGGTGTTTACTTCTATCCACCAATAACTATCGGTTTGGACTATAAACCGATAACTATCACATGTTAGGCTTGGTATCACATGTTAGGTGATACTTCATATCATGAATTATGTAATATATCATTTCTTAGTATCCATATGAATCATATTAGGATCCTTCTGAACTTAGTATCATATATTGATTGGACCCTATGAAACATATCACATAGTGACATGTCTCTACGTAAACTTAGTATCCATATGACAGACATCATGAGACGTATTATCATTAGACATACCATGGATATTTATGAGCTATAGTGAACATCATGTGACTTGATATTCAGGAGGCAAATGCTCTTGATAATCACTTTGGGCAATTGGTGAATATTTGTGAGTTGTATTCTGTAGGCCATTGCCCTGAGTAATCGGTGAAGTATCATGAGACTTGATACTCGAGAACCATTACTCTTAATATCAGTAAAATGATATGAATATATAAAATGATTATTATACTCACATTGAGTACTTGATGAATATCATGGACTTGATATTCCACAAGTACTCACTATATATATATATATATATATATATATATATATATATATATATATATATATATATGTATGTATGTATGTATGTATTACATTGTGATAAACTGACTATCCTCTCTAGTTAAGAGGGAGTGTTAGTTATTGTAACAATTTTTGTGTAGCTATGGTGAGAATCATAAGTGTTGACATTCGATTGATTTATCCTCCCTAGCTAAGAGGGAGTGTTGATGTTTGTAGCATCGGTCAGATAAATAATATTGACTACATGATTATTATGAGAAATGATTTATTATATATATATATACACACATACATATCAATGTATATAATAATTGATATTACTATATACATTAATATATATGTATATATAAAGTTAGATTATAATTATTCTCATAATAACTAAATAGTTAAATTGAGAAAATAAATATTATTATTATTAATATAATACTAAAGAGATATTATATATATATAATATATAATATATAATCATAATTGTATTAATTATATTAATTACAATAATAATAAATAGACATGTCCCTTTATAGGGACATGTCTCTTCTTGGCTCATTCTCATTATAAGTGCAAGAGATTGTTGCATTTGGAAAACACATACAATGAGATAGTGCTATTACATTTGCAATGATCCTAAAACTTTAATACAATCAAAACACAAAACAAACTAAAATAGTATCCTGATGGCCTTGGGTGCCCTTCGTTGGTTTATGGACCCCTGTGAAGATCAATGAGCGGTGATGATCTCTCAATGGTGAGCACTTGTATTTCTGGTTATTATTGAAGGTGACGACTTTACAATATTTGACCTCACTATCATGATGGATATCATGAGACTTGATATCCATGGACATATCATGATAGTTGATATCTCTTAAGTAATATCAAATTATGGTAGATATCATGAGACATGATATCCATGGATAAGCCATGATGAATGATATTACTGAGATATTCATGGTGGATATTATGTGACTTAATATTCGTGGATATGTCATGAGTTAATATCCTTATGGTAGGTATCATGTGACTTGATACTAGTGCACATACCATAAGGTGAGTTATGGTGGATATTGTGTGACGTGATATTCGTGGATATGCCATAACTCCCGATATCACAGTGAGGTGATATCTCTCTATTACACAATAAATGGATATATTGTGTTTACAAATCTCCTCCCTAGCTAAGAGGGAGTATTAAAGATATGTAGCTTCGGTTGGATTACTCTGATCGATATGATCAAATGTATAAGTGGCCTATTGGCCTTGAACATTTGATCTCTATCCATTATCTATGGAAGATCTTATTAATAATAATAATATATTATGATCATGCTTCACTCATAATATAATATTATTAATTATTAATATTATCACTATAAATTATTTAGTAATAATAAACATTACTAAATAAATGAATATTCAATAATATCCATGTTACTGAATATTCATATATTTATTAATGAATGTACTTAATAATTATATTGTTCCAAATAAGTATCGATAATGTTATCATTTTTCCTCGTTATTATTTCATTGTTATCGGCATTGTTATGAAAGGGTGGCCTCACGTAGAGGCATGACCCTATGTGAGACCATTCGATCTCACGTAGAGTCGTACCTCTACGTGAGACTACATAACCACATTCGCAGCCATATCCTTGGCAAGCCAAAAACATAATACATACAAGTCGATAATACATACTGCAGTTTAATAACAGTTAGTACTTACAGATCGGTATATAAATATTGATTATATATATTACTTGCAGATCGATATATATATATATATATATATATATATATATATATATATATATATATATATATATTAGTTGAAGATTGATGATATTCATGTACTTGCAGATTGATATATAATAATACACTGTGCAGATCGATATTCATTGTAAAGAGATACTTCTTTTGGAACAAAGCAGTGATAATATTCAGATTATCAAACTGTGGAGAGTTTGATATAAATCAAATTATAATAACTGTTTAAAACTTGAAGTTGCGTCTTACTCTTTGTCCAATTGTTTATGAACTAGACCTTCTTTTTCTTGTGTTTCAATGGTATGTAAAGATTCTGAAGTTAAACAATTCTCTAATCTTCTAAAAATTTCAAACAAACTTCCAACTCCCATTTTTTACCAGCATTGTGGTCCTCCCGTGCCCTAGTAGCCTCCAAGATAAAAAAAAAATGAAGCATCAAAAGCCATGACCATCCATGTTCCCAACTATTGCTTGCACCATGGCATTCTCCCAAATTTCCATGATATTTCTTTTGTTCCAACATTTATGTGTTAGTGCAATTACACATTCATCAATTCAGATCGATTTTTTCACCCCTTCCACTAGGTAACTGTTAAGTTCCAGATCACTGCAAATGTAATAGCACTGCGGTAAAAGTATGTACTTTCCAAATGCATCGATCTCTTGAATATATACATGGTAAAGACAAAAAGAGACATGTCCCTTAATGGGACATGTCTATTCATTAATCTAATTTATTAATTTAACTATCTAATCATTATAAGATTAAATAATAGATTAACTTCATATATATATATATATATATATAAATAATAGATTAACTTCATATATATATATATATATATATATATATATATATATATATATATAATATCAATTATTAAATATATTAATATATATATATATGTATGTATGTATATATAATAAATCAATTCTCATAATAATTGTATAATCAGTTTTATTTATCTGACCGATGCTACATAACTCCCTCTTAGCTAGGGAAGATAAAATCATATATCACATTTCTTGTGATAAGAAATCTCACATATCTTGTAAAAGCAGATATCACATAACTCATGAGATGAGGAATCACCTAACACGTGATACCCATTTTTTTATATATCACCTAACATGTGATATAAGGAATCACCTAACACGTGATACCTAGTTTTACATATCACCAAACATGTGATATGAGGAATCACCTGACATGTGATACCCAGTTTTACATATCACCTAACATGTGATATGAGGAATCACCTGACATGTGATACCCAATTTTACATATCACCTAACATGTGATATGAGGAATCACCTAACATGGGATACCTAATTTTACATATTACCTTAGATCGTAATATGAGGAATCATCTTAGATCATGATACCTATTTTTCACATCACCTTCGATCGTGATATGAGGAATCACCTTAGATCATGATACCTGATTTTCATATCACCTCAGATCATGATACAAGGATATATAGTAAATTTGAGAACATTACATTCCCCTTACATATAACCCTATTATGGTATGTGCACAGACATATCAAAAGTCTACCATAACGAATCTCCATTACAAGATCGTGACCTTGTAACATCAAATACAAGTGTTCATTGTCAAAAAGTCGTCACCTTTCTCCAATGTTCACAGGAGGGCCCATAAGTGTTGGAGTCACACACATGAAATCCGCCTTGACTAATCTCAGAGGGTGGATCCATCATGGCTCATCCCAAAGGGTGGAAACAAGGGCTTTCACCTTAGACTTCTCACTCAAGGAGAAGAATGCAATAACATACAAGATAATAGATCACAGATATTGAAACTCTTTTTCATCTAAGGCTTCATTCTCCAACATGCCAAGTTTATCTTGAAGGTACACATCGTTACCTCTAGCAAGAAATTTGGTGAGAATATCAGCCATATGTTCTATAGGGATAATGTACCTTGAATAGCTTACTTATGCACTATATCTCTTATATAGTTTGCATCACTCTAGGTGAACCCCAAGTTATGTAGGCAATAGCATAAAGGCATTTCAGTTAGCACGCATGAGACTCAATCTCATGATCATAGTCTTCTGGATGCTTCCTTTAAGGTCTTGTAACAACCTCATCACCTCCTCGTCCAAGGTTGTTTTAGATGAACTATCATACTCCCTCTGACTCTAATATCAACCTTCTGCAAGAAAGTCGTGTCTTTGTTCTTTAGTCTACATTGAATTCAGAATTCCCAACCATCTATCTAGGAATATCATGACCTAGATATCTGCATAAAAGTCTTCTAGTTCACATACATGGAATTTCATCATTTGAATCGCAATTCTTTTCCTTTTATAGTTTCTTGGTCACTAGGGAAACCATCTCGATATGGTTTACTCCCTCTGAATCACTATGACCAAGATCCTTGGAAATCAAATAAGGCATATCCTCTAGATGTTGTACTAACTCCCTCTGAATCTTTGAGTACTAACATCAACATTTAACCTTCTTGTCCAAGGTTTCCTCTAATGGTTCATCAAACTTCTTTTGAATGTGATATCAACCTTCAACTCAATTCCAAAACTGCAGGCATTAAGTTCTTTATCCCTTGAATGCAATCTCATATGCTTCTAGATTTGTCCTCAATGCACTTCAATGAGAGATTACAATTAGTTCATAACACTAAACTATCCAAAAGGAAAATATCAATTATAGAAGTATAAATGATTTACTATCTCGATCTTATGGCATGAATTAATGACTCAAAATTTATAAACATTATTCAAGGGTAGAAATACTTATCTCTTATTGTCAAATATTAATACCTCTGGCAATTTCTTCCACCAACTTGAATTATTATTGTGATCCTCCCGAAGCTAAATCTAACACTCCCTCTTAGAGGGTCTTCTCAAATATCTGAGTTATAGAGTAATGTCCACCATGGCTACTCCCAGAGGGTGGCTCCATCATGGTTTCTCCCATGAATGGAAATGCAAACAAACACAAGTGTTTATCAAGAAATCACTCATGTAATATCGTCATCTTATGATGATGGTCACCATAGATACCCCTAAAGGGTGACTCAATGCAGGTGTTTAGTCATGGACTCACTCACATGACCTCCACCATGGCTATATTCAATAGTGAGTGATGTCATGTATATATATTCGCATATACAGGTTTGCCATGTGTATATATGCTCCACTCACATCTGCACACCTGTCATTTGATGTTAGCTATTATGTTTTTGCCTTTGCTTCTCCTGTATGTAGGTTTACCGACTATATTTGTTTGTCCACTGTTCGATCACTATTTATTTGCTAGAACCTCCGAAGCATATGCAATATATATAAAGTAAATTTCATATTTTATTGTTGGCCCAAGCCAGTTCAATAAAGTCTTCAACCTGTGCGATGAATGACTAGTCATAGATAAAATATGGATCAAGCCTTTTTTCCATTCCTCCACATAGGTCAATAGTGCATTTATATCTACAAAATCTGACAAGAAGCCTTGAATATTCTTGATTTGACATTCAACTATCATCTTTGACAAAATTATCTTTTAGTGCAAATTAGATTTTCACCAAGATTTGTAAAGCCAAATTTCTAACAAATATCTTTTGTAGATATCCTATGACCAACATAATGCATTCCTCATTTCCTGTGATTGTTTTCATCACAACATCCCTTTAACACATTCTATCAAACCTTTCACATGCTTAACATTTAAGGGAATGAGATTATATTGAACGTCCTGTAGAAAGTGATGAAGCTGTTGCTTAAAACTATCAGCTGCATCTTCCACCATTTTAATTTAACCTAGTCAGCTGCCCAATTGTATCAGAATAGCAAATATGACAGCGTGCTCCCCAAGTTTCAGATTTCTCCAACCACAAATGTAAACAACTGTCCATTTGAGCTGTAGTCACCCAAAAGGGTTTTCTCTGACGTACAAGATCAAGTAAATCATCTCTTTCCCAATAGAAGGCTCTTCCATCTGGACAACAGATCTTGAAATTTGGATTGTCATTTTCAAGGGCTCTTTCATAAAGAGAATAAACTTGTTGCTCTGGTGTGGGTCTCTCATCTTCATCAGAATCGATTTCTTCTTCTCTTTTAATCCCCTGAGTTTCAAGATCCTGTCTTGGATGTTTGCCCAAATTGGGCTTTGGGCTCTTTGAAACTGAATCTCTGTGGCTGCCATGACTGCTATTTTCAAGCATATTTATGATTTTTTTTTTGAGTAACCAGATTGGGATTCGGGCTGTATGGGACTCCATCTCTGTGGCCGCCATGACTGCTGTTTTCAAGCATATTTACCAGCTTATGAGTAAATATGAATGATGATGATGATAGAAATGTAGCCAAAATCAATTGAACCAACTCGCTTGGATTGTCATTTTCCAGTTGCTACATAAGGTAATTATAATTTCCATTCTCTGCTTATATTTTCTGAATCCATAAAACTAATTTCAATTGGGATGTATGAGAATCTGAGTAATATCCAGGGGCTTGTTGTAATATCAAAACATTGTATGTAATATCTTCCCCCGGAAATACTAATTTATTCAGTTTGAAGTACTATAACAAATATTATTCTATGCAGAATGCTATCGACCCTTATGGTTTATATTTGTATAAAATGCTATGTATATCTCTGTCTTCCCTTTATAAAATCGTAGAAATCAAGCTCTTCTGGAGTGTAGTGCAAATAGAGAATAGTTGTCATAGTATTGACATTAACGTCATGCATTTATTCTGCCCCGTGCCTTCATTCTGATCTGCGTACTTGACCAAGACAAACCAATCCACCTTGGAAGGAACTATTTGTGGAATAGATCTATATTTGCAATCTACTATGCAGTGAGAGCCATTTTAGTAGATATATCTTATATCTTCATTCATATCATTTCTTTCGCACATTTGCAGTCTGGCTCTGATACCATGTTAAGTTCCAGATCACTGCAAATGTAATAGCACTGCAGTAAAAGTATGTACTTTCCAAATGCATCGATCTCTTGAGTATATACATGGTAAAGACAAGAAGAGACATGTCCCTTCATGGGACATGTCTATTCATTAATCTAATTTATTAATTTAACTATATAATCATTATAAGATTAAATAATAGATTAACTTCATATATATATGTGTGTGTGTGTGTGTGTGTGTGTGTGTGTGTGTGTGAGTTTGCATTGTGGAGACCCTAGTTCAAATCCTAAGAGGGACATCTTTGTGAAATTCTAAGTTGTGACTCTTGGTCAATCATGTTGTTGCTCGAATGAGCACAAGATTTATAAACAATCTATAATATAAAAAAAAATTCTCATAATAATTGTATAATCAGTTTTATTTATCTGACTGATGCTACATACATCAACAGTAACAAATATATCTATCATTAAACAATGGCTACCTGTACATTTTCAAATTTTGAAAAAAAACTCATTTATTGTTCCATAGTTAACCTTTAACCTTTTTGGATCAAAACAGGCCCTCATTTCTCCTTTCAAATCCCACATGTTTGGATATGATTCTTATAACTTTGAAGTTTGATCTAATCTACAGCATGGTAAGAGTTCTCTTCAAGAAACCAACCAAAATTTGACCTTCCATTTTCTCTTTACTCAATACTTTAAAAAGGTTTTCTTTGGTTTTGACTCTTTGAGTTTAGAACATTTTCAGATTCTAAATGTGTCAAACCCTACACTTTATCATTTTGCATTCAGCTTCTCATGATCTGTTATACTTCCTCTTAATTGCATTCTTTTTGCTCAAGTCTTGATGTTGGTTGTTTTGGATAAATATCTCTAGATGTCCAAATTCAAATTTATTTCAAGAAGATGCTTTTGAGATTGACTTGCTGCTACCACTCCTAAGCAGTTTAAGCATGACAGAAGCTAGAAACAACTTAGAAAGGTCCAAATCCATACAAATTTGAGCACAACTCATCTGGAATAATTATTTACAATGTTCTAAAAGTATGTGGAACAAATTAGATGAGCACCCAAGTCTACTCTATGATATCCTAGATCAGCTAGTCATCCAAGTCTCCTCTCCACCTTTTCTTTTATAATATTCAGGTGATGTTGTTAGAAGAGCTATTCAGAAGTCCGTTAATGTCTTCTTTTTATTCTGGTTCCTTTCTTGCACTACCTACAATAACCCTTTTTGTCTTACAACCTTGGAGCGTTACTTTAGCTTACTTAGTAGGTTAATAGGCTATTTGTCACTAATAAAATACCTCAAGGTCTTAAGGAATATAACTGCTTCATGTCCATCCTCACCCAGTTATAGGCCTATATAAAACAGGTATTCTGACTCGTGTAAATACTGATTATTACCTGAAATTCACGTCATCCAACAGAAGTCTAGAACCCAACAAACCACTGGCTATTATCCCAAACGCACATCTTCCACCAGAATTCTAGAAACTGGTAACAATGACCAAAGTTTGAACACAAAAAAAATCGAATATGCCAACTTTGACAGTCCAGCAAACAAATCTATTCATGTTATGCTTGAAATCCAGGCACACATCTTGCATCCCACCTTATCTAAGTGTGGCCCCTTAGCATGAGGAGCATGTCTACAGGGCTTAAATTTGGTCCATCACCGTTAAAATACTCTGCCTAGCGATTAGGAAAGTGGATTACCGGAGTCATGGAAAATAAAGTTTATCTAGTACTTACAAAAAGTGTAAAGATATCATGTTGTTGTTTGTCTTCGTATCTACGAAATGATCCAAACAGTTATAGTATAATGATAAAGGAGCGCACTCTAAGAACCTTAACAGGGGATCCAGTCATCCCAGCATAAATTTGGCGTGTTTATGGCATGGCAATTATGTGGTCAATTCTAGCATCGTCCATATTTTTACAAATTACAGGAAAAAAAGTATTGAAAGCATACCCAATAGGGACTTAAAAGCGGCCCCATAATCTCCTCCAAGAATTATTTCCCAAGAAAATTCACAAATTGGCCTAACTGTCTATTCTTTTAAAACTTGCTATGCCTAGCCAATTGCTCTGGTAGTGCTAAATGAAGATACGAAGTTTAAAATCTTCATTAAGATGAAAAAAGTGAAGACATTACTTAAATGTAATCGGCACCTGTAATTGCTTTCCAAGAGACCGACGACAACTAATAAACCTGGCCCCATCTCAGATACAATTCAGCCTTCACCGAGTTTTATTGAAAATTCGTACAACCTACAAATTAATTTCAAAGAAAAAAAAATAACAAAACCGCAGCCAAAGTTGGCATACCTTTACTTTAGCAGACAGTACTCTGTGAACGATGGCCTTCATTGCTACAGTTTCTTAGAATGACTAACTACCTGCCTGGCAACAAATAAAAACCCAAACTGAACCACAAATTGATCTAATTGCATATTCTTTTAAAAATTTGCCATGCCTAGCCAAACTCTCTGCTAGTGCTGAATGCAGATACAAAGTTTAAAATCTTCAATAAGATGAAAAATGTGAAGGCATTACTTACATGTAATCAGCACCCGACTCGGCATTGGTCTCGAATGGACCAACGAGCACTTATAAGCCCGGCACGCTCTCAGATACAATTTGACCTTCAACCAGAATTTTGCTGAAAATTTGTAAAACCCACAAATGCATTTCAGAGAAAAATAAATAGAACAACATAACCGCAGCCAAAGTTGGCATACCTTTACTTTAGCAGACAGTACTCTCTGAACGATGGCCCTCATTGCTACAGCTTCTTAGAGAGACAGGCCACCTGCCTCGCAACAAATAAAAACCCAAACTGAACCAGCCCTGCAAATATGAATTAATCGCCCTGGTTAACGATACGCAACAATTTGTATGCATTTTCAGTATTGTACCGTTAGAAGAAATTCCAGTTTCATACCGTTAGAATGAACTAATTTATCACCATGTCACTTTTTTTGAGCGAATTTTTTTTTATTTTTTTAAAAAGCATGTATACAATTTCTATTGGTTTGAAATTTGAAATTTGAAATTTCAATCTGATTGTTTCTTGAAAATATAGGTCTTTTGGTTTGGTGAAGTTGAAAAGTTCTAAATGAGTCCAATAGAGATAAGTCTTGTTGAGTGGAAAGCTCCAACATCATAAATAAACGGCCTTTTCACTTATATTTTACACCTAGAAGAATGATAGCAATAAGTATTGTATAGTCTAATAACTTAGACTCTTCAAATCTAAATATAAATAAGTACCTTTAATTTTATATCTTTTTTTATATGTTTTATTTTTATTTTTAATATCTTTATTGTCTTGTATTGTCTTTTCAAGTTTCTTTTCCTTTTTTTGTTGAGTTAAATCTACCTCTTTCTTTTATTGTCTTTTCAAGTTTCTTTTCCTTTTTTTTTGAGTTAAATCTACCTCTTTCTTTTCTCATCATTTTCTTCTATTTTTTTTGTCTTTCTCCTTCTTTCTTTTTTAAAATTATAAGGTCTCATTATGTCAAGAGGCATCTTCTACAGTCACAATAGAGAATGAAGCAATTCATATACATAAAAAAGAAACGTTTGGTGTACTTTGGTGGTTACAATTTTAATGGAATTCATGCAAAGTATTTGAAGTATCACAATAGAGTTAGGGTATTCAAATAATACCCACGACGAGGTAGTTGTATAAAATCTTCCCAAGGACAACTTCCCCTTCCAGCTCCTGATCACTCATCTCAATCTCTTCTCTAAAATTGTTTGAATGCTAACAGTTGCAAAGCACCTTAAATGCAGGGGTTGTGAATATTTGGTAACGTTTGTTGTATACACATTTCTACATGAAAGCTAACAAGATTAGTGAAGCTGCGGACATGGAGTGGATATTGAAGGCACGGGCTTTGGACAGCAATAAACAATAAGGTGCACATTTGTGCATTGGCTTTGATCCAAGGTTTTCAATATTGGACTAGTTTCTACAATGATTTGGCAAATTTCTTTTTTGCATTGTTGGAGGATTTAAATATTTTGCAAGTTTTCTTTTGGTAGGGGCTATATGATTTCTTTTGGTAGGGTTCTATGATTTCTTTTGGCAAGGGATAGATCTAAAGTTTGAATCTACTTGTTGTCAAATATTTTTCTTTTGATCAACCTACTCCTGCAAATAACTTTGCTCCAGCTGAGTCCGACATTGGAATTTATTAAAGTCTATTCCTTTATTTTATTTTACTTTGCTTATTTTAGCTATATTGTTGTAGATCTAATGTTAATGTTGTAAATCTGAGGTGGCAGTTGTTAGTCTAGGTTTTTATTTCCTAGTGGGTTATTTATTTTTCCCTATATTATTAGGTTTTTCCTACACTTTTATTAATCTCGCTTAGGTTAATAAAGCATATCTTATTAGGTGAGTGATTGTGAGGTGTCACCTTCCTACATGTGAGCATTCATTAGCTATCTTGAGAAGATACTTTGCTATCTTTAGTCTGATAGATGGTTGCTCCTCATTGGTCAGTGTTGTTACCTCCTCCCTCTTCCTAGTCTATATAAGCATGCTACCTGGCTTGTATTTGATATTGCTTGTTTTTTCATCCTCTTAATGTTATTTTGCTCCTAGCATTTGCATTACTCTCTTGGAGACTAACTCTGTGTTGCTATTTTGATTTCGTATCATTTGCATTCATAGTTTAGATATCTATTCTTTGCACTAGTTTTCTGGGTTAATAATCTTTTCAAATTCTAACATGGTATCAGAGTTGTTCTATGTGCAAGAGTAGATTTTAGTTTTCATATTTGAGAGATTCGGGGGGGGCTAATAAATTTTATTATAATTTTCAAAAAAAACCAATATGCTCTTCTCTCGCATCTTCGGATGATCTTGAGAATCAGAAAAGTTTGACGGAAACTTATTTAATCTCTGGGGTTTTCACATGTGTTTTATGAAATCTAGATGATTACAACATTTCTGATTATACTGGCAACATTTGTAGCTATTCCAACGTGTCTAGGAGGCTTGATAAAGTTAGACGTGGCTTTTGTTTCACCAAAATCAAAGATTGTCATACACAATTGCAAAACTGAGGTTTAAAGCTTAAATCTAACAACCATCTTGCATATTTGGTGTTTTCAATCAATATTGTAGGTTCCAGCAAGCCATATCTTGTATTAGGTAACAAATTCAGCCTTTGCGTGTCATTTTTTGGTTGTTGGGGTCATTTTTATAGCTAAAGGGGTCTTGTTTACACTAGATCAATATTTTTTATACATTATCAAGAAAAACACCTTATGGGTTTTGTTCGCACCACAGAAAAACCATTTGGGTATCTTTTTGATTTTGTATGCAATTTGTATATTTTGCATAATCGAACTCAGAAAGCTACAGCAGTACCTCTCTCTATTGACAGCTGCAGATTTTAAGGTAGTTTTCAAATGCTATGTTCTTGTTCATACGAACTTCGTTTCTCACGATTTTATTTTATTTTGGCTATTTTTTGTGCTTTATGCACTAGTGCAGACATTTTTTTATTTTGATGTAGAGATTTTTTAGAAATTGCAGATTCTCAGTCGGGACATTGCATAGTTCTTATTTTGGGAACTTCGGAGGATCATAATTTTCTCATACAACCTTGTATCGAGGTGATTCTTTTTTTAAAAGTGCATGTTTTTTCGAGTAGAATGTAGTGGTATTGTTGTAAGAAGTATGAAAAGAATGAAAACTTTAAACAAGTAGTAATCCAAGAAAATGAAACGTTGGAAGATTTTACCATAACCCAAAGGAGAAAAAGATTTCAAGATCAACCACAAACACTTCAAGAATCCAACAATGAGCCAAGAGATTTTGGTAAGGGCAAAAGCAAAGAAAAACCCCTTTGTGAATAAGAATATGGCAAAAAGCCTAAAGGATGAGAGCAATGAGCTCAATATAATAAGGAGAGCAATGAGAGATTGAGAGAGAGAGGAGAAGATTGTTGAAGCAAGTGTGAGAGAGACATCTCTTAAGTAGAGATGAGTGGAGGAGTTTGCATGTAACTCCCTTCTCCTATGGATGCCACATTCATATTGTGTGTGTGACAAATGTGTGATTCCTCTTAAGGAGGAATATCTATTTTCCTTATTAAAGGAATTACAAAATAGTGACATGTCCTCTTACATGGACTAGAGGACAAATACAAATAAGGATACCTTGGTTTATCCTTTTAATTACATAGTTTCAACCAAGGAAAGATTAATTCTAACACCCCCATTTAATCTTTACTTGGGGGATTTACATCAAGGGGTAGCAAACCCAAATTTTTACAATGAAATTCAAATTTCTCTCTAGAAAGAGGCTTTGTCAAAATATCTGCAACTTGATCTTCACCTTTGCAATAGATGAGTGAAACTTTCTTTTCTTCAATGTTCTCTCTAATGAAGTGATGGTGGAGAGAGATGTGCTTTGACTTTGCATGGTAGACTGGATTCTTTGCCAAGGCTATTGCACTTTGATTGTCACAATATAAAGGTGTAGGTTCTTGTTGAGGTAGACCCAAATCTTCAAGAATTCTTCTAAGCCATAGGGACTCTTTGGAGGCATTGGTACAACTTTTATATTCAGCTTCAGTAGAACATAGTGAAACAGATTGATCTTTTTTACTTTTCCAAGATATAGCACTTGAACCAAGAAAAAAACAATACCCAAAAGTAGATTTCCCATCATTGGGGTCTCCACCTAAATCTGAATCAGTAAAGCCTTTTAATGTAAAATCAGCATTTGCATCATAAAATAAACCTAAATCAAGAGTACCTTTAATATACCTTAATATTCTTTTAGCAATTTTGAAGTGAGTTTGTTGAGGTTTGGACATGAATCTTGAAACTAAACCAACACTAAAAGATATATCAGGTCTAGTAAGAGTTAGATAATTTAAGCTTCCAACAAGTTGTCTATAAGGAGTAGCATCTATAAATGGAGTTTTCATATCTATCATTAACTTAGTTCCTAATTCACATGGGGTTGAAACATGATTAGCATCATTCATATGAAATTTATCAAGAAGATCTTTAGCATATTTACTTTCAGAAAGAAAAATACCCTTAGGGTTTTGCCAAATTTGCATTCCTAAGAAGTAATGAAGAAGTCCTAAATCAGTCATTTGAAACTTTTGGTTAAGTTTAGACTTAATATCATCAATTAAATGGTTAGAACTTGAAGTAAGAATCAAATCATCAACATAAAGAATGATAATAATAATGTTATTTTCGCTATGCTTGATATACAAGTTAGGATCATTTTTACTTCTAGAAAAACCTTGAGAAAGAAAGAAAGCATTGATTTTAGAATACCATTCTCTAGGAGATTGTTTTAAACCATAGATAGTTTTCTTTAGTTTACATACAAGATGTTCATTACCTTCTTTAATAAAACTAGGAGGTTGAGACATATAAATTTCTTCATGCAAGTCACCATTTAAAAAGGCACTTTTAACATCCATTTGGTGAATGGGCCAATTCATTTTTGTAGCTAAAGCAAGAACAACTTTAATAGTAGGCATTTTAGCAACAGGAGCAAAGGTTTCATTATAATCTATTCCTTCAACTTGAGAAAAACCTCTTGCTACTAGTCTAGCTTTAAACTTACTAATTTCATTATTAGCATTCAACTTAGTTTTATATAACCATTTACATGAAACAAGATTTTTTCCATGAGGTAAAGTAACTAAATCCCAAGTATTATTAGAAATTAAACTATCATATTCATCTTGCATAGCATTTTGCCAATGAGGTTGATTTTTAGCTTGAGAAAAATTTTGAGGATCTTTAGAATGCATAAGAGAAGACATTAAAGCATAGTTACAATAATTAAGTCTCCTAGGTCTAAGACCACCCATTCTAGAAATATAATTATCACCTTCATTAAGTAAATCTTTAAACCATTTAGGATTTCTCTTAGAAGTAATGGAAGTATCACTATGAGGAGTAAATTCATCATTTTCATCATCACTATGAGGAATAAATTCATCATTATCATCATGCACAACATTATCACTATCATGAGCAAACTTATCATTAAGAGGAGTAGAGATATTCTTACCATCATCATCATCATCATCATCATCTTTTTTAATATTTATAGGAATAGAAATAGGTGATTTAGGAGTAGGGTTTAGAATAGGAGGTTGGTCCTCCAAGAGATCAATAATACCCCCTTTAAATTCATCATCTTTAGCCTTGGAACAATCATGAACTTCATTTTCTGCAATAACAACATCTCTTGCAATGTGCACCTTGTTAGTAGTAGGATCATAAACCCTATAACCTTTAGTAGATTCATCATACCCAACAAAAGTAAAGGGAGAGGATTTAGAATCAAGTTTATGCCTTTTTTGTTTAGGTGTGTGAACATAAGCAATAGATCCAAAAAAATTTAAGTGTTGTAAATTTGGCTTCCTACCGGACCATGCTTCCTCAGGAGTTATATTTTGCAAAGCTTTAGTAGGAGTTCTATTAAGAAGATAAGTGGCACAAGCCATAGCTTCAGCCCAAAACTTGTAATGCATATTTTTGGCATGTAACATACATCTAGCCATTTCCACAATGGTTCTATGCTTCCTTTCCACCACACCATTTTGTTCTGGTGTATAAGGAACAGTAAGCTGATGTTTGATACCAAAAGATCTTAAGTAAGAACGAAAGGCATTATTAACATATTCAGTACCATTATCTGTTCTAAGTATTTTAAGTTTAAAACCAGATTGCCTCTCCACAAACATATGAAATTCAGAAAATGTATCAAGTACTTGATCTTTAGTATGCAAAAAGTAAATCCAAATTCTTCTAGTAAAATCATCCACAAAGGTTAGAGCATACTTTGAACCTTGTATGGATATGTTCTCCATTGGACCCAAAAGATCACTATGAATAAGATGTAACTTATGAGATGCCCTCCATGAAGTACCATGAGGAAAGGGCTCCCTTTTCATTTTCCCACTCATGCACCCTGTGCATGTTAGTTTAGAGGGAACAATATGAGGTAAACCATCAACCATATTAGATTTTTGCATCAAAGTAATATAATCAGAATTCAAATGGCCAAGCCTTTCATGCCATGTATTAAAATCAATATTCACTTTCAAAGAGTACCATGTAGAGGCAAACTCATAAAACTTAAACAAGTTATCATGATCCATCTTAGCATTAGCAACAACATGATTAGTGTTAGGATCAATAATATAGCACATATCCTTGTGAAATTCAACTTTGTAATCTTGGCATAATTGAGAAACTGAAAGTAGGTTAGATTTCAATTCAGGAACATAAAGAACATTGTGCAACTTTCCATTTGGAACATTAACATCACCAAAACCATCCACTTTGCAACTATGATCATTAGCTAATTGAATAGGAACATTTGTAGTATCAGGTTGCAAAGAATCAAAAATTTCTCTATGAGATGTAACATGATGAGAAGCACCACTATCAATAATCCATTCTAAGGCATGAGAAGCTTTATAACAAACAGTAAAAGCACGACGAGATTGATTACCTTGAGATTTGAAGTTATTTTGATTATTGTTATTAATGGGCTTCTTATCATTTTGCTTTTTGAAACAAACATTAGTTAGGTGACCATCTTTACCACAATAAGTACAATGTGGTGTTTTGTTATGTTGATTATTTTAATTATTGTAATTATTATTGTATGAAGGCCTAGAATTAGACCTATTATTTGAATAATTATTATTATGATTATTATTGTTACGATAGTTATTGTTGTTATTGGAATAATTGTTATTATGATGATTATTATTATAATGATTACTATTAGAAGTATGAGATTTATTATTATGATTTGGAGTTTTAGAAACAAAAGCATGTTCAAAAGACTTAATAGTACCAAATTGCAATAATTAGTCTCTTCTTGACGTAACAAATTTTGAAAGATTGCATAAGTTAAATGAGGAGCTAAAGTAGGAATAGCAAGCTGAGAGTGAATGTTAGTAATAAATTGCTGAAATTCTTTTGGAAGACATTTCTTAAGAATAATTGTAATCAATCTAATATCACTTAAACTAACATTAACACCACTCAGTTGAGTTTTAACTGCATCAAATTTAAGTAAAAAGTCATCCATATTTTTAAAGTCATTATACCTTAAGTCCTCCAAGTTGTCTTGGAGTTGAATCTTACGAGATTCTGAAGAGCTGTCATATGTCTGTTGTAGAATGGTCCACGCTTCATGAGCTTTAGTGCAATGTCCAATTAGGACATAAAGATCAGGGATGATGGAGAGACCAATCAAACCAAGGGCTTCCTCATTTTTGATCTTCCATGCATCTTTTTCTGCTTGTGAAGCAGAGGTAGCGGGTTCAATAGTTGCATCTGTAGCAACTTCAAGTAAATGTTTAAAATGAAATAAAAATGACACATGAGTTTTCCATTGATGATAGTTAGAGCTATTGAGCTTGATTTCCAGGATTAAAGTAGACATGATAAATTAATCAAATTAACTTACACAAAGTAAATAACAGTGAATATATAAAGTGCAAGATTAAGAAAAGGAAGATTACTTGAAGTTAACTTCTTAATATAAGAGTTAAATAAAGATATTAAATAGATTTAAAAAATTTAATGTAAATGGAGAAACAATTTTTAAATGCAACGATTTATAGAACTAGTAATGGAAATTCCTTACGTAAGTCAGAATATTAAAAAAAAACTAAAGAAAGAAAGAATCCTAAATTAAACAAATCAAAGAATCTTCTAGGATAAGTGAAATAACTAATGAAAGAGCTGAATAAAGAAAAGAATATAATAGATAATTATTAGTGCTGCAAGATACCTGCAAAAAATGAGAAATATGTTATAAAAATAGATGTAATAATAACTTGAAATAATGATTAAACTGCAACAAAATTATTAAAATGCAGAGATTTGACTGTTTCAGAAATACAGTCTTAGTGCGGGAGTCATATCTCCCAAATAAAACCGTTGGATCTAGCTGATTTTGAAATATGTTTTGTAAAACCTAATTATCTACAACTCCACCGAAGCGATTGACAAGATAATATCTGAAACAAAGGTTATTAGCCACTAAGTACGGGTCTATAAAACTATCTTCAAAAAAAATGTTTAGAAAAAATGTTAGATTTAAGTGAAAAACACAGATTTAAAGCCTGCAATAGAGATGTTAGTAAAGTAAAATTTGTGTTAGAAGTATTTAAAAATAAAAATATAAATCTGGATATAGTTGAAAAGTAAACTTTAAAAAAAATTGAAAATGAGATTGAAAGAGCTTAGATTTGGCGGCAAGCCATCCAAAACTAAGGGGTTAGAATGAAAAAAAAGTTAGATTTGCAAAAAAAAATCTGCAAAACAAATATTAGATAAACAAAGAGAGATTGCTCCTTTGAATGGCACCTTCCTACAAAACACTTAAACAAGGATTAGATAGCTCTGATACCATGTAAGAAGTATGAAAAGAATGAAAACTTTAAACAAGTAGTAATCCAAGAAAATGAAACGTTGGAAGATTTTACCATAACCCAAAGGAGAAAAAGATTTCAAGATCAACCACAAACACTTCAAAAATCCAACAATGAGCCAAGAGATTTTGGTAAGGGGAAAAGCAAAGAAAAACCCCTTTGTGAATAAGAATATGGCAAAAAGCCTAAAGGATGAGAGCAATGAGCTCAATACAATAAGGAGAGCAATGAGAGATTGAGAGAGAGAGGAGAAGATTGTTGAAGCAAGTGTGAGAGAGACATCTCTTAAGTAGAGATGAGTGGAGGAGTTTGCATGTAACTCCCTTCTCCTATGGATGCCACATTCATATTGTGTGTGTGACAAATGTGTGATTCCTCTTAAGGAGGAATATCTATTTTCCTTATTAAAGGAATTACAAAATAGTGACATGTCCTCTTACATGGACTAGAGGACAAATACAAATAAGGATACCTTGGTTTATCCTTTTAATTACATAGTTTCAACCAAGGAAAGATTAATTCTAACAATTGTTTATTTCTCTAAGTATTGTGCCAAATTATTTTTTTAGCATATGTTCTTTGTGAGGGTTTTGTAATGCATTGAAATCAACACCACTTAGTATTTCTTGCTAGTGGTAGTTGTAAACACACTAATATAAAGTGCCAAATCATATTTTCTTGAGGGGGGGGGGGGGGCAGTGTTCTTTAAATTGAGTGAAAAAAGGGGGGGCGGGGGGGTGGGGGGGGGGGGGGGGGGGGGGGGGCTGGGGGTTGTCTTGGTTGGGTTCTCTTCTTTTTGACATTTCTTATTTGCATTTCTTCATCATGGATCAAACAAATGTACCCATCCTAACTCCATACAATTACTTTGAGTGGAAATAACTCATGACAATTTACTTAAGGAAAGTTGGATTAAATAGGATAACTATGGGACTTGAAACTAAACCTGCTAAAGATGAAGATAAGCCTAAGTGGTTTAACAAATGTGATGAGGCATATGGAACATTGTGTTTTCTGTTTCTCCTGATTTTCTCTTTCACATTGAGTCTTTGAATACACCATATGAAATCTGGACAAAGCTAGAAACATTATTTGGCACACAAGATTCAATGAGGGGTCATATGTTGGAGAATGAACTAATTAGTTTAAGTCCAGGAAATTTCAACACAATCCAAGATTTCTTCACTAAATTGAAATCGCTAAGGCTACAGTTAAAATAATGTGGAATTGAAAAGAAAGACGAACAACTGATTCTTAGTATTCTCTCTAAACTAAGTTCAGAATATTATGTGTTTGTTTCTACCTTCTATTCTACTAAGGGTGCACTTGGTACTCAATTCACCATGCCATCTTTAGATGATTTTATTGTCAATCTCACTCGGGAACAAGACAAGCTAATCTAGATGGGCACTCTTAAGTCCTCTTAGTCACATGTGTTGGCTGTCAACCAAGACACAAAAGAACAAAATGGACAAAGTAGTAACAACAATAGTAAGGATAAGAACAAAAGAATAGCAAGTAGAAGAAGAATCAGATATTGGTTTCTTCAAAAGAAACTAATGAGACCCAATCTTCCAAGGGAAACAATCCTAAGAAAGAGAAGGTCCAATGTGCCTATTGTAAAAGACTTGGTCGTGATGAACATAAATGTCTAAATAAACAAATTGATCACTTGACACACACTCTTGAGAAGAATAATATCAGTGTTCCTAAGTCTATCAAACAAAGTTCTAATGAGGGGTCTAATAAGGCAAAAGAAAATAGCAAGGGGAAAGGAAAGGGAAAGGCCCTTGTTTGTAGTTGCTTCTTCACCATCCACATGGGTTCTTGATTCAAGTGCTTCGCACCACATGGCTTCATCTAAGGAATAAATTACATCTTTGGAGCCATGTTTTATGCCTTCTATTTTTATGGGTAATGACACTTATGTTGAGGTGTGTGGGAGAGGGTTTGTTTATGTTGGGGATGGAGCATTCTATGATGTTCTCTATGTGCCCTCATTATCAACTAATCTCCTATCAGTATACCAAATCACTCACACAAGTTTAGGCAAGCGAGTTGAGTTCACTCCTGATTTAGCAAAAATTTGTGAGTTACACAGTGGTTCTACAATTGTAGTTGGGAAAGTAGATCATTAGTCATGACTCTCTATTTTCTCACTTTGTTCCTGATTCTCCTTCGACTATTTTTCTCACTCATTCTAATGATGTGAGTAGATTATGGCATGAGCGGTTTGGCCATCTAAACTTTCGCTACTTTTAGCAGCCTCAACTAGCAGAGCATGGTCATAGGGTTGCCTTCATTTCAATTTTCAAGTGGTGTTTGCCAAGGTTGCATTCTTGGTAAGCATCCTAAGGAAAAGTCTAACAAAGGTAAGGCATGGAGAGCTTCACAAATATCGGAGTTAGTTCACAGTGATTTGGCTAGTCTATTTCAGCATCCTTCTTTCAATAGGACCCGATATGTCCTCACATTCATTGATGACTTTTCTTGATATACTTGGGTGTACTTTCTCAAACAAAAGTCAGAGGTATTTGATCATTTTCAAGACTTCAAAAATTTTGTAGAGAAGAAATCTGGGAAAGCATCAAAGTTTTGCGCACTAACAATGGTGGGGAGTATGTCAACCATCGGTTTGAGAGGTATTGCACTTTAGAGGGGATTGATTTGCAGCACTTTTCCATACAATCCTCAGTAGAATAGTGTTACAGAATGGACAGAGGCCATTAACTGTGCTTGTTATATCCAAATCTCTTGCACCACAGTATTGGACAGAGGCCATTAACTGTGCTTGTTATATCCAAAATCGTGTTCCTCATTGAGCCTTGAAGGGAGTCACTCATTTTGAAGCTTAGAGCAGTCAAAAACCATCAGTTAAGAACTTTCAAGTTTTTGGTTATCCTACATGGGCCCACATTCCTGCAAAGAAGGCCTTGGATCCACATAATAGACCTTGCATATTTGTAGGTTATCCTGATGGTGTGAAGGGGTTATCAATTGTTCCACCCTACTATACATGAGTTATGCATTGAGAGGAGTGTTCAGTTTGAAGAGGGCTCTTCGAGCTCACTTTCTATCACTTCTCCAACTCCTACTTTGACATTGGAGTCACTTAGGATACATGACAAATATTCTGATGAGTCAGATTCACTTGAGCAGTCTTTTACCTCCACTTCTAATACAGAGAGTGATTCAGAGGACTCACCTCCTTCCTCTCCTAGCCATCATTCATAGGTTGATGATTCTCCTCTAGATTCTCCATCCTCTGGTCCACTTTGGGTTAGACAGACCTTGCAGTCTATAGGTGATTGGTTTGGGGATCCATCAGACACCGAACAGACTCGTTCACAGTTCCAAGATGCTCCACATGTCTTCATTGCTACTGCCTCAGATCCACATTCTTTTCATGAGTCTTCTGGTATTCTTGAGTGGGATACAGCTACATAGAGGAGTATAGTTCCTTGATGAGGAACCAAACTTGGGATATTGTCCCTCTTCCTAAGGGAAGAAAACTTGTTCGATGTAAGTGGATCTATCAGATAAATTTTTTGCAAATGGGTTGGTTGACAAGCATAAGGCTCGCTTGGTCGCCAAAGGATCCTCCCAGGTTCCTGGGATTGATTACTCTAAGACTTTTGACCAGTTGCCTAAATGAACTCCATCTGACTTGTTCTTGCCATTGTTGTAGCTAATCATTGGGAAGTACATCAGATGGATGTGAAGATTGCTTTTCTTCATGGTGAGCTTCAGGAGGAGATCAACATGGACCAGCCACACGGGTTCCTTCAGAATTCTTCACTTGTGTGTCATCTTCAGAAGTCTCTCTATGGCCTCAAACAGGCTCCTTGAGCCTCATATGCCAAGATGGACTCCTTCCTTCTATCAATTGGGTTCACTCGGTGTCATTCTGATCCCAATGTCTACATTTCTCAACAGGATGATTCACTCCTATTTTTGGTTTTGTATGTTGATGACTTGTTGATCACAAAGGAGTTCTTCATCCACCATTGGGGCTATCAAAACTACCCTTCATGATAGGTTTTTGATGATTGACTTGGCTTGTTGCATCACTTTCTTGGAATTGAGATCTTTCAATCTTCTTCTAGGATCACCATCATAAAATCCAAGTATGCTCTAGATTTTTTCTCAAGGTTTCATATGGTTGACTATAAGCCTGCTTTGACTCCCTTTCTTTCTGGAGTCAAACTTGAGGCTCATTGTTCTTCTCTACTTATTGATGGTACTTTATACCAAAAACTTGTTGTGAGTCTCATTTATCTTACTCATATGAGACCCGATATTTCATATGTTGTAGGCATGGTCTCTCGATTCATGTAGGAGCCTTATGAGCTGCACTAGAAAGTAGCCAAGAAGATCCTTCACTACATTCAGGGTTCTCATAGTTTTGGATTCACTATGCAGTGGGTATTGAGCTTGACCTGGTGGGCTACATAGATTCAGATTGGGTGGGTGATTCTTAGGGTCGCAAGTTCCACTTCAGGTTACAATTTCTCACTTGGTTCAAGTCTTATTTGTTGGTTGAGCAAGAAGCAATCTTCTATTGCTCTATCTTCTACTGAGCTCGAGTATTGGGGGGGGCTATGAATGCCACCATTGAGACCATTTGGCTCAAAATCTTCTTATTGAGTTTGGTATCCAAATCAGATGACCATCAATCATATTTTTTCACAACCAAAGTGCATTCAGATCTCACAAAATATGGTCCATCATTAGCAGACCAAACACATAGAGGTCCACATGCACTACATTCGAGAGCTTATCCATGGCCACATCATCGACCTTTGCTATTTTTTAAATTCTGAGTAGGTTACTGATATCTTCACCAAACCCTTCACTGAGAGAAAGTTCCTTCATTTGTGAGCTTTGTTGGGGTGTTGGATGCTTCATCTTCTAAGGGGGCTTCTTCCTCTCACTCATAGTCCTGACTCTCTCTACTTTTGGGGGGGGTCTCTTCTCTCTCTATTTTTTTTTTGGGGGGGAAGGGGGCTTTTCTCTCTTTGGGGGGGGGGGATTTTATGTACATGGGTACCTCATCAGGCTTGATTTATTAAGATCCATTTCTACATCCACCTAAGCTTCGCTTATGGGGGGTGTTAGTGTAAGTTTTTATTTCCTAGTGGGTTATTTATTTTTCCTTATATTATTAGGTTTTTCCTACACTTTTATTAATATCACTTAGGTTAATAAAGTACATCTTATTAGGTGAGTGGTTGCGAGGTGTCACCTTCCTACATGTGAGAATTCATTAGCTATCTTGGGAAGATTCTTTGCTATCTTTAGTCTGATAGATGGTTGCTCTTCATTGGTCGGTGTTGCCACCTCCCTCCTCCTCTTCCTAGTCTATATAAGCATGCTACCTAGCTTGTATTTGATATCGCTTGCTTTTTCATCCTCTTAATGCTATTTTTCTTATAGAATTTGCATTACTCTCTTGGAGACTAACTTTGTGTTGCTATTTTGATTTCATGTCATTTGCATTCATAGTTTAGATATCTATTCTTTGCACTAGTGTTTCTGGGTTAATAATCTTTTCAGATTCTAACACTAGTTGAATATTTCAACCTTATTAGAGACACAATTTGTCAAGTCATTTTTGCCTATATAAATTATCTACTTCTTTAGTTAACCTCTATGGCTTTGTGGCTCTAACAATGATGTTGCTTTTAATGTTTTGTGTTTCAATCAATGTTTTATGTTGACTATGAAAGCTTAGTAACAAAAAGTAATCACAATTCATGTAGAATATCCAAAATTTCTTTAGAAATTGATGTGCTTCTTCCCATTATTTGTGGTATTTTAGCATTAAGGTGTTAATAATCGTAAGAATAGTTCATCGCCTTTGTTGTAGCTTGTTTGTGTTGGTAGAAATTTTTAATTTATAATAGAAAATAGAAAAAAAAATATATGTATAAATAGCATAAAAGCTATAAGAAAATTGTGAATGTAAATTGCAACAATAAATGTGCAATTTATATGATAATTTAATCAAATTACAAGAAATTCCAACTCTTATAGAATGAGGGAAATTTGTATCTAAGTTATTTATATTTTATATGATTGATTTAAGTTTTTTAATATACATCTTGGCATCTCTCTCTCTCTCTCACACACACACACACATATATATATACATATACATATACATATACATACACACACACACACACACACACACACACACACACACACACACACACACACACACACACACACACACACACATATATGTGTGTGTGTGTGTGTGTGTGTACATATATACATATATACACACACATATACATACATACATATACACACACACACATATATATACATATATATATATATATATATATATATATATATATTATATATATATATATATATATAATTATATATATATATATATTATATATATATATATTTAT